>JAVGVS010000151.1:0-496243 GCA_032718565.1 Distichodus sexfasciatus | reverse complement strand
GAGGGCGTAATAATTAGGAGGCTAGAGGGGATTCTTGGATTGACAGAGTGAGCGCTACTCCTCCGGGGTCAGGGTGGAGTTTGGTGAGGATGTTCAAAATGATCAAAATGACTCAGAATTTGCGTTTAATGTGCTTGAGAGGGCTTTTCTGAGCAGCGTCTGGGTGCAAATTTCGCCTCCCATATCAATCAGTCTGAAATATGGCACAGACAGTTTGGACACCTACGTCCAAAAGTAAATCTCTTCTGGTTAATCAGTGGCTGAACCACTTTGAAAGTCACATTAAACTTGGCTAAAACTCTATTAAACATGTCTAACTGAGTATGGAAGATTTTTGTTTGCAAGATTGTTTGCATCCTGGTGCTAAAAAATGTAAGGTAGTTCATATAATGAAAAAGGAAATGTCTTGACCCTACAAAGAGAAGGGTATGGCTAGGCGTGGGCGGTATATTTAGTGATACAATATGAATGTACGTAAATACAACTATTGTGATGATGTCAACTTAATGGGTTAGATGATGGCCTGCTTGCAGTACATGATTTCTGTGGGAGAAGACCTAAATCCAGTCCTGTAGTGCGGCTATATTCTTACAAAAACAAAATGTTTGCAGCTGGTTTGCGCCAAACTCGTGGTTAATTTGTGGCGAACAGTGGAGTTTGCCAGAATATGTTGCCACAAGTTTGCCATTCTCAGCCACTAGTGGCAAACTTGCAGCAACGTTCTGGTGACAATGACAAATTGCCTCTGCCACAGAGCCGTTGGTTGCGTAACAGTTAAGGTATTCACCTTATGATCAGAATATTGCCAGTTCAAATGACAAATAATCACTCACTTTCACTAGTGGTAAATGTATTTGCCAGTGATTTGCCAAAACAATATGTAATTTAGCTCAGCTGTAAGGTAGTTGGTTAGCAGTTAGTTAGCATAACGATTTGGGTGTTTGCCCCGCGAACTGAAGTTCACTGGTTTGAATCCCAGACCAGTAAAGGTACCACTCAGGTACTCATGAGCAAGGTACTGTCCCCAAACACTGCTCCCTGGGAGCTTCCCATGTCGGCTGCCCACTGCTCCTTCATGGATGAATCAACTGCAGAGGTAACAGTTCATTGTGGTGCACTGTCTGCTGTGCTGTCTTGTGTTCACAATGACAAAACATCACTCACTTTCACTAAATCTATCAAATAATGGTTATTTTCATGTGTTGCTATTTTCAAAGTACATTGCTTGATAGTCAGGCATTAATATTTAGCAGTGTTTTTTGCCTTAATGTGTATATTTTGTTTAAGTTGTTTCTATGTTCGATCCAAATAATTACTTATGTATATATATATATATATATATATATATATATATACATAAGTAATTATTTGGATCGAACATAGAAACAACTTAAACAAAATATACACATTAAGGCAAAAAACACTGCTAAATATTAATGCCTGACTATCAAGCAATGTACTTTGAAAATAGCAACACATGAAAATAACCATTATTTGATAGATTTAGTGAAAGTGAGTGATGTTTTGTCATTGTGAACACAAGACAGCACAGCAGACAGTGCACCACAATGAACTGTTACCTCTGCAGTTGATTCATCCATGAAGGAGCAGTGGGCAGCCGACATGGGAAGCTCCCAGGGAGCAGTGTTTGGGGACAGTACCTTGCTCATGAGTACCTGAGTGGTACCTTTACTGGTCTGGGATTCAAACCAGTGAACTTCAGTTCGCGGGGCAAACACCCAAATCGTTATGCTAACTAACTGCTAACCAACTACCTTACAGCTGAGCTAAATTACATATTGTTTTGGCAAATCACTGGCAAATACATTTACCACTAGTGAAAGTGAGTGATTATTTGTCATTTGAACTGGCAATATTCTGATCATAAGGTGAATACCTTAACTGTTACGCAACCAACGGCTCTGTGGCAGAGGCAATTTGTCATTGTCACCAGAACGTTGCTGCAAGTTTGCCACTAGTGGCTGAGAATGGCAAACTTGTGGCAACATATTCTGGCAAACTCCACTGTTCGCCACAAATTAACCACGAGTTTGGCGCAAACCAGCTGCAAACATTTTGTTTTTGTAAGAATATAGCCGCACTACAGGACTGGATTTAGGTCTTCTCCCACAGAAATCATGTACTGCAAGCAGGCCATCATCTAACCCATTAAGTTGACATCATCACAATAGTTGTATTTACGTACATTCATATTGTATCACTAAATATACCGCCCACGCCTAGCCATACCCTTCTCTTTGTAGGGTCAAGACATTTCCTTTTTCATTATATGAACTACCTTACATTTTTTTAGCACCAGGATGCAAACAATCTTGCAAACAAAAATCTTCCATACTCAGTTAGACATGTTTAATAGAGTTTTAGCCAAGTTTAATGTGACTTTCAAAGTGGTTCAGCCACTGATTAACCAGAAGAGATTTACTTTTGGACGTAGGTGTCCAAACTGTCTGTGCCATATTTCAGACTGATTGATATGGGAGGCGAAATTTGCACCCAGACGCTGCTCAGAAAAGCCCTCTCAAGCACATTAAACGCAAATTCTGAGTCATTTTGATCATTTTGAACATCCTCACCAAACTCCACCCTGACCCCGGAGGAGTAGCGCTCACTCTGTCAATCCAAGAATCCCCTCTAGCCTCCTAATTATTACGCCCTCGCCCCCACCTCTGCACTTCCAGCCTGTCAGATGAACTGCTTTATGAAGAGGAGTTGATGCCGCCTGACCTAGCCTAATTGAACTGGGAAGATGTATCTGGTGCGTTTTCATCGTGGCAAGCTGGAAAAGTCAAACAATCAGTCCGCCCCTTGAGTGAGGAGTGTGGAAGCAAGGAGGGAGAGAGGAAGAGACAGAGAGAGACGAGACAGAAGAGAGGGATTGAGAGAAAATGAGAGTTGTGTCCCTCTCAGTGTCTTCCAGCTGGAATATGTTTGAGCGATGCCTTCCACTGGAAAATAAGCAGATCCCCAAGTTTGCTCTACGTCTGATGAATAACTCTGTCACCTAAAAATGGACGTTTTTAAGTAGAAGTGGCCCAGAAAATACAGTTTAGAATCACGAATTGGATAAAGTGCCTATAAAATGGACCATCCATCACACTATGTAAGCAAAAGTGACATGAGGGAAGGTGCAAGGTGCATTTCCTAAAGTCTTTTTGATATGCATTAAAACAAGAGGGGTCTGGACAAAGACATGAATAATAACTCAAGATTTGCCAAGATTTCATCTTCGTCAGGCAAGCACTGTTTAGTGTTCCAACTGAATGTAAATGAAAAAATATCGTTTTTATTTTCAGTTTGTAAAGTATGTGCAAAAGAGCAAATAAAAGTCACACTGGGAAACTGTGGCTAGATATTTATCAGAATTTTAAAAAAAGGTTTTTCTGTAAGAAAATAGTGTTTCTGTCTACATCGGATAAAACAGTACAGGTATCACTGAACAGTATTTGTGAAAGTAGAAAGGTGTGCTGACTGATTTGAAAAATGCTGAAGCAGAGTGGCGGTGCGTTTATTTGTTTGTCTGTGTCAATACTGTAAAAAAAAATAAAAAAATTTTAAGTTATAGAATTATGGAAATGAAATAAAACTGTGATGTCGCACTCTGCGGAAGAAGCATCATACCTCAACAGACGGCGAATGACAGAATAAAATCTGTTGTTAAATCCTGCACGTTTGCTCCTTCCTGTCTGGCACCAATTCATTCAGCTTCCCGGGGAAACACATTTGCATTGGCCAGACGTGACATCATAATGGCTGTTGCATTCCCACAGGCCCGTGGCCTCTCTCGGCAAGGGCAATGGCACGATTTACAGCCGCACCCCCCTGTCTCTGACCCCAGCGAGCATTTACAGTCTCTTAAGAGGTGGTGAGCCCTCTCTCTTTCATGCAGTCTCTCTCTTTTTCTCCCTCCCTCCCCTCTCCTCCCTGCAGTTCTACAGTGCTGTAAAATCTTGGCGAGATGGTTTATGCATTCCATTAACGACAAGGAAAATTAACAGTTGAGTCGAGGGAGCCGAAGTCACTGCGAGAATGCCAGGCTCTCTCCTCGCCATCCCTTCGCAGTGATAATCGCACTGCGTGCCTTCGTTTTCAACTTCTCATAATTCGCAAAAAGGTGTCACTTTTACTAAGAGGTATATTACAGAAATTATTATTGGATTATTCCTTCTCTGCCTAAATATATTCAAGGAGTCCTTTGATCACAGGCAAGTTTAGAACAGGAAGTCAACGTGAAAATGACCTTCTTGTAGAAGAGATTCAAAAGGGGTGCAAAGCCCACTTAAAAATGAAGAAAAGTCAACTTAAATTGGGCATAGTAAATGCTGCCATTAACCTCAATATGCTACGATTCCAAAACAAAATGAATTCGGGGCACAACACTCTTTTTAGAAGACAACAAATGCAAGACTCTGTTGCTAGTTTGATGACTCACATTAACATCTTAATGGCAATGGCTAGCTAACAGCATAAGCTCACAAAATTTTGTGTTAATTAGCGATGTATAGAGTTTAATGTTAAAGGAAATGTTTAAAATATAACAAAAACAAGCATCTGTCACAGAGACACGTGACGAGACACTATGGTAGCATAATGGTTAGAAAAGTTCATGCCATGATCTGAAGGTTGCCTTTTCAAGTCCCGGACCAGTAAAGGAACATGTGATATACTCAAGAGCAAAGTACCGTCCCTAAGCACTGGTGCCTATGTACTGCCGAAAGCTGCCCATTGCTCCTTCACGGATGGGTCAAGTGTAGAGGTTACATTTCGTTATGGTGCACAAAAATCTCAAACTAAAGCAGTTGTCTTCAGCTAATTTCACTTGTCTCTCCTAGCGCATGATGCTAACATGAAATAATACAGTATTCATAGTCACCTTTGAACTGAATTATCAGTTTAATATTAACTAATTTTAGCTTAATGTTGCTGAGTGGATCTTAGCAAAAACTTGCTGCAATGTTCTGACAACAATTACAAATTGCCACTAGTGGCAAATCTATTTGCTAGTGATTTGCCAAAAAAAAATTACCAGTAATGGCAAACTGTAGTGAACTTTGGGTGACAATTTCGCCATGTGCACAAAGTTTGCAACAAGTCCGCCAAAAGTTTGCCTCAAACCTAATTTGCAAATGAAAATATGGCCTTGCTGCAAGTTGTGGCAACATTGTCAAATGTCCAGAAGCCTAAAATTTTTGTAAAGGTAGTTGCCTATCAATGGAAGCTTTTTAAAATACAATAAAACAATCCCACAAACCTATGTACCTAAACCTATGTCTCCAAAGCAACGCTTTTGCTATCTAATTCTAAATTCAGTGGTTGCACGTGTTTTTTGTTGTCAAAGTCAAAGTAAACTTTGTCATCTCTGCTATATACTGTACAGGTACACAGAGAGACGAGGCGACGTGGCTCCAGCTTTCACAGGGCAAACAACAAAGAACAAGGAACAGAGAACAAATAAGAAATGGAGTATTAAATATAAACTTTAAACTAGAAGTAGAAAGAGAGACAATTAGGTTGCAGTATTAACCCACAATTCTGAATTTGGTATTGTCTTTTACACGGAATGTGTGTAAGATCTGTAACAGTTTCAATATGAAAAATTGTGTACAAACAGTCTATTAAATAAAATAAAACAGTATCTCTTAATAAAGTCTGTCGCCTCAAAACTAGAAGATTCTGGGTTAGCTGTGCTGTCTTTCTGTATGGAGTTTGTGTGCTCTCCTCGTGCTCATGTGGATTTTCTCTAGGCGCTCCTGTTTCCTCCCACAGTCCAAAAGCATGCGCTATAGGTTGGTTGGTGAATGACTGTGTGTGAGTGCCCAAAGTCTCATGCCCAAAGTCCCGGGACAGGCTCCGGTCCCCGCGACCAAGATAGGAAATAAGTGGTACAGATAATGAATGAATGCTAAGTACCGCTAGTGCTTGATGCTGGCATATTGAGATTTCCATAGACATCTTAGTGGAAATTAGCATGACCTATTGGAAACTGCCATTTTTTGCAATCTAGTGACAAAGATTTGTGTTTATATTCTAATAATGACAATGCTGTATTACAATAGACAATATGTTGAATCACACGTTCCTAATTATGGATTAGCTTAAGGTGATTGGATGAGGGGATGAGTGCATGGTTGGATGGATGAACGTTTTGGTGAATGGATGGATGAATTGATAAAGAAGCCATTCTTCTCCTCTCTAAAAAGCATGTGCAGATAAGCCCCTAGTGGCCAATAACAGAATATTACAGAAGCAAGTGAGCGACTCTTTTTCTTCCTGCTCGCACACTCTTCTCTGCTCTAAATGAGAGTTCTGACATTGTGTACACATCTGCTCCACTGCCTGGGGCTTCTGAAGAAACATGTCTATTCGCAATGGATTTGTGAACTACACACCCTCCCTCGTGTTGTGGAGGATGCGTTAAGCTTGTATAGCTTTATGCCGGGTGTAATTGAACATGGGCATTGTGCTATACTGTGCTTTGTTTTGCATAAGGGCAGTGACAGCTGAATCTGAAAAATGTTTTCACAAAGAATCTCTGTCTACAAGCACTCAGGAAAAAGTCGTTCCTGAAAACTGACGGCAGCGAGTACATGCGATGCACATAAAAACACTCTCTTTTATCTGTCTCTCATAGTGTACCTCTGTCAGTGAAAATTACATGTCAATATTCGAAAACAGCAGCATATCGTTAATGAGCACTGACAAATGACTTCTGAGCATTGGTGATGGATGAAATTTAGTAATTAGATATGTGCTAAATGATGTGCAACCCCAAGGAAAGCTTTATTTTTAGGAAGAGGGATCCCCCCCATCACCCCGCCTTCCCCCACGCCACCCACCCTTTTCTTCTTTAAGTTATTACAAATCCAGAACACTGTCAGTTTGATTTATGCGGCAGCGGAGCTGTGTCTCGCTCCATATCATGCACTGACGACGGCCTCCTTATCATTCCCAATCATTTCGGTGCTGTGGTGTTGCTCCCTGAACGCTCCATCATGCAAAATCAACTTCCCCCCAACCAGACTAGTGGCAACAGCTGCAGGAAAAACACACTCATCATGAGACTTTTACATGATATTTTACACATCGTTACACATATTTCTCCCTCCACCTGTAAATGTAATTATTATTATTACTATTATGTTTTGAATAAAGGCCTTTATCTCCAAATATACCATGCTTCCAGGGGTGGGTAGTAATGCGTTATAAGTAACACAAATAGGTCACGTTCTCTCATTCATTCATTCATTCATTATCCAAACTGCTTATTCCCTATCTGGGGTCGTGAGGACCGGAGCCTATCCTGGGAATTTACTTGTGCAAGGTGGGAATCAACACACTGCGGCACACACACACACACAATCACACTCACCCCTTACAGGGCCAATTTAGAGTTGCCAGTTCTCCTATATTGCATGCCTTTTGACTGTGGGAGGAAACCGGAGCACCCGGAGAAAACTCCACACAGAAAGGCCGTTCCCAGAGGTTCAAACCCAGGACCTTCTCCCTGTGAGGCGGCAGCGCTAACCACTGCGCCACCATGCCACTCCACATTCCCTCCATATTCCTTTTTTCTAGGATGCAATTTTACTCTCACCCAAGTAAATATTTGAGTAAGTAATCTACCTTTTACTCAGTTACATTTTTCATAATGCCTTCGTTACAAGTCTATTCTCAGGAGCAAAAGTCCATGTCAGGAGAAAAATGCTCCATTTAGAACACGTCTTTGTCTCTTAGTGCACACAGAGTTGAATCATAGGCTGTGGGACCTACCTAGGTCCCAAAGCTACAATACTGTTGCAGTTTTAGACAGGGTTTAAAATGAATGTTAAAGGCCTCTTGAATGAATGTTAAAGGGACGCTGATGACGCTGTAGGTGACGTCAGACGCCGGAGACTTGGCGGAAAAACTGAATGAACAGCGAGGAGAATTTGGAAACTCTCCAGGAATACACTGACTGGTGCTTCGACGTTATAGTTATGAAGAAGCACCAAATTGCATGTTCCCCAGCCAAATGCGAGACGCCGTCTTCGAAAAGAAGTCGCCCGGCAGATTCCCCCGAAACAATGTCGCTGGCGGGTAAAAGCTTTACCGACATCTTTGATTCAATCGACAAGCAGTTGTCCAGCTTCGACGCGAGGTTGTCCCTGGTCGAGATCCTGCACCGTGAATTCAAATCCTTAAGGGAATCGTTGGAATTCAGCCAGCAACAGGTGGAAACACTCACTGCTGAAAACGCAGCACTACGGGACTCGGTCAAGTCTCTAACGGAGAATGTGACTCAGCTAAGTAAAGAAAATGTAAAAAATAAAAGAGACTGTCATCGATCTCCAGGCCCGTAGTATGAGCGATAACCTGGTGTTTTCAGGCATCTCGGAATCTGCCGAAGAGGCCGCAGAAGCTACGGTCAAAAACTTTATCAAGACGCACCTGAAGCTTCCGGAGGACACCGTGGAAAACATCCGCTTTGAAAGAGTCCATCGGCTGGGAGCCAAGAGGCCTGGAGCCCTGAGGCCGCGTCCCATTGTGGCCAAATTCGGACACTTCAAGCAGAAGGAGCAGGTGAAGAGTCTGAAAGGAACAGACCTCAGCGTAAACGACCAGTTCCGCAAAGAGATCCTGGAGCGACGCAAAGCTCTGTTCCCAATCCGAAGAAGTTTCATCCAGAAGGGCTACCGAGCTGTCATCGCCGTGGACCGGCTCTACGTGGATGGGCAGCTCTACCGCGACCTCAGTACCACTCCCTGGTTATAGTAACACCAGTCCAGATAAGAATCGGTTATATTTTTATTTTCTCTCTCTTGGTCTTCCATTAACCTCTATCTAACTATTTATGTCAATTCGCTAACTTATCGCATCATAATAGACTCAATACCGTCAGTCTCCGCAGCGTTGAATGTTGTTATAATGTTTTCGTTTCTGTCACGTTTTTACTTGCATCCCTCCCTGCTTGCTCCTTTGTTTTTCTTTCTCATTTCTTCTCTCTTCTTCTCACTTCTTCTCTACCCCTCTCACTGCACCGATCACCTGCTTTCTTATTCACACACACATAACACCCTATACTTTTACATGTCTGCACGGCACGACCATGTATATATGCACTCAGCGTCAACGCAACCACTCCGACCTCATAGCGCACACAGACACATAGGCACACAAGCGCATACTCGCTCGCTCATATCTCATTATTTAACAAAAAGTTATGTATTGTCAGTATATATGGTCCAAATGTTGATGACCCCTCCTTTTTCCACGTTTTCTTTACTGCACTCTCTGAACACCTAGATTGCACACTTGTTCTTGGGGGAGACCTCAACTTTGGACTAAATAAAGAAATGGACAGGCTCAGTACAGCTGGAACTCAGCGCAATTGGCAATCCACAAATATAGTTAAACAGTACATGAGCTACTACGGACTTTGCGATGCATGGCGTTCTCTTCACCCCAACCGTAGGGAATATACTTTCTTCTCACATGTCTATCACTCTTACTCTCGTCTGGATTATTTCCTAACCAGCAGCTCACTACTGAATAACATTTCAGACACAGAGATACACCCTATAGTTGTCAACGACCATGCTCCTGTACCATTAACTCTAATAATTAAGAAGGCCACTCCACCAAGTAAAAACTGGAGATTTAATACATCATTGCTTAAAGATGAAGATTTTATTAAATATTTCGAGAAAGAGTGGGCTTTATATTTAGAATATAATGACTTGCCTGGAACATCAGCATCTGTTCTTTGGGAAGCAGGCAAAGCTGTGATGAGAGGTAGAATAATTTCATTCTCATCACATAAAAAGAAAAGAGAAAATAAATGTATTCAGGAATTAGAAGAAACCATCAAATCCTTAGAAGAAGCCACGTATCCTCCCAGGAACAGGAAATGCTGAACAAAATACGTAAAGCAAAACTAGAATTAAATGAAATTATTAATAAAAAAACTCAATTCTTAGCACAAAGGCTTTGCTGGCAAAAATTTGAATATGGTAACAAATCAGGTCAATTCCTAGCTAACCAGTTAAAAATAAATTTACCACAGATAAACCCATCTAAAGACGAAATTGATCAGTTTCTTGATAATATAATTCTTCCGAAATTATCAGACGTTCAAGCTATGGCACTGGATTCTCTATTGAGAATTCTGGCACCAACATTCCACAGAATGTTACAGGAAACCAAGGAAAGTGGTAGACTTCCACCAAATATGAACTCTGCCAACATTAATCTTTTGCTAAAACCAGGCAAAGACCCTGTGTTGCCTACCAGCTATCATCCCTTATTAACGTGGACATTAAAATAATCTGCAATGCTCTCTCGAAAAGAATAAGAAGATAACCCCTCTCATAATTCATTCCGACCAAACTGGTTTCATAAAGGGGAGGCATTCCTCAACAAATACATGTAGATTACTTAACTTGATAGACTATTCATGCAATAAAAACTTTCAAATTACTATATTGTCTCTATATGCAGAAAAAGCTTTTGATAGGGTTAACTGGAATTTTTTATTTGCAGTTCTACATAAATTTGGTTTCGGAAACTCTTTTATAAATTGGTTAAAAATATTATATAATTCTCCAACAGCATGTGTCAAGACAAATGACCAAACATCCTCCAGCTTCTGTCTTTAAAGGGGCACCAGGCAGGGATGCCCCCTCTCACCTTCACTGTTTGCAATTTTTATTGAACCACTAGCAGCAGCAATTAGACAGGCTACAGCGATTACAGGCATTAAATGCAAGAATGTAGAACATAAAGTCAGTCTTTACGCAGATGATGTTACTTTTTCTCCAGCATTCACAAACCAATCTCTCTGAGTTAATTACATTAATAAACTCTTTCTCAAGAGTCTCAGATTATTCAATAGACTGGTTAAAATCTACAGTTCTCCCGATTAATTGCTCCTTCGAGAACTCTGCTTCCACTCCACTGCAATCTGGAAATATCAAATATTTAGGCATTAATGTCTCACCTAGACTGGCAGATTTAACTAAATTAAACCACATCCCACTTTTAAAGACGGTAGAAGATGATCTAGCCAGATGGAAGTCCCTACCTATATCACTCATGGGAAGAGTCGCCTCAATAAAAATGATGGTTTTGCCAAGAATTAATTATTTATTTGCAATGATCCCGAGTAAACCATCACCTGACTGGTTTAGATCTCTGGACTCCTCCATCTCTAAATTTCTTTGGAAAGGTAAACCCCCACGTATTAGCTTAAAAACGCTGCAAAAGACCAAGGACAAAGGAGGACTAGATCTGCCTAACTTTCATCACTATTTCTTAGCCAATAGGCTTCAACACATTTCAGGCCGGTTAAAACACACCTTCTTAGATGAGCCTTGGCTAGATGTAGAACAGGCACTATGCAATAACATAGAGATTTCGGATCTGCCATTCATTAGCTCAATCATCAAACGACACGTATGCTTCAAAAGCATCAGTATCAGCTCTTCTCTGACAGCATGGTGGGAGTTTCTTAAAATGAGTCTTCACTAATCCCATGCAAACGTACTCCTATCTGGAACAACCCTGACATACTACTAAACAACAATATGATAAACTTCACCGACTGGAGTTGTAAAGGCATTAAATACTTGGAACATATATTCGAAGGGACAGACTTCCGTTTGATATATTAGGTAAACAATATGGGATTAACAAGAACAGATTTTTAGAATATCAACAAGTTAAATCTATAGTAAAAAGGACATTTAAGTCTAATCATATATAAAATTACATATACCACCAAGTGTGGCAGAATTCCTTAACCTCAAAACCCCCAAATTATTGTCGAAAATATACAGGACATTTTGCAAAATAGATGAATCAGTATCACTCCCTATTGTAAAATGGGAGGCAGATTTATCAGTCAGCTGGGACCACAATTTCTGGTCTGAGATATGCTTAAAAACCCTTAAAATGATTAGAAATCCCGATTTACAATTAATACAATACAAAATCTTGCATAGAGTGCACTACACAGGTCTTTGGATGTTTAGGATGGGTTTTACAGCTTCTAACAACTGCTCACACTGTCAAGGCAATACACCTGACAATTACATCCACGCTCTATGGTTCTGTCCACCTGTTCAGAGGTTCTGGTATGGGATTTGTGAAGACTTATCAAAGTGTCTCAAATGTTCCATTCCAGCCTCTCCTTCAGTCTGCTTGTTGGGCGACCCAGATAGTGTCACTACAGAGGTTAACACAATCCACATGGCCTTCACTGCCTTATGCATTGCTAAGAAGACTGTCCTCATGAACTGGAAAAATAAAAATAATCTTAATATCAATCAATATAGAGATCGTTTGTTGGACTATATTAGTCTTGACACAGCTTCTGCTGCCACATTAGACCAATCTCTCTGGGCTCCTTTGATCGGCTCCATCACCTAGTGTGAGTGGGGGTCACGATTCTGTCCGGCTTTGGTCTTTGTTGTAGACGTGGGGAGGGCCATATGGGCTTGGGGAATCTGGGGGTTCCTCTGGGGGGGGATTCCTGGGGTTTCAGCACTGTGGCTGGGGTCCTGGCCTGGATGGGGTGTGTTGGTGGCTCTTGGGTGGTGTTTTTCTGGCGGCCGCGTGAGGCGCTGCTGGGGAGGCCTGTGCCGGGAGGCGTGGGTTTCCGGTCTGGCGGCCGTACTGCTCCGGGGCTTGGGGTCCTGGGGGCACTCTGCCTCCGGGCTGGGGTTCCTGCTGGGTCTGGGGGGCTGGGTCCTGGTGGGTGTGCCGCCGAGAGTGTGGGTTGGTACTGCGCTGGGCCCGGCCCTGGTCCGGGGGCCTTCGCTGCATTGGTGAATCCGGGGGCCCCTTTCGCTGGTGGGGATGTTGTTTACCATCTGTCAGGATGCACACTGCAGGGGGGATCCAACAGAGGTGGAGGACGGGCCTAACCTGGGTGTCTATTGTCTTATGTAGTTTGGGAGATGACTGAATGTTGGGGTGGGGGTAGTATTTCCTCTGCTGTGGGGCCTGGTGGGCCTCCCCGAGCTCTGTGGGGCCGGTGGTGCCGCGGCCATGGGCCCTGTTCTGGATGGGCCTGTGCCCCCCACCCTGGGTAGTTCTTGGGCAACGGGGGTGCCTATGGGGGTCAGCGGGGGAGCTGGCTCCACAGGGGGGTACCTTGCCCCCTCTGTGTCTTTCCTCCCCATCCCTACTGCTTCCCCCCCCACTCACTCCATCACACCAACATACATGTAGGGCTTTGAGGTGCGGGTGCGTTGCTGGGATACAGGGGAGGTTTTCCTCCTCTGTCTCCTTGTGACCACCTGCATCTCAATCATACATCACACTTAGACACTCTCATTACTTACTGTCACATGACACATACATATAGGGCTTGGGGGTGGGGGAATGGCGTCCAGAGGGCGGTCTGTTCACCCAGTCTTACCTCTGGCGCCAGTGCCCACTTCTCAATTTTAAGCTGCACGTAGACATTGAGGGCTCGGGGGAGGTTTTAAAGCACTGTAGAACAACACATACACCAACACTACATTTGAGCGGGCGGGGTGAGGCACGGGGTCTTCTTACACCCCTGTTCGCTGTCCGGGGCCAGGGGCTGTGAGGACGAGCTGGCCGTCCGGTCGGGGTCTGGGCTGGGCAATATCATATGCTCAGAGTGAGAACGTACTCTTGTTAAGTGAGTCATTTATCGCAACCGTCAGTGCTCCCCTGTACCAACACCACATTTCACATAACATAACAAAGGGCTCGCTTCCTTTTAAACTGTATATTAGACACTACACGTCATTAGGGATTTGGGGGAGGTTGGGGCAGATATGGCGGGGTGCATGTGCCCTGACTATTCCCCCAATTTTAATGCACTGTAGTCCCCCACACAGTCCACATTACATTAGGGCCTTGGGGGTATAGGGAGGGGACTGGGGACTCTGCCACCGTAAAGTTGTCCTCCGAAGAAGGGTGGTGGTGGGATAAAAAAAAAGAAAAAAAGTGAGTGATCATTTGTCATTGTGAACACAGCACACAGTGCACCACAACCAAATGTGATCTCTGTATTTGACCCATCCATAAAGGAGCAGTTGACAGTACTTTACTTTACAGGGACGGTACTTTACTTATGAGTACCTCAGTGGTACCTTTACCAGTCCAGGACTTGAACCGGTGACCTTCCATTAATGGGGACAACTCCATAACCGTTACAACTGCCCAACTGCAACTGTGCTTGTAGTTACGTTTGTGTAATGGCAAAGCACCTTTAAAAACTTTGTATGAGTCTGACATCTTCTTATGTCTAAAAAAGAGCTGAGCTTGTAACTTGTAAAAATATATATTTATTTTTGATTACTGAGTAAGGTAGTTATGTATTTAAGGTGTGTGTGCATGCATGAGTCTTGAGAGGACTCATAAGCGTCCTCAGCAGTGGTGTGGACGCACAACCTTGTCATTCAGAGTGTCGCAGGAGTTCAGTGCACTTCCTTCACGTTGCCAGTCCAGCCCTCTGGCTGTCTCCTCACCCTCTCCTTCCTTCTGACCATCAGCGCGGTCCACAGGCCTCCGGTAAAGGACTGATGCGTAGTAGCAAAGTGTCAGTGAGGTCGTTTCCTGTCACACCATCTTTTTTTTCTTTTTTTCCCCTTCTTCTCACCATGCCTGATGCCCTGTTTGACAGCCATCTAAACACAGCAGCCCGTGTGATTCATATGAGGTGAGTTTTTAGGTCACTTGTCACTTTAAGATGAAAGACTGGGGGAGGAGAAGAGAAGAGAGTGTTTCGACAACGGCCTTGGAGTGAAGCTTCTGTTAAGTGACAGCTCAGTCCTCTCACGCTTCTCATGTGCCGCCTGTTCAGCCACCATGCCAGTGCTTAAAATGTTATTAGTTGAAGCTCGAGTGACTACATTCACAGTCCCAAATCACATTTTTTTTCTCTGCTTGATGATATCATTACAGGCACACCAGGTGTCAGACCTTTAATGTCAGACCAATAGACAGGTGTCTTCTATGCAACTTTGGGTAAATCAGTCTGTCCTAGAAAATCAATCTACCCTTTAACTTACATATAGGAAAAGGCATAGTGTGAAGTATACAGTGACAGTCAGATGCTCAGCTCATTTATGCGGGACGGAAAGTGAACTCAAAGCTTCAGTGAAATCAGTTCTTTCAGTATTGACAATCTTGCTAGTTTATCCTAATATCTAAAGTCTGTATATCATGAGCAATCAGTTTTATTTAAAGTTTGTGGGGCACATACCAGACATTTTTGCAGTCAGTTTTCTTCAACAAACTGCACCTACAACAAGAGACCATGCTTCTATCTTAACACAGACACACACAACCCTGTGTCATTGGCAGTTGTATTACAGTGTGGCCTCTAGGTCAGGACCTGATTACTTTTTTTTTTACTTTTAATGTTTTGCACTAGTTACAAAAACAAAATGTAGGCATATGCTACAACTCAAAAGCCTGTAAAAGACTAATTATTATATATAATTATTATACATTTATTCTCATCCTGAATATGAGAAACACTGTACATTTAAATTTAGACATATAGCAGACACTCTTATCCAGAGCGACTTCTATTTTCCTAATTTGAAGGATATTCTTCCTGAGATTAACTTCAAAGTCAAAGTAAACTTTGTCATCTCTGCTATATATTGTACAAGTATTCAGAGAGACGAGACAATGTGGCTCCAGTTTTAACTGTGCGCAGAACAAATAAGGTACGCAGAACAAGCAATATATAAGTAGAATATAAATATACACTTCAAACTAGAAGCAGAATATAAAATTTAAACTTTAAACTAGAGGTAAAAAGAGAGACAATTAGGTTACATGTCGTATTCAGCCTACAATGTGGGCTAAGAGTTGTCTTTACACTGAATGTGCATGAGATCTGTAACAGTTTTAATATGAAAATGTTCTGTATAGACAGTCTATTAAATAAAACAGTATCTGAGCTAATGGGGTTAAGGATCTTTTACTCAGGGGCCTAATACTGGTACCTCTTGTTCCAGAGGCAAGTATCCTCACCAGTAGGCCACCATTCACCTGTAATAATTACAATTCAAGCGCTTGACAAGTGAAGGAGGTTGATCATATGCATCAGATACCAGATACATAGTTTGCATAATCTTAAAGTATGTAAGTGTCTGCTTATTAGCTCTGTCCAATAATTTTGGGTCCGGAAAACTACACAGTCTTGACAGTCCAGTTCCACATGCCATCACTTGAGCACACCTATAAATAGAGGGACTATTTCCTCATGTATTTTTGGAGGCCATGCTATAATATTGCTTTTGGTAATTTGGCAACTTAGCCCTTAGTAGCTTACCAAAGTGGACTTCTCTGTTTATGGGTCAGTGAATATAATTGCTTTAATAATGTGTCATTTTATTCATTGTCTTGCTGTATTAGCACGCTAAAATATATCCAATGTCCCAGATAAGCCAAGTGTAGGATCTGCAAGTTTAAAATCATGGTAAGAGAGAATTTCTGTTTCCAACTTTCTTCCAAGCTATTCATTGCGACAGCATATTTTCAATAGATATTTGTCTGTCAAAGAGACTTTTGTCTGCTCTTCTTGCATTTCCTTTCCATTTTGCGCATATCCATTTCCACTGAGACGGCGCCCTGAACACGCACACTCATCATGGTGACTAACGTAGCGTTTGACCGATGACTATGGCTGCGTGTCATCATCAAATGCATCTGTTAATGGAGAATGGAAACACGTCGACAGAACACAAGGCGATGATTCACGTTTCGCCAGCATGTGTAGTAGAAACCATAAATCACTCTACTGTATCCGTGAGCGACTCACAATGGCGTTAAACACGTGGCCTGGGATCACGTCTTTTAAGTGCCAGCCGTTACCATGGCGGCCTTGTTTATTGTGGACATATTGCAGGTCAGCACTCACTGGGGCCACCATATGGAGAGGCAGTCCAGACCGGATGCATTCATTTCATCTAAAGACCCAGTCCTAATTACTGAAAGATGGATCAGATGGGAGAGAGCGAGAGATTATCAAGACAGTAATGGCATGGATCAGAGAAAATTCATTTTACATTTGTGTAAAAGATGTGATTCACCAATGCACACTAACAATAGAACACACACACACACAATGCTGACCCACAGGTGCTCCCCACTGCTCAGGTCAATAATGACTGCACTAATGGGTAAAGGCTGGCCTCTGTTTGAGGAATGGGCTCATCAGTTGAGCTAATGATGTCCCTGGACCCTGGCTAAAGCTGATGGGAACTAATGCTAACACAAGCTTTAGGTTTGTGCTTCATCCACACACAAGCACACAGAGTACTGAAGTCTTGCGTCTTGGGCATTGAGTTAGCTGCAGTAATTTCATAAATATGCAGGGAAATTTGGCTTTATGTTAAGACAGATTCATTGCACTCTGCATCTCTTGGGATGATGTGTGGTCAGTGGAGCATTCTGTTACTGTGAACATTTGAGTCAAAACAAGGTTTGGAAAATTATGCAGTTTACCCTTTCTTCAGATTCCGTCCTTAAGATTTTGGGCTATATCGGCAGTTCTGTCAGTATTTGAGGTCAAACAATAAATCAGCATGTTGGTATTATGTCAGTATGAGCTAATTGTTGATAAACCAGTGTCAAGTGTTTAAAAAGTCTATGAAATGACAGTTAAAAAGGAAACTGAGATGGAAGATGGATCATTCAGCCATGTTATGAGTGTTGTTGTTGCACAGTTTGTCCACCAGAGGGCAGCTCCATTGTAGCAACATCATTATGTCCAAAGTACTGACTTAAAAATTACATATCAGTTGGGTTTTAATTCGTGTTTATCATCAAGTAGTGTCAAATACTAATGGCACTACTCTAGACTGAGATAATTTCATATAACTGTGATAATTAGGAGTTGGAGAAGCATTTTGATATTTAATAGTCGATATGCTTGAGATTGCCTCAGAAATTACAGCACCCCTAAAGTCCTATAAAATCCTTTTTTTTTGTTTTTTTTTTAACATCGGAATAACTTGTGTGCACAAGATACTTTTGGGATTGTAGTGTGTTGCCTTGCTTGCCCTGCTCACTATCCAAATACTATATTGATATTTGAATGCTTCCTATAATTGTAAATATTCATGAATATCAAACGGATGTCAAATATTTAATCAATTTATCACATGGTCAAGTTTTAGTTTCACCTTGAAATGTCATTCAATGAAGTTCTTGCCACTCTTTTCATCAGGAGGACTCATTTCTAAAGAATGACAGTCTAATAGCTTGTTAATAAGTTGTTCCCACAAGATAAATAACTTGTGCATGCAAGATAAATAATGTGATTAGCATTGTAATTAAGATGACAGTAAATTAAACGCTCAGTGATTCCATTTTGATTGTGGCTTAAAATCACACAACCTTTCAATCTTATTCAGCTTAATTCTGTATTAATTTAGCACATCGTCCTAGATCTGGTCATAAATGTTTTTCCCCTCCACGTTTATACATTTGCTGACTCCTTTCTTTGTTTTCTTCATTCTGTGAAAGTGCTCCATCTGTGCTCGCAACAGCCCGTGCAGCTCACGCCGGAAGACCAAGCATCAAGGCAGTTAATCATAGCCAGTTGACTAATCCCTCCACCCCCTGCCCCTGCCCGGCTTGTACAAATGACAACCTCCGCTCACCATACACCTCGTATAGTCTGAACACAGCCCTTGCTGAGGTCAGACATCATCCAACGATCCACCTTTGGCTGCCAGGCCAGCAGGGTTGGGCGTAATTTCACGAGACTATTTTGGGCATGAGAGACAGATGCCTTGTTTACGTAGATCAATAGAACAGAGCATTGGGCCGGAGCAAGACCAGCCTGACACTCGGTGGGCCCCTGTGACTCACGCTGGTGGGGGGCTATATTTATCCCACCCTCACGCTGGGTGTCGTATTGCCACGGTTACCGGCACGGCCCAAGCCACGTCACCTGACTCGGCTGCCGAGAGAACTCGCTGAGACAGATAATGAGATGAGTCAGCCGTGACACAGCAGAGATGAAATGAGGAGGGTAAAGGGATAGATAAAGGATAGGACGTAGTTGAGGTTGTAGGGGAAGAAGAGGGTGTCAGCAAGAGAGATAGAGCATGTGTAAGATAGTAAAAAAAGAGAGCGAGGCAGAGAGAGACAGATAGAGAGAGTCAGACAGAAAAACAGAGACTTGTACGGTTTTTATACTTGAAATGAAGATGGAGAGAGAAGAACAGAGACAGGGAACATGGCCAAACACTTAAGTTAGCATCCTTTGCTGTCTGCTTGCCCCTTCCATCCTTAAATCGCTGTCTCTCATTTAGCCTGCTTGTTACAATGACATCAGGCTCTGGCCATCAGAATATGACCAGAAATAACCAGAAATTCAATTCCCCCCAACCCCACTCACACTATGCTGGTGCAAAATGGAGTGTTAGCTTTTTTTTGCTAAATGCTGAAACATGACAACTGTTTAAGTATGTAATTCTGCACCATTATGCATCTAATTACCAACACGGAAGCCAAACTGTGCTTGCTACAGAGCACTCTATAAATAGACCACAGATGTCAGGTATTTAATAGACATCGGTATATAGAATGAGTCAGACTCTGTTCTCACACTTTGCATGTAGTACAGTGTCTGCTCTCCACGTGGAGCGTGAGTAAGCTCAACTCTCCTAAGACTCCTTTCACATTGAGCTCTCTCTAGCTGTGCTGCCCGGGTGAAATTAAGTGCAAGAGACCCTGAAGGGCCCACTAACACTGTTAGCTCCTTACCACGTTAGCCTCGTGGACCCCCAAAGCCGCGGAATGTGATGAATCCACCACGGGGGAGCGTGTAGAACTCTCCGGTGCCGTCATTAGAATGCATGGAAACTGTTATTTTTTTTCCTTTGGCCAGTGTGCGGCTCTGAAGTGACATTACTTCATATTTTCCTAGCCTGGGCAGCCCTTTCTCAAGCATGCTGCTCAAGTGGGTTTATTTTAATACAAGAGGTCTGAACGGTTGTAAGAGATGCCCCAAATGCTTGACTTTGAAGGCAACACTTAGCTCTGATGTCGAGCATAGGGGCAGACAAGGTTTCGGGCCTACTCTGGCACTCTGAGTGCCCAACACTGCAGAGGTTTGTGCAGGCCTGAATCGAAGACTCACTACCCGCATTTCCTGCCTTGTGAGTAAGAGGCACTTAAGTGTTCAGAGAAATGGAGGCTTAGAACAATGTTATGTAGAGAAATCTACATTAGTTCGATGAATAATGAACTCCTCACTAAAATATTAAAAAAGCCTTGCACAAAAGGGGTTGTTGATTTCGCACTTACTTGTCACACACTTTTCCTCACTTCTGCACATGATGCAGTCCTTGTTATTGCTGTGTGACATATTGGCAATTTTAGCCAAATAGTCCAATTATAGCAGATGCTGTCAATTTGTTTACTTTCCATTAGCATTAGTATGTTACATCAGACAGTAACTATTTCTTTGATACATTAAACATTAACCCTTTTTACGGATATGGTGCTGGATTAGGTCTCAAGATGGTGCTGAATTATGACTCGATCTCCATACATTTCAACCTCAGTAAACCTCATTTTCAGCTAAAATATCTGACTTTGTCTTTCAAAATGGCCTGTCCTGTACAAGAAAAGGGTAGTGCTGCGTTCTTTAAAAAAAATGGTATGTGGTAAACAAGTTTTATGTAGAGATGGAAATGGGTAGAGGAACTAGTTCTTTGGTCCTGTTCTGCCACCAGTGCTGTATACATGCAGGTGAAAAGGTGGAAAAATTTTCACATAAGAACATAAGTAATGAAAACATTACATTACATTACACACTTGGCAGACGCTTTTATCCAAAGCGACATACAACAGGGAAAACATTCAAGCTTGGGACCATAAGAGAACTAGCAGTAGATACTAAGTGCTCAGTTTAGCCAGAGTCGAGGTGCTCTCTAAAAAGATGAGTCTTCAGGAGGCCCTTAAAGATGAAGAAGGATGCGAAAACGTATAGTGATTTGAACATGTCTTAAATTTAATGAAATGTGGGGTGGTGGTGGTCTAGTGGTTAGGACATTTACATCTGAACCAAGAGGTTTGAGTTCTACCTCCAGCACTACCACCACTGGATCCCTGAACAATACCCTGAACCCCAAGTTGCGCTCAGGGACACTGTGTCTGTAATTAGGAAATGGATGTTGCTCTGGATAAGAGTGTCTGCTAATTGCCCTAAATGTGAATGTGAATGAAATTAAGAGGTAATACTTTATTTCAAATTCAGTACCCATTCACGATGGGGCAGTTGGTAACGTAACGGTTAGGGCATTTGCCCTATGATCAGAGTTGCTGGTTCAAATCCCAGGGCCAATAAAGGTACTCCTGAGGTACTCATGAGTGAGATACCTCTGTGTTTGATCCATCCGTGATGGAGCAGTGGGCTGTGGGAGCAGTGAGCTGCTGATGTGCAGCACCCGAGCAGCATTGTTTGGAAACTGCACCTTGCTCATGAGTACCTCAGTCCAGAATTTGAATCAGCAACCCTCTGATCACGGAGGCCAGCTACCTGTTACACTACCAGCTACCTAGAGTGCTGAAGTGACTAAAATGATTTTATTAAACATCCCTGTTTAAGCATCACTCTGCTTTCTGCCTTTTTGCTTTAGATGTAATTGAATTAACATCGTAAACACCATTATATGTCTGACCAATGGATCGTTTCCCAAATATTTGCAGGGTATCTGCAGATACCCTTCAAAAACCCTTAAACCCTTACAAAGTCTTAAATTAGATTTTCCAAAATTAAGGCCTTAAATATCTTTAAAAATGACTAATAATCCTTAAATCCAGAGTTCAAAGGTCTTAAAATACCACAGACCCAATAAACAAGATTGCTATATTTTTTTCTGGTAATCTCTAAAGAATTTGGCGAATTTCTAATTGGTGTTTTGCATTCTTGTGTATGAGATCGGAATGAGCAGAACCGCCAACCTTTCTGGTTGTGTGTGTGGGAGGGGGGCTTTTTCAGGTATGCACATTAGCAGTTTGTTGCTAGTGGCTGCGTCAGTCATGGGGAAGTGCAAATTTAACATTAACTGGATGGAAAATCCCACATTTGCTACATGGTTAAAACCAGTTCCAGGCAATAGCTATGAGACCCGCTGTATGCTGTGCAAGAAGCTTTTTAAACTTGGTTCAATGGGAGTTAAAGCTGTCGAGTCGCGTATGCACAGCAAGAAGCACAAAGCTGCTGCCAAAACCCGCGTACAGACGCCTGCCATTTCTCAGTTCTGTTCCGTCTCAACAGTTTCACAGACTTGAACTCCATCTCTGAACCCAGAAGTGACCGCAACATCAGTTATATTAACAGACCTCAGGACTACCTTTGGGTCCACCGTGACCCTTCAGGCAGAGGTACTGTGGTGCCTGCACAGCGTAATAAGACACCAGTCCTACAGCGCTAATGAGGGAGTCAGGGATATTTTTCTGAGCTATGTTTCCCGACTCGGAAATCGCAAAAAACGTTACGTGTGATAAAGACACAACATTCATGTAATTGGAATTTACTTTAATTTATTTTATTCCCTGTATTCAGATCACAGAACTTGTTAGCACTGTAATGTTTTTGTTGTGAAATACATGCACTTTCATGCTCTGTAGAACAGTTATTTTTCAGCGCTTTCAGTTCTGTGTTTAGTGTTTAGACAGAACTATTTGTAAGGCGGTCACATGCTCTTTGCCATTTTGTGAATGTAGGGTCTTAAATTTGATCAAAGTGGCCTTAAAAAAGTCTTAAAAAGTCATAAATTTCGCTTCCTTAAACCTGCAGATATCCTGATTTGAAATAATTGAATTTACTTCCAAATGTAAATGAAAGGAAAGGTGGCACGGTGGCGCAGTGGCTAGAGAAGGTCCTGGGTTCAAGCCCTGGGTCACCCGTGGGGCCTTTCTGTGTGGAGTTTGCTACTCTGCCCATGTTTGCCTGGGTTTTCTCCAGGCGCTCCAGTTTCCTCCCACAGTCCAAAAGCAGTTAATTGGTGACTCTAAATTGGCCCCGTAAGGTGTGAATGTGAGTATGATTATGTGAGTGCGTGTGCCCTGCGGGGTGTTGGCGTCTGCCCAGGGTTGGTCTCTGCCTTGCTCCAATAGTTCCCGGGATAGGCTCCAGCCCCCCCGCGACCCCAGTTAGGATTGTGAGACCTCAGCCCAGACTGAGGGAGGAATCCACCTCATCAGAAAGGCCATCTGACCAGGACTCCAGTTCCAGACCTTCACAACTACCCCAGATTACCAGATCAGTGTCACCAGAATTCTAACCAATCACATCCACAGCACCTGTATTTAAGGCCTTCCATTTACAACCATTCTCTGTGAAGTATTGTCATGCCTAGTACTGCATACAAAGCATTTCTTGTTATTGCCTGCCTCTGTTTTGACCATTGCTATCTGTTTTTGGACTACCCCTGTGCCTCTGGTGATTTGGATTTGTTTGCTCCATGGACTGTGTTTTTTGGTTCTGACCTCTGCCTGAATAAACTCCTCGCCTTTCATTAATTTACCTCTGTGCCCGCGACCTGGTTCTTTCGACTCTGTGTTTGGGTTAACCTGCCGGTTGTTACAGGGATTAAGCGGTTAGGATAATGAATGAGTGAATGAATGAATGTAAATGAAAGGAATCTTCTTTTATTATGTTTAATAGCAAATGTAAGATTTTTTAACTTTAGAATTTAGACGAGTTGTTTAACAGTGAGTTATCGTGATGTTTGTTGTAATTGAATAAGTTCTTATTAATGTATATATTCTCTTAAGTTTAATCATTTCATTTTTTATTTATTAGATAAGATTAAGCACAAGAGCTGCACAGCAGTGGAAGAATGCTTTAGAAATAACGTTAGGATGATGACCACAATTAGCCATTTTTAGTTCCTGTTATTGCTTATGGCTGTTTTGGCCTCAGTCTTGCTTTACCACATGAAATACATGTGCAGTGGGACTGAAGGTGGGAGATTAACTTGGCCGGTCAAGGACAATTCCACATTTAGGCCCCTAAGTAGTCCATATCTGCTGTAGCAGTACATCTTGTCAGGGTGAAGTACTGTTCAAGGAGTTTTGAGTGTAAGAGGTTTTTATCTGATTTTAACAAACTGTAACCTTTCTTGATTCTTTGCTGTGGTGAGCCTCTTATAACAAACTCACTGAGGATTAGCAGGTGTACATTTCTCCTTGTGGGAGTTTTTTGTGCATTTATTCCCTCCAATAAGTGCATACTGATCTGTTGAAGAGTCAAAAAGTACTTCTTGATTATTGATTTTATACTTTTTATTCATCACTGCGACCTACAGGGTTGCTTGCTATCGTTAACTTTAACAATGTACTTCCTCTTAGCACTCATCTAAATAGACAAATTTTCCACATGTAATACTTTGTCTGAATGATTCATTTCAATTTTCAGCTTCCTGACAGCATCATTTCCTTGCCACATTGGCCGATAAGTGTCACATCTGTCCAGCCAGATCTAGAATCTAAAATCAGCTCTTAATTGGAAGTAAGAACCAGGGCCAAAGAGAAATCTTCACTGTTTCAGCGTGTAACGTTAATCTCATTATTTATTTATACCAGATAAATCTAAGGTTATTAATGTTAGATTAAGGCTCACAATTTAGGTTAAAATAATATTATATAAGCATACATTTTTCCAAACAAAATAATGGGGAAAATGTATAAATTGTGATTTGTTTATTTGATGACGTAAAATTCCACATCTTTATCGTGTTGGAAAATATCAGTAAATGCATTATATTCATTAGTTTAACTCATATGCATTGTATTTTTAATGATATGAAAAATACTTTGAATAAAAAAATGAACATTTGCCACACTTGAAGTTCCAGAAAAAGAGGAGCTTACATTACAAAAATATTGATGCTCCTAACAACGACCTCCTGGCCCTAAAATAAACAATGGTGAGATTAGTTTTAAAGAATTGCTGTCCTCCCATGGTCTCTAGAGGGCAAAACTGGATGGTACAGCGCAGGAGTTATTGCATATTACATGGGATTTGACCAGTCCATTAATCTAAAACACTATTAATGTTCTATTGAAAACAATTCATTTCATTGTGGTAATTTCATTGATACCATTGATATAGAAAAGGCTCACGGTCCAGTGAAGTAGCTTCAGGCTTGTACGATTTATAAAATCTGATATGAAATGGTATGCAAGAGCATTGATGCTGTGGCTTAAAACCATAGAGGCTCACTTATTAATACTGATTAGACGGGATTCATGTTCTGAATCAGCACAGATGGTATATACACACTGCCTGGATGAGGCTGTGGCTGAGCTGGCAATGAAATGTACTGTATATTGTACTGAAGTATGCTACAGAAGCTAACACAGGTTCTTCTTGACTGCTATGAGAGAGAGCTGTTAGTGATGCTTTCTAATCCGAATCTACTCATGACTCATTACTTATACACTGCGAATGAAGAAATGTGCAGTAGCCTTTGGCGTATGGTCATGTCCCGCCATGGTTTAATAGAATCTCTACTGTGCTCTACACCATTAGTCTTCATTTTTCCTCCATCAGCTCACATTAGAGAACACACCAAAGGGACTGGTTGGAAAAATGTCTGAATTATGGCCATGATACACCTGTCCATCTGGTAATAAAGTTTCAATATTTCTCATTTTAGCAAAGATTATAAATACTACGAATAAAAGTTATTTCGGTTTGGTTACACTGTCTAGTAGTTGGGCAGGGTAATAAAAACTGTTTTACCCAAGTGAACACAATTTGTTACGTCCTGTCAAAGTTTGTTGTCATTTGTCAAAGTGTCACTATTTCTGTTCAATGTGGATTTGATTAGTGTGAAGAAATAATAAATAAATAACTTTCACGGTATTTGTTTCTTTCTCCACAAATATCAGGTTTACTGGGCTCACTAATAAAGTGCCAGCTGAAAATTTGGACAAACCTGGCTTAATATATGTCTCAGAGGATTTTTGATTGAAGTGATTGTGCTTTAAAAGCTGAAAATCACTTTTGCTGGTAAATGAAAGTAGACAGTGGTGGTCTAGGGGGTAGGATATTCACCTCCAGACCAAGGTTTGAAGCCCAAGTTGCTCTCAGCGAAACTGTCCCTGAAATTAGGAAAATGGAAGTCGCTCAAGGGTGCGTTTCACAAAAGCGTAGTTGCTAACGTATTGCTAACTACATTACGCTACATTAACAACACTGTTAGTTGCTAATGTACACTATGTTAGTTGCTTCTATGCTTTTGGGAAACACCCCCTGGATAAGAGCATCTGTTAAATAACACAAATGTAAATAAAAAAATTGAAATGACTGTATTAAAATGTATAATGTATTTTGTTTATCAAATTGTAGGACAGAGGGCAGCACGGGGGAGCAGTGTTTAGCACTGTTGCCTCACAGCAAGAAGGTCCTGGGTTTGATCCCCAGTGCGGCAGCAGGGCCTTTCTGTATGAAGTTTGCATAATCTCCCTGTGTTCATGTGGGTTTCCGCTAGGGTGGTCAAATGCAGAGGTCACATTTTGTTGTGGTGCATTGTGTGCTATGCTGTGGTGTGTTCACAATGACAAATAATAACGATAACTCACTTTTCACACTTGACCGCTACTGTATATAAGCTGCCTGGCTGACTCAACATATCTTGACAACTGATTTATCAGCTCTTAATGGTACATTGATTGGACTGCTTTTAGTGATGTGTGCTTTTCAACATTACTCAAAGATTTGAAAATTGTAATCAGCCAATGAAAACCAGTTGTGGTTAAAAGTGCGAAGATGAGGGAGTTTCCCAAGCTGGTGGAGTAGACGTGTAAAAGTCAATTTGTCAGTTGATATTTCCCTTCATAGGACTGTACATTTTCATTATGTTAGAAGAAACAATGCAATAATTGCAAATCTGGTGTGTCTAATCCACGTCAGAGTTTATTAGCAACTCTCCCCTTCAACTCACTCTCAGAAGCGATAATTGAAACAATACAGGGTGAATTTGGCGAGTGAAAGAGGCGGAAAATTGACTTCACATGCAGGTTTTGAGTCATTAAGTTTTGTTTTCCTAAAGATCTGTAGCATCATGGCTACAGTATACTGTATGTCCGTCTCTCATAGCACAGTGTTCACTTTATCGTCATGACTATTCTCGGCAAGAAATATAATCATCTGTGTATGTGTATGTGTGAGTGTGTTGGGGTGATATTTAGGCAAATGTAAGGACCTTAAAGATGACAAAACTCTGTCATACATTGTTATAGAAAAGCACTCCAGATTTTATTTGTAAAAGGTTAAAAGAACATCACAAGGATTGCAAGTGCATCCCATGTTTACCAATCACTGACACAAATTTGTGTGTTTGTGGATATTTTTGCAAAGATGGGGTTGGTTGTGAGAACCTGATTCTACTCTTAATTCTTTAAAAGTATTAGGTTTTGGCCTTTGTTTTCTGAGGTTCTGAAGTATTTTTATGTAGATCTGTTAATATGGGTGTCAAAAGAAGTATCTCAGCATGACATGACTGTATGCATGTGTATGTGTTTGCGTACATGAGCTAAGCTGAAAAAAATATCCGCTTGTGCAGAGTAGAAAGGGACGGTTCCTATTGGTTGTCCTGTGATGTGCATCAGTTGCCATGAAAACAGTAGCTGGGTCCAGCATGGCTTTGATGTAAATGTCAACATAATTACAGCGGAAGGTGAAACAATGACCTGTGCATTCCTCAGAGCATCAGTCCCTAAGAGACACACACCATTTAACTACCTCTGACTCTGTCCTTTGAAGCCGCTGTCTGTTTTGTCACAGGCTGACTGCTTGGAGCATTTGAAGTTGAAGGCATCTCACTTTGGGTGATAAATGCAATAAGAGGCAGCTTTTAAGGACACGGCCAGAGCATTTGATCCCCGCACCTCGACATTACTGAGCAATGGCTAGTAAAAATGAAAAAGCAAAAACTTCAAAAAGCTGTAATGTTTCCCATTTAGTCCTTTTTTAAAAAAAATCCTTTACATATTGGCCACACAACGATTTCATCCTCGGCTAGGGCATTTGGCCTATGAGTTGCCTATACTAATGCGCATGCATATCAAACAGTAACGGGCTGGACTGATTCGGGGTATTAGTGACACGTTTCATCAGGCATAGCCAATCCTCTCCTTGGGCTGTGCTGGCCTCACCAGTGGCAGACTGCCATGGAACGCTTGGAATTAGTATTCTTCTCTTTCTCTGTACATTGTGGCTTTTCCATTGGCAAAATACCACTGTCTTCTCACTTTTAGATGCACAGTCACATACGCATCTTGGCTTGACCCCGCCCCGCCACTCCCCATTTCAAACAGGTTTCATCCCATTTTGCCAAAGCTGTAAGATTAGCAGAATTAGCTCTCAAATGTGTTGATTCTGTGGAGATCTGAAGAGCTTGTGCCAAAGGAGGGTGTGCGGTTCTTACACGGTCGGCCAAACACTGGCAGCCAAACATGATTCCTGTTTGTCGTTGCTGACCAGAAACACTGGCAGGCTAAAACTCAGCATATTTGGTTGGAGATGAAATGCGATGTTTTCTTGTTTGTGTTTGAAGCCCATCTCCCCCAACCCAACCCATCCCAAATCTCACCACACCCCATCCCCTCACTTGCCGCCCGATTCCGCGGGGACACTGAGACGCAGCATCTCTAGCTTGCGCGGCTCCATCCGTCACTGCCATTTCAACGGCAAAAGCACTTTATGGAAATTTCTGCTCCAGAACGTGCATTAATGCACTGAAAGCCCTCACTGCATCACAGCCACTGCAGACACATTTCCATTTTAAATAGATGTTAATGGGAAATGCGAGCCGGGGCCTTTGTTTACTTGGTTAACTTTGAAGTTCTTTACACGCTTGCATAATGATTGTGACTTGTGCCTTCACTGAATGCCAGAGAATGAAATATGTGCGTGTGTGTGTATGTGCCTGCGTGCATGTGAGTGAGCGTGTAAGCAAGAGAGAAAGAGAAATGTATATAGAGAGAGAAGACTGTGTAAAAAATCAGAAAGAGAGAGTGGTGGGGGCATAAAATGCTACAGTGCTTGTGTACTGAAATGTGCATGTGGCTTGTAAATTCTTCAAAGTGTTGAGAGGTTTTTAGTGCTCGCTATTCAGAGAAAATGTTTGGGTGACAAACATTAAAAGGTGCCAAGGGAAGATGAAAATGAGGGAGGCAATTGCCCTGGAAAAAGCCGTTTTATGCTTATTTTACTAAATATGTCTTTTCAAGTGTTTTAAGTGAAAGGAGCCCTTTGATGGAGTGTTTTTCAGCTTTCATTTAGAAGCGTCATGCTCATTTAATTACCATCATTCCGAGATGATGCATAAAAATATTTTCACACGCAGAAACAGCTTTCAAGTGTTGAAGCGTGCAGCCTAGGACAGTCCCCATAATTGAGCAAAATGCAGACAGGGGAAATGAAGGTAATTCGATTGTAAAATGTTCCGATGAGAGAGGCTTCCTTTTTTAAATGACACTAGACACAAAGTGCTGTCCATCGGCGTCAGAAATGGGCAGCCGGTGGCGAGTAATAATTGCCCCGGTACAGCTTTTGATGGACATCCAATTCAAAGGAACGCATATCTGAAATCATCACCAGCTTTAAATGCTAAATTATTTGCGAATGGATAATTTGTACACATTCCAAATGTCTAAAATGTGCCACAGTCACCCAAAACCTTTTACATTCACAGCATTGTAGCAGACGCTTTTATCTAGAGCCACTTCCATTTTCCTCATTTCAGGGACAGTTTCCATGAGAGCAAATCGAGGATACTTAGGGACCCAGTGATGATAGTGCTGGAGGTAGGATTCAAGCCCACAACCTTTTGGTCCAGAGGGAGTATCCTAACCACTAGAGCAGACCGCCCACCACCCAATAAATTTCTTGATTTCCTATTTACATGTTGCACAGGAGGTTAAGGCAGCACTGACATTCTGCACAAAATTATAGCTGACAGATAACTTGTTAAAGTGTGTCCCACCATGTCTTTCTGAGACCATCCCAGCTCCTAATTTGATTAGTCAGCTTAACATTGGCCTTAGACGAGTCGGCTGATTTTCTCTCCCCTCATCCCACTGTAATTAGGGATGAAAAAATCTGGAATCTTATATTACAACCATACTGTGCTACTGTGCTAATACAGGTTTTATGATACATATTTCAGAAAACCTTATATTTATAATCAAATATGCAGTATATTGTCCATCATTCTTCCCTTTTCTCATTTTTAAACAGTTCAGTTTACATCAACATGCAAAAAGTTGGATAAGATAATTACATAATTTAAACAGTATGAGGTCTTGTCTTTTCACTTAAATTTTTAGTTATAAAAATAACTGGGTGTGTCAATGTTTCTTGATGTCATCAACACAATAATATTGACTGCTAGTTCTGAATAAGTTCCTATAATTCTCTCTCTCTCTCTCTCTCTCTCTCTCACACACACACACACACACAGTCTATGTATTTCTATCTTTGTGAGGTCCTTCCATAGACTCCCATAATGAATAAAGTACATAATTTTACAGCTACACCTAATCCTAACCCTAACCTTAACCTCAGTAACCAAAAGCACATCTTTTACCTCTTTTAGTTTCTCAAATAAAACAAGCACATTTTCTATAAAGTCATTTTTTCTCATGGGGACCTCTCAAATGTCCCCACAAAGCCCAAAAAAACAGATAAAAGTGATTTTAGGGGAGAAAAGGTCCCCACAATGCAATAAATACATGGCCACACAGACACACACACACATACTCACTTTCTCCTTTGGTGGCTTCAGGGCTAGGAAGACAGGCATTGAAATGAGTTATGAGCGCTCTCTGTCTTCTTCACCCCTTCTGTCCCCTGAGTCCACCTTAACTTATGAGGAATCTTGGCTTAAATAAATATTGTAACATAACAAACGAGGCAGCGAAGAGAGATGAGGATGAGAGGCTTCAGGGCAAAAGTAAACACTTGATGAAATCACCTGGCCGTCGGCAACTTTTTTTTTTTTACGCTCTAATGTCTGATAGTTCTTCGAACTTCTGCAGTTGGCAGACTGGACTCTTCTAAATGTCTAATATGGAGCAGAGCCTGACCTGGCTGAGCTTCTCTCAAGCGCTCTTCGGTGTGCGTAATAATAAGAAAACACATTACAAGTTCAGCAAAACAAGATTACTCCTGATCGATCAGGTGTGAAGTTCTTCTCTTTTCTCATCATCACTTCTGGATTTAGATCTGAAACTCCGTATTGTGTCCCGGGGCCATTGGATGTGAATAATGTTCATGAGCTCCTTTTCTGAAGGATTTTAAGGATTCACTTTGAAACGTGGAATGCATTAAGCTTACTCCTGACATAAAGAAGATTGAGTATGTGAATATAAAATAATCTGTGCAGCAGTATATATGAAATAGAGGTATAGAGTTATATATGTCATGTAGTGACTATTCTCTTTAGTTTCGAGCATCTGGACTCATCTAAATCAGTGAGTAAAGTTAACCCTTCCATACAAAAATTTTAAACTTCAAAATATGCAGATGTTTTTCCACTTGAGCGCATGCAAGTTTAAAATTTGAACTATGACATAAGTCAGTCAGTCAATATCAAACCGCTTAATCACTACCAGGGTCGTGGGGACTACGGGCATGAGGCAGGGACCAACCCTGAGCAGGTGTCAACACACCGCAGGGCGCACACACTCAGACAATCACACTCACAGTCACACCTTGCGGGGCCAATTTAGATTAGCCAATCAATCTATAGTGCATGCTTTTTGGACTGTGAGAGGAAACCAGAGCACCCTGAGAAAACCCACGCAGAATCCACACAGAAAGGCTCGACGGCCGATCCGGGGATCGAACCCAGGACCATCTCGCTGTGAAGCAGCAGAACTAACCACTGCGCCTCCGTGCCGCCCTTATGATAAAAAGTATGCATTAAATAAATAAATGAATGAATGAACGATGTCAGAACATGTCTACTGCAGAGGATCATCTTATCACAGTCTTATGGATGTCTAGACTCTTTAACGTGATTTCAGCTCTGACAAGTTTTGAAATGTGAAAATTGTCCAGGTTTGCACCATATGGCACACTGAATCAAGCTGAGTTTTATTCATGAAGGAGCTGTCACCCATGGCATCAGCCTGCTTGATTTGCTGTTGAACAAACGCATCAACTCAAACTAATTATAAAGAAACAGACCTTGATCCCATACAACTCAACTACCAGATCACTTTGTTTGTCACAGAGGCTTATTCAGTGCCTGAGTTAGGTTTCAGTAAGATTAACCTGTTTAGCTGTGTTCATTCTGCATGTAAAACGTCTCTAAGTGTGCATCTTACAGATTCAAGCCTTTCCATCCCGTTGTTCTCTTTATGACTCAATTGTTGAGTTGTTTATTTAAGTCTTCAGTTTTGAGTCAGTCTGCCTGGCTGGGCTCAATCAATTCCTTGATGCGTAAAAGGAACCATGGTGATAAAGTATTGACGTTTGTACTCGCCCAGAATTACTGCCACTGTGGCAGTTTTTATCTACTGTTTAATAATTACTCCAAGGATTCTTAAAATGCCGTTCGACTGTAATTTCTTTGGAAAGGTGAGTGCAGCTGGGTCATTTCCACCAAGTCAGGAGACATTTAAATGTATCGCTATTACGTTTAGACAGCAGAGTGAGATAAATTTGGTTTTGTACTCAGGCGTTTCTACCTCTAAAATAACTATTGATTTGACAGGTGAGCAGTTACATTGGAAAGGGGCTGGGAGCTGTAATATTGAACTGTAAATCAATATTGTATACATGCCTAAATGTCAAGCAAACCATGCTGTATTGAAGTCACACTATCAATGTGTTGTCTTATGCATATCGCAAACGCATTTCACAGAGCTTATCACTAAAAGACCTTTGCCATTTTTTCCCCACTTTATAATCTTTTCTCAGGTTCTGGCAAGTACTACGTGCAGAAACTTTCTTTTAAGTCTGATTTCATTACATCAACAGAAATGGATTGCTGTGACCCCATGCAGCCAAAGAGCAAGAGTAAATGAAATAGCCAATTAATATTATTAAAAAGTTATTCTGATTTACAAAAAAAACGCCTTCAATCAAATCAAATGGAAATACAGTATTAATGAATGCGTGAACTGCAGATTATTACAGTTTCAGTGAGTCAGTCCAGAACACAGTCAGTCAAAATTGAGTCAGTCAAAATTGAATCAAAATTGGTTTCTGATATTCCCAAGATAATAAGAAAGACAATTAATCAACCAAATCAGAAAATAAGGAGTAAACAAGACCATGGGTGCAATGTACATTGGTAGGATCTGTGTTTGTAAATAATTACATAAAATCTTTGAACAGCTCAGACTCTCTGTAGTTTTTGTCTGTTTATCATAATACCAAATTTGTGAGCCTCACAACTCTGTATTGCTTTTGGAAGAAAACAGTGTTATGTTTTAGGGCCTGTGTCCACCAAATGCGTTTTTTCCGCCTATTTTTAATGCAAATCCTATGAGCTTCAGCGTTCACGGCGCTAACCGTCTTTAGCAGAAAAAAAAAATTGTCACAGCTTTCAGAGTGTTTCAAGTTGGAATCCGTTGAAACAGCGTCGCACTCGTCAGTGTCACTTGTCTCTTGCTAGTCAGTCAAAATCGAGGACGGGATGGGACATACAGTCAAGAACTCACTACGACTGGAGTAGCTGGAGAAGATTTCATGCACCCAATCTCGTCTCAAAGACATGCGAGAATCTATTTCAATGGCTGCCACTAATGCTAAGATGAGATTTCTCTCCATCTTGTCAGCTAAACTAGCGATCTCAAAGAAACACGTTTAAATAGGAATGAACGCGGAAGTGCCTGATGACGCTTTTCGTAACTTAGCAACGAGTGCAGAGAAAAAGTGCAGAGAAAGTGTTCTGGAAGTGAGGTTTTGAGCCCTCTCAGCTGAAAAATGTGTTTGGTGGACACAGGCTTTTACAGTTCAAATTATTCACATAAATGATTTTTCTACATCAGTTGTACGGGACAGTATTAGTCCGTCAGTAAACTGTATTTAAGTTGTTCCAGTTGCTGAATTTGTGGCACACTTTTGTCATCCAGAAGTTATGGTGTAGTATCAAAATGTCACCCAAGATCTTCTAGATTCTACTCTAAGCTGTATGTCTTTGTTTACATTGAAACATATTAAGTTTACTTGATAAACTTTGTTTAAAAAAATGCTAAATGCTTTTTTATGTGTCTTTGAAGTTGTGGCTGGAACACGAGAGTCTGCTCAACCTTTGCTATATATTCACCAAATGAGCTCCAAGGCCAAAATTAACCTCTGGATTTTGCCAAATATAAAACAAGCCGATGCTTTAAAAAAGTGTTAATAAATGGGCACTTTAAAACATTTTTTGAAGATGAAACCCTGATTCCTCACATCTAGCTTTGTGAGTAAAGCTTGATTGAACTGCATTTTAATGGAACCCATCTCAAGCAAATTGAGAACATAAAAAACTGCCTTCTTACATTAAATCCAGTGGAACCGATACAGCTCTCAAGCATCTTGTATAAATACTCCATCACACATTTTTAAGAAAAAAAGTGATGACTCTTTTATGTTTAAATCACTATAAATATTGAAATATAAGGTCAGTTTATTCAAGAGGATTGTCTTCCTTCTGTCTCACAGATCTCTTATATTTGAGCATCCAAATATATTCCAGTAATGACTTGGTGGACTGCAATGAATATTTTCATTACTCATTTGTTTCTGTGCCCCTGAGATGCAAAGCCATGTAAATGGGAATAAATTATTTACTTTATACTCAAAACATCTCTTTATCACGAACCAACACTTTATTAGCCTCTTAGGGCCTGTTTACATGTATGCACATATTTTTATAAATGCATTTTTAATACGTTTGGGACTTAAGCCACCTCAAACACGTATTTTTAAAAACACCCTTCAAAGTGAAGATTTTTGGAAACGCTGGATTTCGTGGATACGTGTAAACAAAAGGCCCAAACTTATAAAAAAAATGCTTTTATAAAAATATCAGCATACATGTTAATAGGCCCTTAAACTGTAGGACTCATATATGAATCACTGTATGAATGTGGCAATCACAACCTGCAGTGGCCATTCCACCCTCTTTCTTCTTTTAATGTGAAGTGTTGTCTGAATTTCCAAGACAGAAATGCATTTCTGTCCTGACTCTGACTCTAGCTCTGATTCCTCCATTGTGTGACTGTGGCACCTTACATTAAATGGATGTTTACATTAGAATCTTTGTGTGTTCTGAAGGGCTTCTGGTAATGAATGGAATTGCCGAAATTTATTAGAGAGAAGATAAACGTGAAACGTGAAAAAATACTGTCATGTAATCCCTTATTTTTAACAATGTAACTGTATTACAATACCGTCTATTAAAACTCTAACTGTGACGGGATACATTCATTCATTCATTCATTATCTGAACCGCTTAATCTCAATTGGGGTCATGGGGAGACCGGAGCCTATCCCGAGAACTTACAGGTGCAAGGTGGTGAACAACCCTGGGCAGGCGCCAACACGCCGCAGGGCACGCACACTCACGTTCACACATTACGGGGCCAATTTAGAGTCACCAATGAACCTATATTACATGCCTTTTGACTGTGGGAGGAAACTGGAGCTGACGGAATATAGTTACCCATAATTTGTAATCTGAATATGTAATGTTGCTACTCTCCAACGCTGATGAAGGTCAATATATTTAGAAACAATGGTAGAGATGGCACTGATCCAACACTGATCCAATCGAGGGGTAAAAAGCAGGCTAAAATGCTTAATCTGAGTGGTATTTTCAGCAAACTACTTCAGAGACAGGTTTCGTGGAGCTCATAGACCTATTTTATCATCTGACCACAATAAAGTGGCAAAGATGTAAACGTCTGCCTATCATTTTTTGATTGACTTGTACCATAAGAACTGTCTCAGGGCATGGTGTTGGATCAAACTATTTGTATATAATGAGCTTAAAGGTCCCATACTATACATTTTTTCAACAAGTTAAAATAGGTCTATGAGCTCCACGAAACCTGTCTCTGAAGTAGTTTGCTGAAAATACCACTTAGATTAAGCATTTTAGCCTGCTTTTTACTCCTCGATTTCAGTCCCTTTCAGAACAGAACGGAAATAGTATTCCTTAATGCACCCCACTCTGGAACTGGTGTGTAGACAGAACAGCAAGTGGTTGTATCACGTGAAAATAGTCAATATGGCTGCTACTAACAGCAGCATATTTCAGTTGAGCAAACATCTTAAAATGCATTGTTTTTATAAATTCCTAAGTGTGGGGACAGCTCGGCTGGGTGGTGGAAACTATCCTAACTAACTATAGCTGTTAGTGTTCACTCATGCTAAATGGCTAAAATGCCACAGGATAATTTGTTAGTTTGTGCTAAACTGCAAAAGAAACAAATAGGTCATTATTTATAAGTATTTACATCTCTCTCATCTGCAGGTTTGCCATGGACAGTTGGACATACCCCCTTGTTGAGACAGTGTTTGGTGGCTAATCCTAGTCTTTAAAATGGTTAGCATCCTTAAAATGGTTAGTTTTTGCCAACTAAGGGGCTGTGACCACCAAACATCTTGTCCTGGTATGGGACAAGATGTTTGTTGTGTTCAGGACCAGAAAGCCCTCCAGAGAGTGATCAGGGCAGCAGAGCGTAGGACCAGGGCAGTTAAGATTGTTAAGGACTCATCTCATCACGGAAATGGACTATTTCATCTTCTGAAATCAGGCAGAAGGTTCCGCACCATCATGGCCAAAACAGAGAGACTCAGGAGGAGCTTCTATCCTCAGGCCATCCGTTTTTTAAACAAGGGCATGTCTTTTTTCTAAATGTCTTAATTTGTCATTCCACACAGCCTCTTAACTCCATATTGTTATGATCATTTATATTGTCTTACATTTTACTTCTCAATATTTGCTGTGCAGCTGCACTTGGCACTTTGAAAACATTGCACACTGCACCATTTAATCCTTATTGTATATGTCATAGTTTATTTTCTTTTTTTTAATCTTTTTCCCTTTATCTCCTTATTTTTAAGCTATTCTAAGGTTCTGTTGTATCTCCTTGTTATTTTTATTATTTTATTTTTAAATTTTTGCCTTAATTGCATAGTCAAAGAGCGGATCAGGATACATTTCACTGCATGTTGTACCTGTATAATTTGCATGTGACAAATAATGAATCTTGAATCTTGAATCAAACATATTTTTGCACTGAGAGGGGTCAAAATCTCACTTTCCAGTTTTCTCTGCAAAGGTACAAAATGTGTCATCGGGTACTTCCGCGTTGGTTTCTATTTCATGCAAACATTGTAATGTGTAATTTAGCCGACAAGATTATGTTTACAATGGAGAGAAATCATAAAGATTTATGTTTGTCTTTGCAGCCAACAACACAACACCTTGAGTGTCCACTGTTAGACTTCTTCACTATGATTCCTATGCTAGCGCTTGCAAGAAAACATGGTGATCAGAAAGCGCTAGCAGTTCTAACGAAATGTGACCTCTGCATTTAACCCATCCGTGAAGAAGCAGTTGGCAGCTAACAAGTGCCCAGGGAGCAGTGCTTGGGGACAGTACCTTACTCATGGATACCTCAGTGGTAACTTCATCGGCCCTGGATTCAAACCTGTGACCTTCAGATCACAGGGCAAACACCCTACCGTTATGCCACCAACTGCCCCAACCTGCCGCAACCTCACAGTCTGTGTAGAGGCAGTACAGACACAAATGGATGTCCCAAGAACAGAAAAAGTGTTTTTTTTTCATAATATGGGACCTTTAATTAAGACTAGCGTAAAGTAATGTAGCTTATTTTTTTGCTAACACATACAATCCACCATAAAAATACACACCTGTATGAGATGTTACTAAAATGGACATTTTCAGCAGCGCTGAGCTTTGCTGTTGTTTACTGTCGAAGTGTCAAAAAGGGCGAAAGAAGCAAAAATGAAAGGTTTCAAATAAGAAACTGTTTATTTCCCCATATTCATTCTTAAACAGCAAACAGAAAAAAATATGTTTTATAATTTTTTATTATATCACTATAACTGATTTCTTGTGGATAGCACAGTAAAGCAAAATGTCTCACAGAATGGATCACTTGCTTTGCACTTGTACTTATCAGTCAAGACATCTTACAGGTGGTACCCATCTGTTCCTATAGATTGGTCCTCCTCTAATCTATTCAGTACTGATGTGTTTCTGACCATTGGGCAGCCGGTTGACCTGGTATTTTTATTTTAGATTGTAGCCATTTTCACTCTAGGGGCTTGATAGTGATTATTGTGTGTGTTCTTCATACACACCAGTATCACTGCTAGGTTGAAAATGGCCAGCAACATAAATATCTTGCCAAGACCATTTCTGTGAGCAAAAACAGACAGTTGATAATGGGATAATGGAGATCGAATACAATCTGTAGCTGGCTGATGGGCTGTAGTCTCTAAGCAGATTTTACTTTTAAAGTGGAGAGCGAACAAGAATATCTCTATCTTTTTAACATTGATAATTTTTTGCCATCATGATGCACATTCACATAGGTGTTACTTAGTGTATAAATGTGAGAATAATGTTGAGAATAAGATGTTACCAAGTGTGTTTTTTAGCTTTAGTTAACATTTTTGCAGTTAAGGTTTTCCCACTGTCCCCTGGAGCAAAGTTTACAAGCAGAAGGCAAGCTCCATCTGTGTATTCTCACACTCTGGCATATCATCAGCATTTTTAATACAGTCTACACATTAGGAGTGGCCCTTGTTCACAATACTTTTCTATCCCTCGGCCACCGGCTCCTCCCATTTCATACTTTGAGAGAAATCCATCAGTTTGTAAAGAACTCAGCTTCCTCAGATCAGCAGTTGGTGGCGTAACAGTAGGGTGTTCGCCCGTGATCAGAAGGTCACAGGTTTGAATCCAGGGTTGGTAAAGTTACCACTGAGGTACTCATGAGCAAGGTACTGTCCCCAAGCACTGCTCCCCGTGTGCTTGTTAGCTGCTCGCTGCTCCTTCACGGATGGGTTAAATGCAGAGGTCACATTTTGTTGTGGTGCATTGTGTGCTGTGCTGTGGTGTGTTCACAATGACAAATAATAAATAAAAAAATAATAAAGAAAGAAATTTCCCAATCAAGCTTGAAACGATACTTTGTTCAGTCAAATCCAGTTCCTACATTTAAAATTCAGCATCACATATTTTTTATGTTTTTCAGTGTGAGGTTTTCTTCTGATGACTGCAGGCTTTTAAATTATAATGGTGCAGTTAAACTCCCTGAGATGTGCTCTCTCTCTCCTTCTCATTCCCAGATATGCGTCTCCCATTGCTTCCAATTGTCTCTTTTGTCCTCTCTCTCTTCCCCCCATCTCCTGTACCTACTGCTTCAGTCTGATTTATTTGTTTAGTTTTCTCCTCCATCAGCTACAGTAGTAAACAAGCCTCAGACAGCAGAATCAAAGGCCTGAGTGCTGAAACGCACCGTGGTCTCTTCTATGATGTAGTACTGTAAGTAAAGCTCTCCACATTTTTATGCTCACTCTCTCTTTTTATGCACCATCTCACACTTAGGAATGTGTCATTTTCAGCCCAGGTGCAGTCTGTAAGTAACTGGTGAGTGACACAGTGCTTGTTGTTTTGGCAATATGGTGCATTATATTTTTGGCTAAAGATATTATTTGCTAGTGTATAGGAGACGCAGGTCTGGTCTACCTATTGCACTGTGCACAAGGAACTATATGGCTCTGTATGTACTGTACGTTACCTTTAATTTAAGAGGAAGTAGCATCTTTACTAACTTAATCATAGGGAGCACACTTCTTTTTTGTAGATACAGTTTCCTGAGACTACTAGAAACGCTTACATTTTTTCTTTACTCATTGGATATTTAAACACAGTGTAGGTACAATAGATGTAAAAATGAATGTACTAGGAGGTATTGTACATGCCGAGGAGACGGTACCTTGCTCAGTGGTACTTTTCCTGTCCGGATGTCGACCGGCAACCTTTTAATCATGGGACAAAAATAATGCCAAATAAGCAAGAATAAAATTGTTACTTTTATTTAAATTTATTTTCTATATAGTGGCAGATATACATAGTGCACACACAGATAAGCACACTCCCACCAGCAGACAGAGAGTGCACATCGGAAAATATATTGCATTAACCACCTGTGATGCAGACAAAAATATCTACAACTTCCCATATCAAGAGGCTCTGGAAATGTTCTTCCAGAAGCCCAGAAAGATACACTCAGTGTTGCTGTAAGGCTTTAAACCTAGATGAAATGTATACTCTGGAATTGTGGATTTTTTTTTTCTCCATAACACTCCATGACAACATGTAGGCAAAGTCTTTCTGCAACTTATATAGTAGAGCTGACAGGAATGACACCTGCTGCATATCTGTGCACCTTAGCAAGATTCCTACTCCTATATTTCTGCAAGCTGAGCTACTTCCCACCCCTGCACAGTTAGCAATTCTAAAGACTGCCTGATCTCCAACCACTTAACAATGGAAGAGGACAGATGACTGCTTCACACAGCAGATTGATCACAGCTTCTCCATCTGTGTGTGCATGTAGACTCTTCCATGAGGAAGCTGTATAAGCTCAAATATTCCTATTATTGCCAGTACATCCAATTGAGGACAAAGGTTGTAATTCCCTTTCAAATTCTTAGAGTTGTACTCAAGACCATCTAAACCAAGATCAAGTCCTGATTAAGACCAGAGTGTGTCAAGACCAAGACCGGACCAGTGCACGTTTTACATCACAGGACGGATAAGTGGAACATGCAAAGCAGTTATCCAAACTGATATCATATATTAAACTCAACAAACCACACAACATGGCCTGAAATGCCAGATAATTGGAAAGTTTAAAGTACAACATTGATGCAACATTCTGTGACCTAAACATGCACAATGGGGTCTCATTATAATGCCCCTCTACTAATGAATGTGAATGATGTGAACGGGCGGAGCGGATAACCGTGTTCAGCAGTAACATTGTTGGTTGCACTTGAAGTGAGAACTTATTATTACATTAATAGTAATATTCTCAGAGTTGTGGCCTCGGCTGGTCTCAAAAAAAAAAACTGACATGGAATCCTGAGATGGCCGATTCTGAGACAAGACCAAGACCAGGACCTTTAAAAACTGTTTTCGAGTATTACAACACTACTAATTCTTTCCCTATGCATAACCATGCACAGCCCTGTAGGTTTGACTAATATCAAACCTGTCATGAAAAAACTCTATAGTTGCTAATTTTGAAAATATTTTTTACATAATCAAATGCAATCACGCAAGTAGCCTTACATCACTTCAGAACATGGTGCCAAACACCCTCAAAAGTAAAGTTTACTAAGGGTACTTGGGTGGTTAAGGAATAGTTTAAAACAGGTGCCAGGCTGGACTCCTGATGTTCTAAAAGTTCTGCAGGGTCTAGCTAGTCAAGGTTGCCAGGGTTGCTCTCAGTAGCAGTGATTTGCTTGTTTCCACACAGCAGGCAGGTTTCACACATCATATTTTTAGCTCTTACTTTACCCTGTTCTTCATTTGGGAAAGCATGACCTGTTGAAAGTTTTGGTGAGTCCAGTTTTTCCCATTAGTATTTACGTGCAGGTTTTTTTAAATGTGAAGTGAATTGGCAGTGCCACTGAGCACTTCAAAGCATGACTGGCCTGACATCAAAGCTGCCTTTTTTTCTTTTGCCCGTTGTTCAGTGGAAACAAGCCTTCACCTGATCTCTGCGGCATAGCTGTCCTAGTGCCACATCATCCCACTCCACTTTTTTCCCTATATTTACTAATGACTTTCATTTCTAGTTCTCTCTACACTGTGTTGTCCCTTGCTTTCACCAGTGGCATTGCCAGTCTCTTTATTTCAATGTCTCTCACGTCTTTCCCTCTCTGTCTGTCCACCTCTGTCTTCCCTGTCTCTCACTCTCTACTCTTGCCCTGCCTCTAAGCTATAGCCCTATAACTTGCTTGAGGGCTCTCTGCCCCATTCCTCTTTTCCGCCGAGTGATGTCTGGCTCCTGCTTTCCTCTGCCCCCTGCCTCTCTCACGCTCTCGACATGCTTCATTCCTTCTGTTTATCTTTGCTTTGCCTCTTGTGGAAATATAAGTAAAAGGTTACCATGGCCAAGACTGCATTCCTTATCAAATAAAAAGCTGTTAGGTAATCAAAGGTAATGCTGCTTCAGAACATATTTGTAGCTGTGAAGAAAATAAAAGTTTAATGCATTTTATAAATGGAGGAGGAGATCTGGTTGGGGCTTGAGGCATGTGGCATTTTAGCAATGTTTTGATAAAATATGATAAAACCTTTGAGTTTTAATGTGGTCAAATGCTTTTGGTCAAATAAAATATATATGTTTGTGCCAGTAAAAGCTGGTAATTTCTTAAGTAAAGAAGCAGAGAAAAAATGTATATGTGCACACAAGCAAATACACATTTGACAGAAGATCCCCTGGTTCCACTGCATGAAACAATATTCATCTAAGAGGTCACATAGATAAATAATGCGGATTCATCCTGCTGGGGCTGTGTTTTATTGAAGCTTTGAAGGCAATCATGAGGCAACACTGGACTTTTCCATAAGAGGAAATGCACACACACACATACACACTTCTCTCTTGTTGCTTGGTGGGAAATCTCTGTTTTCATCACTTTTTAACATGTGAAAACGCAGAAGTTTCTAGATGCACTCCTTCCTGTGCCAAATCTCACAGGAAGCAAGTAATGAGCACTCACCCTTGTTCGCTCACTTAACCTTTAAAGTTCTTTAACAACCTAATCTGCCACACAGACACACACACACACACACACTCACAAACGCATACACAGGCAAGTGTACAGTGTTTTCATAGAAAAACTGCACATATCTGTAGGTACCTCCCCACATACACACACAGACACACAAATGTGCAAATGTATTATGTCCTTATAGATTGCAGGAGTCTTCAGGCAAACAAACACACACACATACACACTAGCTTAAATGCAGGACCTTTACCTTCATGGACTGTTGTCCATTTTTATAGGGAAGCAATGTCATTCAAAGACATTCCTGAATCCTTTAAAAATACCAAATAAAAGAACAAATCCATAGATTATATATATATATATATACGGGGTCGAAGTAACGAATTACAAATACTCACGTTACTGTAATTAAGTAGATTTTTTGGGTACTTGTACTTTTATGAGTAGTTTTTCAAGTGTGTATTTTTACTCATACTTGAGTACAATTCACACCATGTAATCTACTTCGCTACTTATAAAATCTAAAGTCGCTACTGAGTACGCCCACAATTTGAATGAATATTCAAACCTTTCATCTGCATCTTTGCAGCCAATAAGGCTGTGCAATCGCGACCGTGCCAATTAATCTATCACGTAAGCAAAGAATAAACTCCGCTGCAGCAGCAGGCACAGGTGTCTGGAGGTACTACACAGTGGAGTACAAACTAATTTATAGACTGAGGATTTGGAGACAAAGAAGCCAAAATGGAGACAGAAGACAACACTGTCAACCATGAAAATGATGGAGAAAAGACGGAGGACGAGTGCCCGCTGCCTGTTGTTCGCAGTGTATTGGGAAAGTTTAAACTGTTCTATGCATGTTCAAAAACATTTTTGTCATTGTTTTAACAAACAAAATTCCTGTTTTATATCTACATTTATTTACAAAACAAATTGTCTTCTGAGAAATGTGCTTTGAACATAGATATTTTATACTGGTGAATTGAATCGAATGCCTGCTATTGACGACGCAATAAAACATCCATCGGTTAAAAAGTAATTAATACTCTGAGTAGTTTTTGAGAAGAGTACTTTGTACTTTGTATTTTTTTAACACCAGTACTTTTACTTGTAAGTGAGTACATTTTAACCAATGTAACAGTACTTGTACTTGAGTACTAATTTTCTGTACTCTTTTCACCTCTGTATATATATATATATATATACAGTCAGGTCCATAAATATTGGGACATCGGCACCACCACAATGGATTTGAAATGAAACTAACAAGATGTGCTTTAACTGCAGACTTTACATACAAATCAGGTGAACGGTGTTGGAATTACAACAGTTTGCATATGTGCCTCCCACTTTTAAGGGTCCAAAAGTAGTGGAACAAATTAACAATCATAAATCAAACTTTCACTTTTTAATACTTGGTTGCAAATCCTTTGCAGTCAATTACATCCTGAAGTCTGGAATGCATAGACATCACCAGATGCTGGGTTACATCCCTGGTGATGCTCTGCCAGGTCTCTACTGCAACTGTCTTCAGTTCCTGCTTGTTCTTGGGGCATTTTCCCTTCAGTTTGGTCTTCAGCAAGTGAAATGCATGCTCAATCGGATTCAGGTCGGGTGATTGACTCGGCCATTGCATAACATCCCACTCTTTTACCTTAAAAAACTCTTTGGTTGCTTTCGCAGTATGCTTTGGGTCATTGTCCATCTGCACTGTGAAGCACCGTCCAATGAGTTCTGAAGCATTTGGCTGAATATGAGCAGATAATATTTCCCGAAACACTTCTGAATTCATCCTGCTGCTTTTGTCAGCAGTTACATCATCAATAAATACAAAGAAACCAGTTCCATTGGCATGCCATACATGCTCACACCATGACACTACCACCACCATGCTTCACTGATGAGGTGGTATGTTTTGGATCATGAGCAGTTCCTTTCCTTCTCCATACTCTTATCTTCCCATCACTCTGGTACAAGTTGATCTTTGTCTCATCTTTCCATAGGACGTTGTTCCAGAACTGCAATCTAGCCTTCCTGTTTTTGAGGCTCACCAATGGTTTACGTCTTGTGGTGAACCCTCTGTATCCTAAGTCTTCTCTTGATTGTTGACTTTGACACACATACACCTATCTCCTGGAGAGCATTCTTGATCTGGCCAGCTGTTGTGAAGGGGTTTTTCTTCACCAGGGAAAGAATTCTTCGGTCATCCACCACAGTTGTTTTCCATGGTCTTCCGGGTCTTTTGGTGTTGCTGAGCTCACCAGTTCTTCCAAACAGTTGATTTGGCCACACCTAATGTTTTTGCTATCTTTCTGATGGATTTGTTTTTATTTTTCAGCCTAATAATGGCTTGCTTGACTGATAGTGACAGCTCTTTGGATCTCATATTGAGAGTTGACAGCAACAGATTCCAAATGCAAATAGCACACTTGAAATGAACTCTACACCATTTATCTGCTCCTTGTAAATAAGATAATGATGGAATAACACACACCTGGCCATGGACCACCTGAGCAGCCAATTGTCCCATTACTTTTGGTCCCTTAAAAAGTGGGAGGCACATATACAAACTATTGTAATTCCTACACTGTTCACCTGATTTGTATGTGAATACCCTCAAATTAAAGCTGAAAGTCTGCAGTTAAAGCACATCTTGTGTAATGTATAATAGAGGTTGAAAGCTGGAATATTTTAGTTCAAGTTGTTGATGTATGAAATAGCACTGCTATTTCCATGAAGGAGGAGGCAAAAAGTAAGCATAATACAGCATTTCTTCAGAGTGTCACAATGTACAATTCCGACTTGATAGCATAATGTTACTTGGAAATTATAACTGAGAAAGACATGAAAAATGTATTTTTATTTATTCCATGCTTACGCGGACCCGTACGTCTAATGTTCCTAAACTATCAGCTTGTTTTGAGCAACTTGACCTTAAAAGAAATTTAGTGCTAAATGTTAAAATATTCCTCTCATCTAGTGGCACGCTAGAGTCAAGCTGATAGCATTCCCCATTATTTTAATTCATGGTCTATTACTATTTCCACAATACCCTAATTATCTGTTTACAAAGACTGTATCTCACCTGGGAGAGCACTGAGCAGGATGTGTGAGTGAATGGTTGAGTGCGTGTACTAATAAAGCGGACGCGAGCAGAATACCTAAACCAGAATTTGCAGCAAGCTCGTGGAGTGCGCCTCTAGCGCAAGGGTAATAATTCAGTATCGCGAATGAATGATTCACGTGCTCATCAGGACACATTGCAGGTACGCTGTTTAATATGAGGGTTGCTGCTAGTTTGCCATGGTCAATGGTACTCCTACCCCCTGCCGTGCGCTGCGGTTAATCAATTCTGCTCTGAGTATGACAATTTCATGAATCATTGGAGAGGCGGATGAATTAAGGCTGTAATCCATTTCTACCCAGTTGTACTTTTGGGAGCTTATAGTTTATGCATTGCTGGTAATCTGTAATGTATCTTCACAAAAAAGCCCAACTGGGCAGCTTGATAATTACATTGGGTTTGGTCCAGTGAAGCATTGTGGGAAGAACTGTGATTTTAAAAAATGATCAATTTCCAGTTTAATGAATAGATTTGATGAAATGTTTATTTGACGTTCCATTTGAGCTGTAAGCAAACATGCGAGTGGGAGTGAGAGAGAATCTATATGAGAGACATAAACAGCAGACACACTACTCAGAGATGCACTACAGTAGAGGGAAAGAGAGAGAGAGAGAGCAATTATGTAAAGAGAACTAAATGCAAAGCTTCACAATGTAAAGGCATGGTGACACTACTACTTATGCCTGAACACACAGCAACAAAATTCTTCTTTTTCTTCATAGCCATATGCCCCTTCTCCAATTAAACTGTTAGTCAGCGTCCTCGCCATCACTCTCTGAAGTGGTGCCCAACCAAATGCTGGCTCCAGACTCAGCTTAAAGGCAGCTCGGCTCTCTCGCGTGCTCTCCCCATAGCACAATTATTTCTGTGGGTGTAATTGTTAGCAGTCTTCCAATGACACGCGTGCCGAAATTTATCTGCACCATTAACAAGTATAATGGAGAAGAAACTGCTCACTTTGCGTCTGTCACATTCTTTCGGACGGAAATGGCACCCCCCCCCCAATCTACCGTCATCCAGATATGATTCCAAAATGTTTAGAAGGAGATTAATGTGCTCATTTTAATCTTAATTAAATTGCACGGGTGGAAACAGCGATCTTAAGAAGGGCTGTGTATCTCCCGCTAACCAATTAGAGAGCCGTGGCTGCTGCGAGTACTGCAAAAGAAACATCTACATTATTATTTGAAGGTGGAATTAAGGCAATATACTTAACTGTATCTAATTTGGCTGATAGAATTGCACTGCAGCCCCAGGTTTAGTATTGTTATTGCGATTCTAAGGCGAAATGCTCAGCACCGTATGGGACAGAGATCCAGCTGGAAGGCAGACCCCCGTACATACCATTTTTCCAATTAAAAGCATTTGAATGTTTTTTTAACGATCCACTTTTCATGTGAAATCCAAAACAAGGAGTTTCTCCGGCTGAAAGGCTGCATTCTGAGTTCAAAGGTCGGCATTAAGGCAATTACAGTAACCTATTATGGAGCATTCTATGGCCACGTGTGCAAGCGCCACAACAAAAACAGGTCAAAGACACAAAGAAAGACAAATAACTGAAGATAATATATAGTTGAATAATAAAAGGCACGTATAATAGGCGTTGTGCGAGGTTGATTTTTTTTGTATCTGTGCACAAAGCCGAATCTAACTTGTGCCTTCCTCTGAGATCAAAAGAAGAAAATAAAACTTGCAAGGTTGTGGTCGTGAATACCTCCATGTCAGTGTTCAAGGGCACTCCTCTCAATGCTTCAAAACCTTCCACATAAAGCGACTTGTCCTTCAACTGGAAAGCACGTAATCACACACACACACACACCAATTGCCAATTACGCTAGAATCCAGCCACTAAGCCAACACACACGTCCTGGCTTGCCATATTGAAGTCGAACATTAGTTCTGTACTGTGGCGACTGGGTTAATTGGTATTCGGGGTCGTCATTAGGCCCGCAAAAGAATGATATCAGTGGCCATTAAGCCTGCAATGGACGTGCTTACTTTTCCAGCCGCCAACACGCACTAGCTGACAAAGGCGGCTGGAGACAAAAGTTCAAACAAGAAAGGACAAGCAATTCTTTTTGCAGTTTATTACCACAAAAGATCCTATTCAGACATCAATTCAGTGTGTCGCCTTCAATTTCTGCCCCGCCTCCTGCTCAGCAGCAGGAGGAAAATTATGTCACCAAAGACAATTGAAAATTTTCAAGGCAAACTGAGAGAATGCGAAATGAACAAGGCCCTCTGTGTTCAAATCAATCCCGAGTGGTTTTCATGTGTAAATAATTAGATTCCCACCCTTATCTTAATATCGACCTGTTAAATATTATGGTGCCCTCTTGATAGAAAAAGAGCGAGGCACTCAGTAGGGTGATGTGTTGTCAGGAACCCTATTCATCATCTCCCTGTCTCTCTCTCTCTCTTCTCTTCTAACTGTGGCTACAAAAGAGAGTTAATGGGCAGATTCTGAACTAACTGGTTCTGTACTCATAACTGTACCCAGGAGACAGGTCTTACATATGCTATCCACATTTCAGATATGCATAGAACTGATTTTAGGTAAAGGGAGCTGTGTTGCATGTGTCTGTTTGTCTGTCCATCCATCCATCCATCCATCCACTCATCTATCTTCTATGTGTTTATGTCTTTGTCTACGAACCTGCCCGTGTGTGTCCGTCTGACTGTCTGTCTGACAGTTCGTAGAGAGTTATGCCTTATGTCTGCCTTATGCTAATGAATATTTAATTTATGTTAACAACATTGTGCAACTTGAGACCCTTATTTTCATATTTCTGATGTGGTGCTTTAATTCATATTAAACATGTCTGCTTGTTATTGTTTAGAAAAAGAAAGGAAGACATTAAAAGTCAAGAGCAATGCAATTTTTGACCATGCTTTATCATGAAAACATATTATTTTTGTACATTTCTGAAGATTATTCTTCACTTGATTTACTTACTTTTTGCACAGATCCCTGGGGCAGTTGGTACTGTAATGGTTAGTGAGTTTGCCCCGTGATTATAAGATCACCGGTATAAGTCCCAGCACTGCTCACTGGGTACTGCCCACTGCTCCTTCACAGATGGGTCAAATGCAGAGTTCACATTTCTTTGAGGTTCACTGTGTGCTGTGCTGTGATGTGTTCATAATAAAAAATAATAATCACTTAATTTACATTATGCAAGTGCTTTAAGAATGAAGGAATGGCAAAAGTACATGGTTTATCTGGATAAGAATGTGTGTTGTATTTCATTAGACCAGGGGTTTTCAACTGGTTCTGTCCCAAAGACCACCATTCAGACTAAGAAGTAGTCTCCGGCTCACTCTGTGTATCCTTCTATTCATTTTTTAGATGCCCAAATCATCTGCTAATGTTTTAAAAAATAAATAAAATGAAATAATTTTGCAGTGATTTCAGTAGTGAAACTGGGTTGCATGTGACGGGCCACCAGCATTTCCACCACAGACCACCGGTTGAAAACCCCTGCATTATACAGTACTATACAATATAAAGTGTATTCGAATGCATTTACAAGGTGTTTTATCCTTAGTTCAGACCTCAACATTCTGCTACCTGCAAACCAGCAAGCAGCCGTTATCGTCCCCATCTTATAGCATCTTTGCTTTGCAGAGGCAGCTTAGTTTCCTGAATTGTGTGATGTAACACAAATGTGTGCTATAGGGAACTGAAATAGAAAGTTGTTTACATTTACAGTATTTAACAGTATTATCCAGAGCAACTTCCATTTCCTAATTTCAGCTCTTTTCCCAGGTTAAGGTTCTTAATCGGAGACACATTGGTGGTAATGTTGGAGAAAGGTTTCAAACCTACGACCTTTTGGTCGAAAGAGAAGTATCCTAACCACTGAACCACCACCCCATATAATATGTTTTATGTATGTATCCGTATGTATTATGAAGTTGTAGGAGGCATTTTCTCACTGATTGGACACTTCAGGGGCACATTTGGGAGCAATTAGTAGTGTAATGGTTAGGGAAAAGTTGGCTCAGTGATCGTAAGGTCAAAAGTTCAAGTCCCAGAACAGTGAAGATAGCACTGAGGTACTCATGAGCAAGTACCATCTTCATGCACTTCTCACTGGGAGCTGTAAGAAGCTGTGCACTGCTCTTTCATGGATGGCTCAAATACTGAGGTCATTTTTTGTGCATTATGTGCTGTGCTGTGTTGTGGTATGTTCACAGCGACAAATAATCATTCACTTACTTTCTATATATGTGAGTAAAAGCAAAATATACAGCTACAGATGACTATGGTGTGGGAAATAGTGTGAACTTTGGATACAGAATGAAGATGATGTGTTTGCTGAAAATAAAATATGATATGATGCCTTTATAATTGAATCTTCTGGTTGGTTGCATAATGGTTCAGCTATCAAACAGAAGAAGCTAGCACAGTTCCTGCTGTAAAACCAGCAAAGGGTCTGTGTCTGAGAAAAATGGGTACCAGTGATTTGATTTGTAATTTCACAGACCTAAATGATTCTATATAGATTGCTGGGAGACATCTGCACAATTTCCCTATTTAGATTCGTAAAAGGTGCTTAAGAAAAAAACACTTTTGATAGGTACAAGCATCTGAATTTTCAACATGAACCATCTGTCGTGTCTGAAGATGTTTACTTGAGATGAAGAGGTGTAATTTTGCTATTATATCGCATGCTGTTTGCTCCATGTGAAAACAGTGGAAACTTTGAACCTTATTAGAAGTTTGTGAAAGACTTTGGACATTGTGAGAGATTTTGGACATTGCTGTCTGCAGCCAATTTGTGTTCAGTTTGTTCCTCAATCACCTCTGACACTTCATATCCTCTAATAGAGTTCTTCAAAAGCCTTGATGGATATCAAAACCATTTTTGTCTGTTATTTACCATGGAATGCACCACTCACTAACTCACTCACTCACTCACTCACTAGCCATAATGCTAACCTTCATACAAAAGACTAATGGTCAAATTTGATCAGACATTCTCCACAAACCACTACCACTGTAGCGTCTGTGTTTCTATGTGACCATTATGCCAGTCACAAAGTCGATTTATCCTATGGTACTCCATAAGCAAAATGATTTTGCTGTCCTTGCATTTAGCATAGAAATTGGTTGTTTGTGCATATTTGTACTATTTACATGATGTTTCATGACTAGCCAGGAGGCATGAAATCACACACACACACACATTCAAATATCTAATAACATTATTATTACAAAATCAAAAATATTGATATCATTAAATGTTTAAAGAAACGTGAACTGCTCCAGACACGGCCCTTCATGGTCCCGAAATAAAGGATGACATTCTTGCCTTGGAATGACTCATTCTCCTTTTGTCTTTAATAATGTTGATTCAATGAAGCTAATAAAGCCAAGTCACAAGTGCCCTAAAGCTTTAGATCTAGACAAACTCAAAGAGCATCCCAGGAGCCCCAGCCAATCCCAGCAACCTGTGCTTATTAATGATTAACTTCACTATTATGCTAATTCCCTCATTCTACATCAATTCATTATGAACTCTGGCATTGTGCTCCTTTTCTTCTGTAAGCTCACCGCACACTATTGGTTAATGCTAAATGTCAAGCATTGCAGTAATATCAAGGCAAGACCTTTTCTCTTCCCACTACTTTTAACTCTACAATGCTAATTATTCAAGCGTTCTGCCTTTAATATATAACCCAATCATAGCATACCGAACCACACCACGGTAATATTTTTTCTCCCTTTTCTACTTTTTTTTCTGCAGAAAGTAGACTTTTAGGGGAATTTAAAGCCTAAAATAAGCGTTGTATCAGCACTTTGTGAAAGAAATGTCAGAAGCGGTTCTTTAATTCCGCACCGCCCAGGCCCCTTGCGCCCAACTCATCAGTCATGTCTTCTCATTTTGAAAATGGATGCATAATTTACCCAGCTTCAATATGAACCTGGGCTTATTCCTGTGATATCTACCCTTGGTCAATTATCTCTCTTTATCAATACCTGCCATCTATATTGCATCGGCTCATTTGAATTTCATAACCAAACACTAATATTCAGCCTTTTTATGAAACCTTTATGGTAATGCGGCAAAGGTTCTTGGGGCTATCAATTACTCCATGCGTGTCTCTAAAATTGAGAAAGTGTGAGCTAATTTTCTGGCCCTTAAGGTGGCAGGACACAGAATCCTTTACATTCATTACACAACTGATGTGATGACTTACTTCTCGACCCCCCAGGCGAGTCATTTAACCTCCCCATGCCCCAGTCGCACCGTTTGTCAAAGCTTCCTTGCGTGGTTGACGCGAAACTACCGCGATGGAGAGGATGAGAGGCTGAGTGTGGAAAGAGGGGTAGCATCCTGCCCACGGTCCCATCTGCCTTACATTCCATATCCCATTGTCATGGATGCTCAGCTGTTCTGCATGTGATCGGAATGATCCAGCTGTCCCACTCGACTAGGTTGATGAGTTTGAATTATGATTGGGTTTGGCCAATGTGGATCCAAAGATGTGTTCACTCTCCATGAAGTGCTAGAAATATAGGAATACAGCTGGGATGCACGGTTTATATCCAGTCAAATGTTATCAGCTCATCCGTTTAGGAGTAAACAGCAAAATATTTCCCCAGAGAGCAGTTTGACAATAGTTCAAGCAAAAGTGTGCAACAATGCAAGAATAAAGTGAACAATTTACATTGATTAAACAAGTAAGGTGAACATCTGCCACCACATGTACCACCACAAAGAATTTGAAATGGAAATAACTAATCAAGATGTTTCAGAAGTATAGACTTTAGGATTATATTTAAGGGGGTTATCAAAGGTATTGCATTAAGCGTAAAGAAATGAACATTTTTCATAGGTTCAAAAGTAACATAAAGTAACAAAGTTTCATAACATCACTAACATACTCTGGAGGCGAAGAAGGGTCATCTTCATGAATGTAAATACAGAGGGTTTGCCTCTAGATTCAAACCACTGGTAACAGTGAAGAACAAGAAGATCAGATTAGATTTTGCCTAGAAAACATCTTTTAAAGTCTGCCAAGTTCTGAAATAAAGCTCTTTAAACAGATGAAGTCAAGTTTACCATGTTTCAACATGCAAAGTATGTAGAAAGGAAGGGACTGCTCATGATTCAAAGCATATCACATTATCTGTCAAACAAACAGATACTCAGATATTAATCAATAAAAAATTCTAGATTTTAATATTCATTTGCAACAATATTGATATTACCTGTGCATGCACACAGTCCCACCACCACCAACAGCTGATCATGTCAATGTCAAAACATGGCAAGAGATGCTGTTGATGGGGCTTCACACCCACTATTAGTGGAGAAATAAAAGCAGAAGTGGAATCCGGACATACTATGCAAAATATGCAAAGAGTTACTACAAAGTTGTGGTGACCAAGCACTGCAAACTTATCAAACACCTGAAAGACCAACATCATTGTCTTTATGAGGAATTTTGAGAGGCTGGTAGTGCTCCTGTTTAAATCATGTTGAGGTATTAAATATTAACCTGGCCAATGCACCGATTATTTTTAGCAATAACTACATTATTTGTACCAATAGCTACATTAGCTGTCTTTTACAGTAAGTTGTCATTACGGTAGCAGCTATGGCTTATAAAACAATAATGTTAATGTGGAAGCTATGGAGAAAACGTTATCAGTCCTGTACGTCTGTAACATTATCTTTTAGTGATACACAGATGCTTTTTTTGTGAAGTTTATTAATGAGTTTGGAAAATTTCAGAATCCACACAGACACCATCAGAATCCCAAGATTATTTGATTCCTCTTTATGTGAAATTATTTGTAATTCTAGGCACAAAACAGAAGTAACTGTGTTCAAATGCATGAGTGAGATTTAATGTAATGCGATGTGTGTGAGCGCTCCCAAAAACTCGCAAAACGCTCCAGTTCAGTCAAATCTTCCTCTTTGATTACAGACAAAACTCATATTTGAGCTGGTAAATAACAACCTGCACTCTACTGATAATACACTTGATGTTTTAGTGTTTATTCCAGAAGCGTGTCCATCGCATTATTGTGACGGGGCTCCGAGTTGCCTGTGGGGGATTGTGGGAAATGTAGTTCTCTCCCTGAAAGCAGTTTATAGGTCAAAATGAGTCCAAATTGGCCCAAAACTTCAGTATTGCAGTAATTCATCAGACAGTTTGCACTATGTTAACTTAAAAGTGTGTTAAATGTTTGGTTTAGTAGCAAATTAAGTCTAATACTTTGTTGTATGCTTCTTGTCTGGACTGAGCTAGTTCCCAGCATGGAGAGTTTCACTGGATGAGTTTGGGTGTAGACACCCAGATCTTCACTAAGGGAAAAGACTTGACTACTGACTAATATAAACATGGTAAAATGGCATTTAGCCATTCTGCTGCAAATATTGAGACTAGCTTCCACAATTACCAAATCTGCCCCAAATGTAGAACGTGTTTAAAAATTGGAGAAGAAACTAAAAAATGAATCAATCATGAATTAAGCAGTCAACTAAACTTTGATTATTGTTATTTTTTCCATAGTATTTACACTTTTATTTTATTTTTTTCTGCTCTCTGTTACTGCTACTATTTAGTCTCCAGCTAATGTGCTACACTGTGTTTGTGTGTTGCATCCCACCAATGACAGTTTCGTTCTTTCTTTTCATTAAGCTATTACTACGTGATTGTACTATGTAAATAAACTTGCCAACTGGAATCTTTAGAAGAAAAGTAGTGATAGCAAGTAGTAATAAGATAACGTTTTTTTGCTTTCCTTTTTTTTTTTTTTTTTTTTATTTTCCTAAAAAGTTATTAATTTGTGTATACAAAGTTGTATAAAAACATGAACAATGTAATGTTTTGGGGGGTTGGTTTAATGCTCATAATTGTATTTTTTAATTCAGTTAAGAAACTTTTTATATGTTCAAATTTGAATTTGATTAAAAGCTGAAGCATGAAAAAATGGTCAGTCTGAACAATACTCCTACAGCATTCTGTATTGTACAATAGCAACTGTAATGCAAGAGTTTGACTGATTAATGAATTAAGTAAATAATTACCTGTTTTGACAATTCTCACAGTAAAAAAATGAGAAGAAAGAATGAGCAGCTACCTGCTTTATAGTATGTATATGAGAGAGAGAGAAAGCGAGGGAGAGAGAAAGCAGAGGGGGTCATAAATTATGTCCGAGCTAAACAAGTTGTTGAATAATTCAACATTGTAATGTGGCTATGAGAAAGGATGAGGGGAGACTCACTGGCAGATTATTCAGTGTGAGGAAAGTGCATTAGCCTGGAGCTCCACAGCTTTGACTGCAGACACCCATTCTGGAGAATTAGACCCATGTAGCGACGCAGAATGATGGGGGAACCGTGCTGACGGCCACAATGGCATAAAAGACATTTGCCTTATTTACCTCCTTCTCTGCTGGAAAAGGCAAAGTGTGTTCTACTTTATCTGTTTGTTCATTTAGCTCATGTATTTAGGCTCAGGCATAAACTGCTGCAAGCAAGATATTATCTAACACATGCAAATGAAAGGCCCGTTGCCTCAGGAGAAGAAAAGCATACATTTGTTTTTACAGAATGGTGTTAGAATGGAAAGTGCAGTTAACGTTCCATAATAAGACTAGGAATTAAATGGAAAAATCAATGAATTTAAGAAAGTGGAAATTAAAACCTCTTTCTCTCTTATACTGTCTGTTTCTCTCTCAATCTATCTAACTCTTGTTCTCTCTCTCTCTGTTTATAAGTTTGACGTGTATTTTGCTGTCTTGTCCTCAAGTCTAAAAAAGCTAAAGTAGGCAGGTCAAATCCACAGAAAACAGCCCGGTCCCCCAGACAAGCCTTCTAGCGCCTGATATTTCTAATCAGCAGGAATAATTATTCTGTGCTCAATCGTCAGGACTGACAGAGGAGTGCGCTCCCACATGCTTTTACTCAAGTATAATTAGGTTAATTAATCTTGTCGCAGATCCAGAACTCAACAAGATTAAGCAGCCGCAATGTGGGGAGCTGGACTTGCCAGTCCATCACATTTGCACGACGGTCCCTGGTGATCTATTTATTTTCAATTAGAGCTGCCGGGTCTGAAATCTGATCGGTGCTGGGCTGTGAGTCCCCAGGGTCTTAGACATGCATGGAGTCGCAGTCTGCAACAGGTCAAACGCAAAAGAGATATGATGAACATAAGCACAGTAGGTCTAAAATGAGATCTAAACTCAATAATTACTTTCATACGCATTTAAGTGATTATTCTTAGACTTAGACATTCAAGTCATTCATAAACTTTCAAGACAGAAACAAATACCAAATAACTTCCCATAAATGGCTGCAATACATTCAATATAAGTAGTAAAATATTACTAATAATCCTACAAAGAGTGAGAAATATAGGCAGGATATATCCATTAAACGTCTTTCAATGATAATACAAATAAATATAGGTGCAAACGGCAATTAGTGGGGCCAAACACAAGTTGCGGAAAGTTGCACAAAAGGGTCAGCACTATCAGGATTATCAGCAGTGTCTGTGTATGTGTCTAGAACAATAAAGTGAAATGACATAAGGTAAAGCCACATAACTACGTTAATCATATCAAGACATCAGGAGTTAGAACATAGAAAGTATAAAATAAAGAGAAATGACACAGGAAAAAGATTTAAAGATGCAAACTGAAATTTGTGAAGCTTCTTTGTTATGACAACTTGTGTTTATAAAAAAAGTAAACTAACCTCTAACAGTGTTCATATAAGAATTGGGCTCACTCTGTAAGCTCTTTTATGACATCACATACATTGATGTAGCATTTAGCGCCCATAATTTTAAAACCTCTTAAGGCTATGGTGAGATGCACACCATTCTTTCTTACCCTGAAAATTTCAACTTTCTGCGACTTACAGTAATAATAATAAAGAAGGAACAGAACAATTACAAGAGGTATCCATAAGCACTTCGCGCTTGGATCCCCAATATCTATTCATTGTGCTGGGGTCAGAGCAGCCAGACAGGCATAAAGATCAAAAAACACATTGCAGAACAATCTAGAAATGCACAAAAAGCAGAAAACATCAGATCATACACAGAAATCCAAGAAGAAAGAAACGGAGGCCTCTGAATTACATATAAAATCTGGAGAAAATAAAATGGATACACTGAGGCTATATAAACTGAGGGAAAAGAGTCACAAGTTAAATTACACAACATATGGTCACCTAGATGCCAGAAAACAAAGGACCAGTGACAGGTGGAAAGCTCAAGACAATCATAAAATACACATACATCTCAGAAATCAATATATCTGATATGCCTATATACAAGCATTTCTCTCATAAAGAAAGAAACTAAACATGTCTTGCAATATGCAGCCTGTCTTCAATATCTAGCTGGTTTTTTAATATATATTTTTGTGAACCTCCGTAATACCAGAAACTGCCTGGCATTATACATACCTCGCCAACAACAATGAATTTAAATGTATTCTGAAAAAAATAGAGCAAACACAAAATGGCACATGCAATATTTTCAGGTCCATGTGCATAGACTCTAACCAATATTTCACTCCATATGTCATCTTCTTTGAATCATATTTGCTGTTGTTTAAATACAAAGGAATACAAAATGCTTTATTTCAATAGCTGCACAGGCTATTTGGAATATGAGTATAATTTATTGCAACTGTAGATACATATGTAATATGACAAATGGGATTCAATACACATGAACAAAAAACTTTTAAATTCAAATATGTCACTGTGAGGTAACTATTTCCAGGACGCATGCAAGCATTGCAGCATAACCTGCACACTTGTTGAAACGAATTCATCTCGAGAATATAAGAGCAGGTTAAAAAAAAAGTGTGTTTATTAAAGAGAGGGTTCTCATTTATTCAGATAAAGGCTGTCCTATGGGAAGCAAACTCACCTGTGCTATTTGAGGGTCTTGACTTTTGTCTAAGGCTAAATGAGCTGAGTCATACTGCTTTGTGAAATACCCAGAGCCCTAAACTTGACTGAACAGGGATTGATAGCATAGACATTGCTAACCGCCTCCATCTCTGTCTCACCCACACACACACACACACGCACACAGACTCACTCATGCACTAGTGGTCGGCAAATCAATCGGTCTAGCCGATTAATTAGCTCAATGAATTTATGGCAATCAATGAATGTGTGGCAATCAGCATTAATAATCTGCCTAATAATCAGTCTTTGCTCATCTCATTATCATCGCCACAATGTTAACAGTCTCTTTTATTAATATCTCTGCTGCATTAATAGACTGATGTTTCATTATCAATCTGTGCATGAAAAGTAACAGCCTGTGTGTATGAAGTGCTAGCAGACCAAAGCAAAATGTGAAACTATTTTAAATGCCTTGTCGTGTTTACTTGGAAGATCATTTTTACTGTACATGAGGGGAAAGTCTACATTTGTTCACTGAAAATGACAAAGCCATATCATTCCAGCGGCACACACACACACACACACACACACACAGAGAATGACTTTATATGGCATAAACAAAAATTTCATACCAGATTTCAGATTCAAGAAATGGGTGTGAAATATTTATGTTCTGTAAACAGTTATGATTTTTGGTTAGACCTGCATGTGCTATAGCATATGAGAATAAGGTAGACATGTAACATATAAGCAAGAAATTTCTAAAACATGTGCTTTCAAGAAAGATAATGTAGGCTATAATGGCTGTTCAGATCTCGCTCTCTTTCTTTTTGAACACTGCAGTATTTCACAGCAGATAGCATTGTCCCCAAATTAGGAACATATCCATCATTTGGACAACTACTTTAAAGCAAGTTTGCCAAACTACATGCTGGTTGGGTTTTAAAGCAATTAAAAATATAACCACGCTGAAAACAACCCATACAAAAATTTTAGGCTTCTGGCAGGCAGTTGCCGGTAACCTTTGGCAATGTTGCCACAAATTTGCACCAAGGACATATTTCCGCATGCAAATTAGGTTTTTGGCAAACTTGTGGTGAACTTCTAGCAAACTTAGTGAAAAACTTATGCACCTGGCAAATTTGTCACCAAACATTCACTACACGTTTGCCACTACAGACAAATTGTTTTGGCAAATCACTAGTAAAAACATTTGCCGCTAATTGTAAAAACTGTACGGCCATCTACCATTGAAAAAAACAGATTTTTGCCATATTTTTCTTTTTATGAGAATATACCTGTAAAATACAGCACATCTGGATTGTTAAATATATGTTCTGTAAATGTTATGATAAAAATCTGTAATTTTAAAAATCTACCATTTTTTTACATGGCTGTGCTGTTCTTAAATGATTTAGAATATAAAATTATGATACATCGCTGTTAAAAAACAACACAGTAGTTTGCCCTTTCCAACAACATGCACATGCCGTATCCTATAATAAAAAGTATTATGGCATTAGAAACTTGCATTTGCTGTAAATCCAAGGTAACCATCATACACTAAAACCTCAAAAAACTATAGTATGAGACAGAAATGTCTAATAAAATTGCTACCATCTGATTACTGTCTGATGACTTGGTAAGACACTTGCTGAAAATCAAAAAAAACAACAACAATGCAAAGATTTTTTTTCTGATGATTTTACAGTAAAAATTATTAAACTAAAAAGTAACATCTATTAATATTTTAATTAAAATCTTGCCAAAATGAGTAGTGTAACAACTTTTGGAACGGTGGATCTAATTTCAATTTCTTATTAAATAACTACACAAACTACAGGACACCAATTAACATTATAAAATGTGACATTTATTTGTAACACATTCAATTGTTGACAAAAAAAAAGTCAAAATAATAATGTTGAACAGATTATAAGAACAATAAGTGGTCAATGGTATTAACTATATGTGTTTATCCAGTAGCTGGTCTGCACCGTCATGACATTAAGTTTGTTCACATCTTCAGCAAATGTAAAAAATAAAAATAAAAATGACTTTTACATGCATTATGAGTATTTAAAAAAAAAAAAAACAAGTCCTGTGGCACATGAAGGACAGTCTTTGTGCTGCACTGTTGGTTTTACATCAATCAGTGAAGCACATAATAGGAATATTAAACTAACTTAACGGAACCGTGATATTTTTAGTCATCCAGAAAGCCAAACGAACGGCACATAATCGCAATAGCGACGTTTTTTTTGCGTTCGTCTGGATTTCGGCAGAAACTGATGCCAAGAAAGCATTTTATGCAGCGTTTATTTGATGCGCGTGGCTGCTCGGATTCCCTCCAATGATCAGAAAAACGGTCGGCATTCAGTCCGCGCTCGCCAGACGTCACGAATGCAAGAAAACAGTACTAGCTAGCTAGCATTGTTGCTGCAAAAGCTATAAATGTTACACTGATAAATTAAAGCTCTAATACAACATTACTGCTAACCAGGTTAGATAAAAAACGATCGCCTTGTGGTGAACGTTTTCTTTTCCGTACATCGCCCACGTTCAGTCACGTGTACAGACAAACAATGACCGGAAAATAACGTACAGTACGTAAAGATTGTTCCTTTTGATGTTAAAACATGTTTTAAAAAAATAAATAAAAAATATTATTTACACAAATCACTCAGATGAACAGCTATTTATAGGAACCTTAAAAAATACCTGACAATGTTACAATAGTTATTTGTATGTCAAACTAAGAATTCATTTACAGCATGAAAATAATGTACATTATTTAAGTAGGCAAATTACCAGTAACGCTCCTACAATAACAACTATATAGTATATTGTATAGCTATAACAAGTTGCCTCTGTTCACTCACCTGCCTCACTTACAGTATTAAAAAGCTGTAACTCTGTCACTTCTTATATTTTTCAAAGTAAATAAATTACAAACAAATCTTGATAAAACTGATAACACACAAACAAGAAGATAATATGACACGCTAAAAGTATTCATAAAATTGATAGAACATGCCTTTATTTTTAAACAAGCGCTTCTGTGTGGTGATTGGACGAGACGGTGTTTTCCCGGAGGTTTGCGAATGTTCATCCAATCACCAGCCGATGTTAAGTCGTTTGAATCTTTGAGTCGTTGGAGGAGCGCTGCTGCTGTTTGTACGTCTTCACTCATGCTGCTGTACCACAGAATCTGGCTGCAGAGGAGTTCGTCTCTACGCTTACTATCAGCATTCACGATCGAAGAACGTAATGTCCGGCTTCAATGTACTTTTATACTCAGTCTTTTAGTGAGAGCACACCGATTGCTTTGTAATCACGTCGTGATCATTAGTATCATGCTAACGTTAGCAGCATATTAAACAACAGCAGGGCAATGCAGTCTCGGATCGAAGTTAGTTTATTACAGCTAAAGGGTAATTATTTAGCCAAAAGGGTAATTCATTTTTTTCCTGCATATCGTAAGTATTTATAGTCGGGGCTAAGTGAACGCATGGATTGTGAAATAGAACCGTGAATTACTTTATTTGTAATGGTTAGCATTTTATCAGTTCAGCAGCTAAACTAGCAGCATGAACTTGCTAACATACAGCACAAGCAAAGTGAGCAATGCAGTTAAAATTCAACATACTAGCTAAGTATCACTGTCTGGTTTAAATATGAAATGTTGGATTTCTTTAATAAAAAATATGCCAACTGTTTGAAATACTCCTAAAGCATTATCCCTGTGAGAGCAGCGCAACGCCGTCTCATTTGCTGAGAGCTCTAGAGTTGCCTTTGACACGTACCAAAAAAGAGTCTTGAGTCTTGAGTTGTCTTTCGTCGTCTTTTCTTTACTACAATTCAAAGCAAGAAATGAATTCCTAAGACTAAAAAGATACTTTACATGGCGTTATGTGACAATCAAAAAACTGTAACACTCCTGAGCTATCAGCTCTATCACATTCAATGTGAAACTAGTTCTTTTACGTTCTTACATCTAATATATACCTCAGATTACGACACGTAAGGCACATATTACTTCTACTGTTACATACTAGTACGTTTAACATGCATACGTATTGATAGAATTCTTTTACGTAGCACTGTACGTGGAAAGTTATGGAAGGTTCCAGAAACATTTCTCTACTTTCTACTATAAACAGCTACAAAACATTAAATCTAAATTTTCACACATTCATACACACAAAATGGCTCTAACATCCCGACCCCTAATTGATTAGGCATTAGCATATCAATTACCAACTTAAATTCAGAGCCATTAACGTTTATCTAGGTAAGTTCTTTTCCCGGTTCTGTGTCCAACAAGACAAGCTTGGTGATGGGTCTTCATATGGTGCCTGTCTTTACTCGAACCTCAGCGCTGCGAACTACACCTCCTGAGTTTGGCATGACTTTGGTAATTCTTCCCAATGGCCAGGATCTTCTTGGGAGGGATGGATCGAACACAACGACAACATCTCCTACCTCTGAGTTTCTCTTCAGCCCACGCCATTTTTGCCGTTCTTGCAGAAGTGGTAGATACTCTCGGGTCCATCTTCTCCAGAATAAGTCTGTCAGGTCGTTTAGCTGTTCAGGTTGTTCTGGCCATTCATTCTCATTCACTAAGAAACTAGGCCCTTGGAACCAGCTCGTACTTGCCATGAAGCTATCTACATTTGAGCCTCGCGACGCCAGGCCTGCTGGGTTCTGGGAGGTGTTGACGTACCTCCATTGGGCGCGGGTAGTAGCTTCTCTTATGAAGGAGACATGGTTTGCCACAAAGGTTTTAAAACAAAGGGCGTCATTCTCGATGTATTTTAGTACTGTCCAGAAGATTGAATTTGTTAAAGGAAGTTGAAGCTCTTCCTTTAGTAGTCGATCTAATTTGACTGCAACCATGGCGGCTGTCAGCTCTAATCTAGGGATTGTGATTTGCTTAAGAGGGGCGACTCTAGATCTACCCATCAAAAAACAGACGTGTTTCTCTTCTTGTTCGTTTGTTAAGAAGAGATATGACACTACGCCATAACCGTTTTGACTTGCATCTGAGAAATGACGGATTTGTGCAGACTTCGTGGGGCCGAATAAGATGGGCTTGAAACATCAATCCGCGCGAAGTTCTGCCAACTTCTCAAGATCTGATAGCCATTTCTGCCATGCTCGACGTGGCTTGTCAGGAATCTCTTCATCCCAGCCCATTTTCTCTTTATGAAGATCCCTTGAATTGAATTTTGAATCTGAAACTGTCAGAATTTGTACACCATTGTACCCCTAGCGCTCGTTCTATTGGTAGCATATTGTGTTGCAGGTGTAGGTCTTTAACCTCTTCTGCCCTTTCACTGTCAGCGATAGAACTCAGCACCTTCCTACTGTTGCTTACCCACTTAGTCAAACGAAACCCACCCCTGGCACACAATTTCATTAGTTCTTTCATAAGACTAATGGCTTTGTCTTCTGTGGCAACCGATTTCAAGCAGTCATCTACGTAGAGTTTTGAAGGACTGTCTGTGTGACCTCTGTCGATGTCTCTGCAGGTGCATCTAATGCTGTTCTTCTTAGCGCATATGAGGAGCAACTGGGAGATGACGTAGCCCCGAATAGTTGCACACACATTCTGTATTCTTCTACCTTCTCATTTAGTTCTCCATCTGGCCACTACAAGAAGCGCAGCAAGTCTGTATCCTCTTCTGGCACTCGCACTTGATAGAACATGGATTCTATTTCCACCATAACAGCTATAGGCTCTTGCCTAAACCTCAGCAGTACCCCAAGAAGAGTGTTTGTGAGATCAGGTCCCTGTAGTAATCGTTTGTTCAATGGCGTTCCTTGGTACACTGCTGCACAGTCGAACACAACCCTTAGCTTTTTCTTTTTTGGATGGTACACCCCGTGATGTGGGATAAACCATACTCTGCCATCGCTACGGCTCAATTGTTCTTCTGGAACTTTTACAGCATAACCTTTCTTTAGACTGTTGTCCATGAATTTTTTATGATCTTGGTAGAAGTCTGGATTTTTATTTAGCTTTCTCTTTAAGGAATCAAGTCTTTGATCAGCTGCTCCGCGATTGCATGGTATCTTGACTTCATCATTTTCCAGGGGCAGTTTAATGCAGTAATGGCCGTCTTTAAGGCGTGCCGATGTTGACACAATTTGCATGAATTGTTTGTCTTGTTGTGAAGGCTCTTGTTTGTCTTCACACCGACGTTCTGGGAAGTCAATCTTGTAGTATTTTGTTAGCATCTCCCCAATGTCAGATTCGGAGATAAAATTGAGAAGAAAGTTTAGTTCATTAGCATTATTTAATTCCTGATCTTTGTATCCGCTAACTGGTCCATAGACTGCCCAACCCAGTGCGGTTTTCATAGCATATGGCCCATTGTTCTGACTATTTATCACTTCCCAGGGTTCCATGGCTTGACAGACGTTAGAACCTATGAGGCCAATGTCTAACTCTAGTACTGTTTCTGGAACTGGTACATGATTCAGATAAGGCCATTTATCTAAGTCCCTTTTCTGTGGTATGTTAGCCTTTGTTGCAGGTATGTCTGGTTGTGTATACACATCTGGCAAGCTAATGTACTCTTGTTCATCTAAACCACGCACCATCAAGCCCTTTAGGGTGTGACAACCCACTTTCTGCTCTTGTGTCATGGTGCAAAGAACAAACTCTTTCCTTTTGCCCCGGATGCCCAACCTTTTGGCTAAATCCTCACTACAGAAGGTCGCAGTGCTCCCTGTATCTAAGAAGGCATAGGTTTCAACTTCCCTTGGCTCATTCTTATGTTTCACTTTGACAGGTACTATGGGAAGTATTACTTTGTTCCCGGCCCCATTATGCTCTTCCCCTTCAGGCCCTGCCACTAAGAACGCGTTTGTTACTACAGCCTTGCTCTGTGCGTTGTCGCCTATGGAGGTGGCACTGTCCTTGGTATTTTCTGTCTCTGCTGCCTGTTCTGTGTGAAGGATATCGGGATGTTTAAGTAAACAGTCTTTGCACGTGGCTTTGTTAACACAGCCCTTGGCAAGATGTCCGTTAGCGAGGCACCCAAAACAGAGCCCACATGTTTTCAGAAATTCAATTCTTTCCTTCCAAGACAGTTCCTCAATTTTGCGACACATGTTTAAGGCATGATTTTTTTTACAATACAGACAGGGGCTTCGAAAAGCAGTAACTGGCTTATCGGCTGTAACTATGGGTTTCTTATCTAATTGACCCTTTATGACACATTTATCTGTATCAGACGTGTTCACTGCAAAGCTGCTTCTTTTGGGTTCACCTTTTCTGAAGCCAATTTGCTTTGCGCTTTCTTGTCTACCTGGGATAGAGTCTTGAATATTACCAAACAATGGGTCATTAATTGCTTTAGCTTGTTGACAGATAAAGTCCACCATGTCAGAGAACTTGACTTCGTTTCTCGTCTTGAATACGCTGAGCAGACTGTCTCTACATCTTTCTCATGTCGTATGGCAGTTTGGACATGATGCACTGCATGAAGGTTGTGGTGTTCAGTTCTGTGGCGTAGTTCATGTCATCCACTGCATTACGACATCCAGTCAGGAACAAGGCAAAATTCTACTTTATCCTCTGATTTTATCTTTGGCCACTCTTTTGCCTTTTCGGCATAGGCATTTACGTCTATCGCCATACTGACATTCGAGCAGTTTTCTAGCTTGTTCATATGCCTGGTCTGGGGGCATGTTCTCACAGCTACTAACAAGTTCTTGAGGCTTCCCTCTTGTGTACTGTTTTAAGTAGTACAACAGGTCTTGTTGATCATTAGTTTTGCTTTCGACGACGTGTTCAAAGGCTTATATGAAAGATCTGTAGTTAAGGGGATCTCCTGTGAACACAATTTCTCTACGAGGTATTTGAGTCAGGCTTTGTTGTTTAACAAGCATCACGGTAGTATTATTCTGATGCTCAGCCATCTCTGCCTGGCGCTGCAGTATGTGATACAGGTCTTTAGTAGAATCTGACTGTTGAATTTCTCTTACAGGCAAACTAGACTGTTTGCTTAAGGGTTTTACAGTTGGCTTCGAACTGAATTTGTTGGGTTCAAAACTAAATTGTCTGCCTAAGGGATTCGCAATTGGCTTCAGACTGATTTCAGGCAACTTGTTAGGTTCAACGCACTCGCTGTTATCAATTTGTTCTTTCTTTATGCTAGCTAAAGGTTTTGGCTTGATTCTAGGCGGTTCTGAGGAGTCGTCTGACAACTCGTTCGCCCTCACACCCTCTATAGACCTTTAATCTAGCGTTTGACGCGGCAAGCTCAGCCTGTATTTGCAACTGCTTCTTTCTTGCTCTCAAGCGAGCCTTTTCTTGTTCCAGTTCTACTTCCTCCTGAATAATCGCTGCTTTAGCTAACAAGGCTTCATGATCTGCTTGGAGTCTCATTCTAACCGAGCTAGTACTAGATTTTTGAGATGTACGACTTGCACGACTCCCTGCTTTGCTTGAGTGGCTGCTTTTATAACTTTTAACGGAGCTGGCACTAGAAATACTATCTGAGGGACCGGCGTCTTCTTCCCTTTGAGGGCTGCTTCTTATGTGGACAATTCATTCTTCTGCACGTTGTATGGACAACTTTAATCCTGTCTGCCTGCCTTCAAATGTTTCCCGATCATCCTCTATTTCATCTTCACTCCACAGCTTCCACAACTTTTCAGTAGCATGTGTGTATTCCTCTAAGTGTCTTTTGAACTTTGGCAAAGCTTTCTCTACAGTGTCAATATTGAGTACATCTTGCATCAATTCCTCTAGATTGCCTTTCTCCCTTTTTAGATACGACAGCCTCCCCCTGCGGCTATTCTTTAACTTTCTCTCATCCGAAGCCTCTTCTTCAGTCTCTGGTGCCCTCTTCTGGTCTACAAGCACATCCACCGTCTCTGCTTCCATTTCGTTGCGATGCGATTCTCAACAAACTGCCTGTGACGTTTCCTCTAATGTTACGCCGCACTCTTTCAACTATTTCACTGCTTGTGAAAAGAGTTTCTTAATGTGCAGAATCATTTCTCTTAAGCCTTGCTTACTAAACTGGAAGCTCTGTGGACGTCCACTTTTGCTTCTCTCCAGATCTACTTCGTTGACAAGCTAGCCAGCTGTCTAACGCAAAAGAAGAGAACTTTCTGACCTGGCACTTTCAGACTTCTTTGGACCTTGATTCTTCGGATCCTCTTCGGACCTCCTCTTCGGGGGAAGCTTGACGCATCCGTCGCAAGATGTGTCGGTGAGTTTTCGGATTTCTTGAACTTCGCTTCTTGAGCAGTTTTTTGACTTATTGTGAGAGCAGCGCAACGCCGTCTCATTTACTGAGAGCTCTAGAGTTGTCTTTATACACGACACGTACCAGAAAGGTCTTGAGTCTTGAGTTGTCTTTTGTCGTCTTTTCTTTACCACAATTCAAAGTTTTACAAGCAAGAAATGAATTCCCAAGACTACAAAGATACTTTACGTGGCATTACGTGATGGTCAAAAAACTGTAACACTGCTGAGCTATCAGCTCTATCGCATTCAATGTAAAACTAGTTCTTTTACGTTCTTACATCTTATATATACCTCAGATTACGACATGTAAGGCACATATTACTTCTACTGTTACATACTAGTACTTTTAACATGCATACCTACTGATAGAATTCTATTACGTAGCACTGTACGTGTAAAGTTATGGAAGGTTCCAGAAACATTTCTCTACTTTCTACTGCAAACAGCTACAAAACATTAAATCTAAATTTTCACACATTCATGCACACAAAATGGCTCTAGCAATCCCTTTTTTGATGTTCTCAGTTTGTCATATTTTATTAAAATCCAGTAATCAAGGATGGGTTTAGCTGTATTCCCCATCTTGTCTTAAGAAGATTACTTCAAAAAAACAAACAAACAAACAAATGAATTCCTTGGTCAGGTATTTTTGCTTAACATTAGAAAATTGAATAACTAAGGTAATGCAAGTAGGAAGGCTCAGAAATATTTTTGGAAGGTTTTTTGTGTTATTATATATGTCTATCAAGGAACTTGACCCACATTCACTAACCTGTTCAATATCAGTGTTTGAGTTACAGAATAGCTACAACTAAATAATCAGTCATCATTTAAACATTTAGTCAAAATCTGGGTACAGATACAAATAAACAATAATAACAATGACAATGATACAAGACCGACTATGTACTATAATAATGTTCATGCTAAAAACAAGTCACGGTGCTTTAGAAATATACAGTGCGCATATTTTTATGACTAGCTACTCTCTGCTCTAATATACTCTACAATGTCTGGTTATATTTTTTCACAGATTGCCAGTGTCTTTATAGTGGCTTAAAATGTTATGGATGAAAGTGTCCTGGATTTTCCAAGACAAAGACTTAAGGAGGCTTCACCTTTATACCAACTCTCTTAAAATGGACATATTTCTGAAAAACGACAAATAGATTACCTGCTCAGGGTGAGTAAATTTAAGCCTAACAGAGACAGAAGAGCACAGTAACAGTAAACAATTGCATCTTTAAGATCCTTGATAGTCTTGCATAGAATGTGTTGCAACTTTTTAAGTGGGTCAACATCCTTTCCATTTTACTGGCACAATGTGGTCTGAACTTCAGAAGCCAAGCAGTAAAACATAACAAGCTAGTAGTGATAGCAGATTGCAATTGTAGATTAAAAACAATCCATGTGCATGATGTACCTCTCCAACATATGCTTAAGCTACAGCAGCATTTGGCTTAATACTGTGCAGTATCAGTCATGAATGGCAGTGGGATGCAAAGGTTGTAGGAAATGGTTTTAAGAATGTGGCTCAGAACTGATGTTTCAAGATTTAGTTTTGATCTTGTTTTTGTGTTTTAATGCCATACACAGCCGCATCATAACACATTCTGACCCCTTTCATTTTTGCCTATTTTTAAAATTAGTTTAAATGTATTATATTAAAAACTGTCCCATTAAATTGTATTATATTAAAAACTATCCCATGTGCCTAGTCGTGCCACTGCCTATTTATTCTCTGTTCTACTGTTCTTTGTTTGTTTGCACTGGAAATAACCTGGAGCCACGTCGTCTCGTCTCTCTATGTATCTGTACAGTATATAGCAGAGATGACAATAAAGTTGACTTTGGACTTTGACTTGAACTGAAATCTTACATTTATGTAGGTATTCAGACCAGCAATTCAGTGCTGTTATGAAAAGCTCCTTTATCAGCAGTTACAGCTCAGACTTCTTGGAACCATCTTCTCTAATCTTCTAAGCTAAATCTATTGGGAGAAAAACTATTTTGTCATTATTTTATTGATTATTTAATTTATAATGTATTAAGCTATGTAAATGAATACTGTACTGTGCTAACATGGTTTGAATGGTTGCCAGAAAATGCTAAGCACCATTAGTGCTGTCATACTTCAAGTCTTCATGTTTATATTCTCAATGCTCATTGTTTCTGTCACTTTTTACCTCTGTTTTGAGCTTGTTGAAATAATATTCAATTGTTGTTTGTTGGAACAGTATCTAAAAAAAAATTAAAAATCAAGGATTCATTGTATTCTTGTGCTTTGTACCAATCCATATAGACTTTATATAACAAAAATTGCATGCAATTTACACTTTGTTGGTGTGTTACTGGTAGTGTTCTTATTATAACAATGAGATATTGTAGATAAACAATGGTAACTGTTTTGGAAAAGTCTTTAAAAATATTTAACAGTAATTTACTGTAAACGTAGATAGGATATAAGCATGTAAAAATAGTTGATGATTGTTTAAAAAGCGATATGATTTCAAAAGAAATAAAGTAAATGTTAATTTATATCATTTTTTTCTTTTTTGTTTTAAGGGTAGAAATCTGTATCTGACTATTATACACCGCGAATAACAGGAACATTTTTTTGTTTAAAAGTAGCATTTATATTGTTTTAAATAAATGTCAAAAATTAAATTGTGGAAATCCAAATTCATTTCACAGCATTTTGTTGTTTTTATATCTTTTTAAAGATGTTTTATGATAGTACAAACCTGTAAATCTACCAAAATTGTGCTGTAAAATCACAGCACAAAATACAGGAAACAAATTTACTGTCAAATAATATTTGGTATTTAACTGTAATTTAATGGTAACTGTTTGGCAACTTTGCTGCTATTCTACTTTTTCATGAGATTATATATATATATATATATATATATATATATTTATTTATTTATTTTGTTTTGTTTTTTTTTAATGTGTAGTGGCAATTTGTCATTGTTTCTTGTAGAACATTGTTGTGCAAGCTCTTGCCACTAGTTGATGACAATGGCAAACTTGTGGCCACATATTCTGGCAAGATCCACTATTAGCCACAAATTATCCACAAGTTTGCCGCAAACGTGCTAAAATGGCTATTCAGATCTCACTCTCTTTCTTTTTGAGCACTAGTGTATTTCACAGCACTGTCCCCAACATATCCATATCCAGCATTTGGAAAACTACTTTAAAGCTTGTTTGCCAAACTATGCTGGCTTACAATTAAAGATACAATGATGCTGAAAACAACTTGCAGACTCAGGCACAAGCTAATAAACATTGCATGCACGGTCAACAGTCATTGTGAACTTGCTTCAATGTGGGTATATATACAATTCAACATTGTCAGGATAAATTTAGCATAAGACTTCAGATATGTTTTACTGCAGTAAAAGGTAATACCCAGACTTGTGGGTATTTGGTTGTCTGAATGCTAATTTTTATTGGTATCTGCAGTGTTGAGGAAGCTAAGTAGCTAAGCTACATCCAAGCTACTGTTTTAGTAGAGTAACTTGGCTGTAGCTAACTACATTGAAGCTACAACCCCAATTCCACGAAGTTGGGACGTTGTAAAACGAAATAAAAACAGAATACAATGATTTGCAAATTGTTTTTCAACCTATTCAATTGAATACACTACAAAGACAAGATATCTAATGTTCAAACTGATAAACTTTATGTTTTTTGCAAATCTTCACTCATTTTGAATTTGATGCCTGCAACACATTCCAAAAAGGCTGGGACAGGGGCAGCAAAAGACTGGGAAAGTTGAGGAATGCTCAGGAAACACCTGTTTTGAACATTCCACAGGTGAAATAGGGCATCGGAACAGGTGTTTGTCATGATTGGGTATAAAAGGAGCATCCCCCAAAAAGGCTCAGCTGCCCATAAGCAAGGATGGGGCGAGGTTCACCACTTTAGAACAATTGTGGCAAATAGGTCCAAAGCAGTTTAAGAACAATGTTTCTCAACATACAATTGCAAGGAATCTAGGATTGCCTATCTACTGTCCATAATATCATCAAAGATTCAGAGAATCTGAGAAATTCTAACGAAGCTGGAAAGGCCGACACGGATTGATGCCCGTGACCTTCGACCTCAGGCACCCACTGCATTAAAACTGCCGATATCATTCTGTAAAGGAGGCTACCATGTGGGCTCAGGAATACTTCAGAAAACCATTGTCAGTTAACACAGTTTGTCACTACATCTACAAGTGCAAGTTAGAACTCTACCATGCAAAACAAAAGGCATATAGATCAACAAACACCTATAAAACCTGGCCGCTTCTTCTGGGCCCGAGCTCATCTGAGATGGACTGACTTAGTGAAAAGTGTGTTGTGGTCTGGACGAATGTCCACATTTCAAAATTGTTTTGGAGTCTGACGCCGTGTCCTCCGCCCAAAGAGGAAAAGGACCATCCAGATTGTTATTATCAGCAAAGTTCAAAAGTCAGCATCTGTGATGGTATTGGGGTGTAAGCGGTGCCCATGGCAGCGGGTAACTTGCACATCTGTGAAGGCACCATTAATGCCGAAAGGTACATACAGGTTTTGAGCAAATATATGCTGCCATATCCAAGCAACGCTCTTTTTCAGGGACGCCCCTGCTTATTTCAGCAGATAATGCGGCCACATTCTGGCGCTGTGTTACAACAGCGTGGTTTCTCAGAGTAAAAGAGTGCGGTACTAGGACTGGCCTGCCTGCAGTCCAGACCTGTCTCCCATTGATCATGTGTGGTGCATTATGAAAGTGCAAAATACGACAACGGAGACCCCGGACTGTTGAGCAACGGAAGTTGTACATCAAGCAAGAATGGGAAAGAATTCCACCTACACAGCTACAACAGTTAGTGTCCTCAGTTCCCAAACACTTATTGAGTGTTGTTAAAAGGAAAGGTGATGTAACACAGTGGTTAACATGCCCCTGTCCCAACTTTTTTGGAACGTGTTGCAGGCATCAAATTCAAAATGAGTGAAGATTTGCAAAACAACAATAAAGTTTATCAGTTTGAACATTAGATATCTTGTCTTTGTAGTGTATTCAATTGAATGTATGTTGAAAAGGTTTTGCAAATCATTGTATTCTGTTTTTATTTACATTTTACACAACGTCACAACTTCATTGGAATTTGGGTTGTATTTCACAGCCATAAATTCTAGCCAAAGTGGATTCCATCTTACCTCTTACAAAACAACATTTTTGTAGTGGGTTGCGGCAAACTTGTGGTTAATTTGTGGTGAACAGTGGAGTTTGCCAGAATGTGTTAAAGTGAAAGTAAGTGATTTGTCATTGTGAACACACCACAACACAGCACAAAGGTCACCACAAGGAAATGTGACGTCTGCATTTGACCCATCAGTGAAGGAGCAGTGAACAGCTAACATGAGCAGCGCCCAGGGAGCAGTGCTTGGGGACGGTACCTTGCTGATGAGTTCCTTAGTGACACTTTTACCGGTTTTTGGGATTTAAACTGGCATCCTTCCAATCAGAGAACGAACAAAGCCTAAATTTTTTTGTAAGGGTAACTTCATGTTACAGTTGCCAAGTGCACAGAGCCTGTCAGACACACCAGTTAGAAACACCTGAAACACATTGTGAACACACCACTGCAAAGCACAACACACAGTCCACCACAATGAAATGTGACCCATGCATGAACATGCAGTGGGCAGCTTTTTTTGGCAGTGGCTGGGGAGCAGTGCTTGGGGACCGTACCTTGTTCATGAGTTTACTCGAAATTGCATCATATTTTGACCCATGATCTCACTAAAGGTTCACTATCTTGGCAATCCATCGTTATTGTCATGGACATATATGTCCAATTTTACTTGGATTATGAACTGTGACAAGTCGAAATAGCTGTGTAGGTACTGAAAGATTGTCATACTAGAGTCCATCACTTGAGAAGGAGGCTTAGACATTTGCACTTTTACCATCAGGGAAGTTATAAAGAAACTTGTGATCTAAAGAACACAACTTTTGTTACAACGCAGTTACAAGAAAAATAAGCTGTAATCTTATGATAAGGAAAAGAAAAAAATATGTTGAAGCGTGTCTACTATGGACTTACATACTAAAGTGTCTAAGTTTTGTGCCATGTAAATACAGTGGTGCGGTGGTTATGCTGTAGGGCCTTTCTGTGAGGAGTTTGTCTGCTCTGTGTTTGTGTGGGTTTTATTCAGGTGGTCTGGCACACTGTTTAGGTTGATTGGTCACTCTAAATTGGTCCCATAATGTATAAATGAATGTAAGTGTGTGCGTTATGGAATGTTGGTGTCCACACAGGGTTGATTCCTGCCACACTCCCAGATCCTGGGATAGGCTCCGGTCCCTGCAATCCCGATAGTCAAAGTCAAAAGTCAAAGTAAACTTTATTGTCATTTCTGCTATATACTGTACAGATACATAGAGAGACGAGACGACGTGGCTCCAGGTTATATTCAGTGCAAACAAAGAACAGCAGAACAGAGAACAAATAGGCAGTGGCACAACTAGGCACATGGAATAGACAATAAATAAGTAAAAATACAAGAATATACATTAAACAATATACACTTTAAACTAGACCATATACAATATACATTTTGAACTAGACAGCGAGTTTTAAATATAATTAGAAACTAGAAATAGACATAGAGGTAGAATTTAGACAAGTCAGGATGCAGTATTCTTTACAGGTTGAAATTGGCATTTACATTGAATGTGCAAGAGGTAGAGTTTTAATATGACGTACTATATCCGGACTATTTTCAAGTACAATGTTCAGTGTATGTGCAAATATGCAAACATTTAAACAGGTGGAAATTGACATTTTACATTGGATGTGCAGAGGTAGAGAGGTTATAATGACAGATACTATATTCAAGCTATTTATGTGTACAATGTTCAGTGTATGTGCAAACATTTGTACAGCAGTGTATAATGTTAGTGCAAATAAGTGGCAGCAGTGCAGTGTCGTAACAACAGTTATTGAGGAGGAGATAGTCCATATAGCAGCATGTGCATCAAAGTGACGGTGATGTGTAAAGTGCAGTGGTGCAACAGAATCAGTTCCTTCACAGTCCAGGTGTGTGTGTGGGGGAAGTGTGATGGCTGGGAGTGAATTCAAGAGTCTGATGGCTTGTGGGAAAAAGCTATCACGCATCCCAGAGGATCGAGACCCAATGCTCCGAAAGCGTCTACCAGATGGGAGGAGTGTGAACAGTCTGTGTGAAGGGTGTGAGGAGTCGAGCACGATGCAGGAGGCCCTTCTGATGCAGTGCTTGTAGAAGATGTCCTGCAGCAGCGGAAGAGACGCTCCGATGATGTTGCCAGCTGCTTTGACGATCCTTTGAAGCCGCCTGATATCGGCAACAGTACTGTTACCGAACCAGGTGGAGATGCAGCTGGTCAGAACGCTCTCTATGGTGCCTCTGTAAAACACGGTGAGGGTGGGAGGGGGCAGGTTGGCTCACTTCAGCCGTCTCAGGAAGTGGAGACACTGCTGGGCCTTTTTGGTGATGGAGGTGGTGTTGGTGGTCCAGGTGAGATCGTCTGAGATGTGAACTCCCAGGAACTTGGTGTTTTTTACAGGCTCAACCGTGGAACCGTGGATGCTGAGTGGTGTGTGGGTGGAGCGAGTTCTCCTGAAGTCAATGATCATTTCCTTTGTTTTGTCCACATTTAGCGACAAGTTGTTCTCACTGCACCAGGCAGCCAGCTGCTGAACCTCATCTCTGTACGCCGATGACACGACTGTGGCCGGTAGTCGTTCAGGCAGGAAACTGAAGATTTCTTAGGCACTGGGATGATGGTGGTGGACTTGAAGCACGCCGGGACGATCATCTGGCTCAGCGAAGTGTTGAAGATGTCCGTGAACACCTTGGCTAGCTGATCAGTGCAGTCTCTCAGCACACGACCTGGAATGTTGTCTGGACCGGCAGCTTTTCGTAGGTTGACCTTGGCGAAGGTTCTCCTCACGTCAGCTGCAGGCAGAGAGATGATCTGGTTGGTAATGGGAGGCGTTGCTTTCATCGTGTGCGTGTTGTTCAGTGCATCAAACCGTGCGTAGAACTTGTTCAGTTCCTCAGGGAGTGTGGCATCCCCCTCACAGCTGCTTGGTGCTGGCTTGTACTGGGTGACAGCCTGGATGCCCTGCCATAAACTATGAGAGTCTTTTGTATCGTTGAAGTGGTTTTGGATCTTTTTTGCGTGCGCTCGCTTTGCTTGACAGATAGAGCGAGAGAGGTTGGCCCTGGCTGTTCTGAGGGCAGCTTTACTTCTGGACCGGAAAGCAGCATCTCTCTCCCTTAGCAGAGCACGCACCTGTGTTGTGAACCAGGACTTCTCATTGGATCTAATGGTGATGTTCTTCAGGATGGTAACATCCTCTACGCACTTGGAGATGTAGCAAGTCACAGATTCAGCAAACTTGTCCAGGTTAACGCAGCCGTCGTACGTCGCCGCCTCTCTAAAACATTCCAGTCCATGCACTCAAGACAGTCCTGGAGTGCTGAGACAGCTCCACTGGGCCAGACTCTGATGGTCTTCCTGGCAGGTCTCGTGCGTTTCAGCAGCGATGAGTATGCGGGCAGCAGCATCACTGTAGCGTGGTCAGAAGAGCCGATGTGTGGGTGCCCTGCTGCTTTGTAGGCACCACGCACTTGGGTGTAAACTTTATCCAGGCAGTTCTCCCCTCTCGTAGCAAAGTCTACATGTTGATGGAATTTGGGGAGAACTGACTTCAGGTTCGCGTGGTTGAAGTCGCCGGCAATGACGAAAAATCCGTCCGGGTGCGCGGTCTGGAGCTTGTTGATAGCCTCGTACAGTTCGCCTAGCGCCAGGTTAGCATTAGCGCTAGGCGGCAGGTACACGGCTACGATTAGCACCACAGAGAATTCTCTCGGCAGGTAGAACGGGCGACACTTTACGACTAAAAACTCTATCTGTGGTGAGCAGTGGCAACTCACTTCAGCAGAGTTCGTGCACCAGAGTTTGTTAATGTAGATGCACAAACCGCCTCCGCGGCTCTTACCAGACAAAGAGGCTTCTCTGTCAGCCCGATAGCATGCTAGTCCGTTAAGCTGGATAGCTGAGTCCGCGATGCCTGTGTTCAGCCACGTTTCAGTGAAAATAAAAACGCAGCAGTTCTTTATCTCACATTGGCTTGATTGCTGGAGCCACAGATAGTCCATTTTGTTGTCCAATGAGCGGATGTTGGAGAGCAGGACAGATGGAAGTGCCGGTCAGGCCGGGTTAGCTTTTAGCCTCATGCTAACGCCTGCACACTTCCCCCGCTTTTGTTTACGTGAGCAGCGCTTGCGTTTCGGCCAGCTGCGCCTCGTTGTCTCGCCCAGGCTCCGTAGCGTCTCCGACGGCAGATTTGGCGGAGGAATTGTGCATTTTCTTCCGATTTCGAGCAGGGTGTGTCTGTTATAAGTGATACGCATCGTACTTGATCACAAACAAAACGGAAAGTAGACAAAAACGGACGAGAATCAGTATAAAAACACTGAATTCACTGGAACGCTTTTAGCCACTGCCTGCCCGTGGCGCCGCCGGAAGACTAAGCAGTTCAAATAATGAATGAATGCAAATGCACATTTAACAAGGCCCTATGTGTGCACACCAAGGATATCAAAGCAGAGGCACTGAGAAATACGGTTTAGCTGGCACCTTCATGTTTCAGCCACAGAGATCAGCGTGTGTGTGATGTAGAGTATACGAAGGGTGAACAGACCCTTGAACAGTGGCTTACTGGCCAACATACTTGTAGTCTCTCTCTCACACGCACACATGCACTGGGCACATGCACTGTGCAAGAGGCTCCCCGCAGTGCTACGTCTGTCATAATCTTCATTCTTCAACACAGAGCACTGCCTGCCACTACCAGACCTCTGTCAGTTGTCTGCCCGGACTGCTAATGAACAAATGCTATTTCTTTCACAGTTACAGATTCACATTTAGCTTTGGCTTCTTTGATGTTACTTTGAGTTACTGCAAGCTGGGAATTTCCCCACCAGTTCTCACAAAAAAATTTATAGGAATTGTAACAATTTTAAAACCCTCATCAATGCAACATCCCTATCTGTTCTAAGCTTTATACATGTCTTCTTGTGGAAATTCTAAGGATTCTGCCATTTGGAGCCCTGCTAATACCATACTACCTTCAGCCAAAACGACAACAATATCTCAGTAAGGCTAAGCCACAGGTTTAGTAGAGGAGGTCAGACATAAAACACTGTCCTTGCGCCATCCACGGCGAGGCAGATCGAAATGAATAAACAGGAAATAAAGAAGGTCACCAAAGGCCAGCCTCATTTATGACAGAGCTCCAGAGCCTGTTTCACATTCGCAGTTTTGCCCTGGGGCGGCCCACACGCGTCAGGACTCTGAGTGGCCAAATTGGCCCGTTTTAACAGAGGCTTTATGAAAAACCTGAGCGACGGCAGGCGGCAGGGCTGCTTTGCTATTCCACCCCCACGCTGACAGGCAGCAAGAAATCATTCAGTCAGCCTTGCTGCTCCACAATGACCCCTATTGATCACAGGGGGCCGGAGGAGGTGAAGAGAAGGACACAGTTATCAGAGAAGAGGGGACAGGAAAGACAGGAAAAGATGTGGGGAGGGAGAGGTGGAACGAATATTGTTAGAGGAGAACAATGAGTGCACAAAGCAAGTGCCAGGGCCAATTATTATTGCATTCACTCTTGTGTGCATCGATCCGCTGCTGTCGATCATCCTTGAGGCACAGCGGTGCACTTAACGTTCAGGATGGTATCCATATGAGAGTGGAGCAATCCTGGGACAGAAGGAAAAATGCATCAATGATATTTGAAGCTCTAATAAAAAAGGGTTTTGGAGTGGTTTTATGGGAGCGAATAATGGAACGTTCTTCATGTCGCATTGTATCTGTGTGTGTATGTGTGTGTGTGTGCATGTGTGTGTTTGCGTGTGTGAGGTTGAATTACTGAGCAATGATAGCAAAAGATTCCCTGTAATAGCTGTGTGAAATTCTTTCTGGGCTTTTTTTAATCTCCTGCTTACATACATCATGTTTCAGTGGTTCTGACAAGGCCCTGGCATTTATCAAATGCAATCTCCATTAGGCACAGTGCTCACGGTGTGTGTGTGTGTGTGTGTGTGTGCATGTCTGTGCGTGTGTGTAGCACTGTACGTGGGCACACTGACAGACCGCATCTACGTAATCATCTCAGAACCCTATAGGGGAGGGCTGATGTCAGAAAGTCTCAGAGGTCGGCCCAGTCAGAAAAGCTGCTTACCTTCACCCCATTTTAACATCTTAACATCTATTGATCAGTGCTGTAAACGTCATGTCGTCCTTTACATTACACACCACTTAGCACCTCTACTGAGGTATTCCACCTTCGCTGAACTCTCAAAGCTAAACACACATGATTTTGAGAGTAAAAGAAAGCAAGCGAGAAATAGAGAGATGCATGTCTGGACACGTATGACTCTGTATTAGCTAGACATGGGAATGTTAGCTTGGTTTGTCTCTGATGTGGTCCACATTCCCTGAAAATGCCAGGGAGATAGCAGCTCACAGGTTTCCCACTTTGAGGGAGATTGGGGTTAGCAGGGCCAACTCTCTGAGGCACTGGTGTTAGCCTGTTATTGCTAGTCTGTAAGTCAAACCAGGATGCCGCTGCTGGGATTTAGTGTAGCCGCTGCTAAATACCAACAACCAACACCTTTGTGAACTCATTGCAGATGTGGTATGTCACTTTAACCCTGGTGCTATTTTCATTCCTGCACTACATCCATCTGCCTTTGGCTATTAATACTGATGGATTAATACTGTTGGAGGGTGGAGGGAGTGAATCCAGTGTTATTAGCCTCATAAAATACAGTGCAGGATGGACTGTAAAAGTAGAAATAACTTGGTAGTGGGTATCCGTAGTCCCGTATTTGCCGCCTAGAGACCACCAGAGCACCAGGCTGTGTGAAGAGAAGCCAATATAGCAGGATTAGACCCTTAGGCAAAGCAGTGAGACTGACACAGAGAGACTCACAGGAAATGAGCCAAGGCCCATAGCCTGTATCTAGGAACTAATCGCACACCATTATATTCACTAGCAAAGCACATTTCCAACAAGGACTTACTTCTGAGTCTATCTCCACAGCCAAACGGCAATTGAAGTCCTCACCGATGCTGATTTATCTCATTTGTATTGATTTAATCAGTAAAACCCAATGTTGCGCAAAGTCCTTTGCTCTCATTCCTTTATTCTGAGATGAGAGAGGAACATCTCCTATTTTGCTTTAAGAGTTTGACTTAATTTATGGCTCAGACAACGGTTTGAGAAAATGGGGTTTGCAAAACACTCAAGGTCACCCATAAACAGCACTTTGTTTTCAGGCTACAAACTGCAACTGTGATTTACCCTAGGCAGGGAAAAAAACACCGTCTCCAACCCACCCACGTCTGCCAATCGTCATGGACTTTATTGATGTCTCATCCACTCCCAGGCGCTGTCGCCGGCCATGTATCGGAGCGTATACATCATCGGCGAGGAGAGGCGCGCACCTAAACCCGCTCGGCTGCAATAAATCCTGCTCCCCGAGGATCCAGCCGATATGAGCCGCCCCACTCGTGTGGACGCTACGGATGACAGTGAAGGACACTCCGTATCAACAGAAGCGCCGCCCGCCCGACAGGGGCAAGTGCTTGGGATTAAAAGCTCCAGTAGACAGAGGAGAGGAGCGAGTGTGGGGAGGGAGGGAGGGAGGGAGGAAGGGAGAGAGAAGAGAAGCGGGAGGTGGAGTGGGGGGATTTCAGCTCTGGGTTCTTGACACGGCAAATTTGAGGAGAAATTTATAGTCTGGAGAAGGACAAGTCTCACCCAGCCTTGGCTCTGTGGGCTGGAGTGCTCATGTTTCCTTGCTTGGTTTTGCTAAGATGACTGAACTCTATCAAGTAAAGCACACTAGTGGCAAAGTTTACAGGGGCATCACTAGAAGAGAAACAGGAGGAACGTCATATGAGTTAATTCCTGTGACTAAAGATGTGAAAATCTGGTTTCAGCCAGTCTTTGTTCAGTTAGATTTTCTTATCCAGGTAACCCAATGATTAGACCCAGTCTGCAGTGAACTGATAGAAGCAAAACTCCTTATTTAAAATCCACATACTTGGATATATTGGTTTATCTGGTTATTTGCACAAGAAAACCTCCCTGGAAAAACATCTCTGCCTGTGACAATGGTATGAAGGTGTTTAATAAATGTACATATGTTCTGTAAGCTTTGTGGCTTATTTCAGCCTGCATCTTCTTCATTTTTGTGATCTGTTTCAGTAAAAAACTGTTGCCATCTTTCCTTTTAGTCATTGTGCCTAGCTGATGTGCAATTCCCTATGGTTGCTCGTTGATAACTGGGCAGTAAAACATACGAATAATACCCATTTTCTTGACCAAATTTGACAGAAAGTTAGATATTTGCCTGAAATTTAGAGGTACTCTCCAGGATAGTGAATATAGTTTTTAATCTTTTAAAAAAGAAACATTCTCCAATGTTTTAAGTTACATCACTGAAAGGTGGTAATCTATATCACTTTGTCATGGTAAAGAATGACCAAACAAATATACAATCTATGGAAACTTTGTTTTTCTAAGATGGCATTTTAGCTTTTCTTAATTTCTCACAGAGATTTCTGCTAAATATTGTCCATTTCAGTAGGTACATCAGTTGATCAAATTTACAAAAATCTAATAGAATTTATAGTTTATTCAAATTGTTTTACAGTGCTGCTAAATAAGAACACTCACTAGCAAACAGCACTAAAGTTGCACGATCACATTTCAGGGATAGAAATGCAACCAGAGCGGGGCTGCTATTTTTTCCATTTCTGAATATACAGCAGACATTGACATTAGAAAAATGTAACATTTATAGTAAAATGAGTAATGGTTGCAGGAGTTAATAGACATCACCATATATATAATTCTTTTCCATTTGTAAAAGATTTTCAAATGGCAGCAAATAACATCTTCGAAAAAGGACATTCGAATTGTTAAACTTCAGCATGTGCCTCTGCTACAAGTAATCACATGCTTGTTCAATTGATGTTTAAAGTTCTCAGTTGGAAAAGTGACTTTGGATGCTAGTGGCTTGGACATCCAAGAAACTTGCGGCACTCATCCAGAAATGAAGGTCGGACACAATAAATGACTTTCTTAAAAGGTATTTGGACAGAGATGTACTTTAGAGATGCGAGTGTGCGTCCATAATACAAATGGCAGTTATTAACAAAAAAAAAAAGTTGGGATGAGACCGCAGATGGGAGATACCTCGTCCTCATCATCTAAAGAAACAAATAAATGAATAAACTTAGACTAGTTGAGTAATGGTACAAAAGTATTTCTATTAAAAGATTTTTCAAAATATTTGCTTGTATTAGTGACATTAAGTATAAGAAATGTGAAAGTGAGTGATTATTTGTCATTGTGAACACAGCACAGCACACAGTGCACCACAACAAAATGTGACCTCTGCATTTGACCCACCCGAGAAAGAGCAGTGGGCAGTGCTTGGGGATGGAACTTTGCTCACAAGTACATCTGTGGTACCTTTACCGGTCCGGGGATTCGAACCAGAGACCTTCTGATCATGGGGCGATCATACTCAAATTTATTTAATGCCAAAACATTTTAATTCACAGTTACACAGAATAACTGGAACATTTGGTTTGGTTGCGTTGAATGAATTCAAATAGGATTTTGTGCCATCACATAAAGATGCCTGCAGGTGGTAACATCAGCTCTTTAATATCAGTTTCCAAAAGTCAAATTAAAATGCTAATTTTAAGTAATGACTGTCAGTACAGATCTACTGGAGTAAAAAGTATATTAATTTTATTTGAATTGTAGTCAACTACAAGGCAGCAAGGTATCGTTTCTCAAATGCTGTGAACAATATTGGTTCATAGTAATACAGGGCACATAAACAGTAGCCAAGGAAGGGCACGGTTGCACAGCGCACTGTCGCCTCACAGCAAGAAGGTCCTGGGTTCGATCCCTGGGTGTTTCGGTTTCCCCTCCCAGTCCAAAAGCATGGATTATAGGTTGATTGGGGAATGTAAATTGGCCCTGGAAGGTGTGACTGAGAGTGTGATTGTGTGTGGGGGTGTGTGTGTGTACCCTGTGTCATGTTGGTGCCTGCCCAGGGTGGTCCCCGCGACCCCAATAGGGATTAAGCGATTCAGAAAGGCATGAGTACCCAAAGACTATATACATTATTGTGGTTGATGTTAGGGAGGGATCTAGGCACTCTGGACAGCACACACTCTCTGGGGGTCTCACTTGGTACCTGGTATGTTAGATTCTCTAACAGATGCATGATCACCAGAGTTCTACAGAGGCTCTGTTATGTGGAACCAGCAGGGACCTCTCCAACCTTAATTGAACATCGGAATACTAAAAATCTTTATTCTACATTCACATACTCTTATATACACACGCCTAATGCATGAGTTCAATTGAGTGTCGCCCAAAGCAGGATGGGATGCCCCATCATGAGTCTTGGTTCTCTCAAGGTTTCGTACTTTTTTACTACACAGTGTGTTTTCATTTGCCCTTTTTGGTCCTTGCTTATTAGTGGCTTGTGTCCAGTGAAATGTAGAGCTCTTTTGAGACAATGTCTGCCATTAAAGTGCTATACAAATAAATTTGTATTAAAAGTGAGGGATTTTTTTGTCATTGTGAACACACCACAGCAAAGCACACAGTGCACCACAACGAAATGAGACCTCTGCATTTAACCCAGCCATGAAGGAGCAGTGGGCAGCTAACAAGCAACTGAGGAGTAGTGCTTGGGGACGATACCTTGCTCATGAGTACCTCAGTGGTAACTTTATCAGCTGTGGATTCGAACCTGCGACCTTATGATTATGGGGCAAACACCTTACCGTTACGCCACCTACTGAATTGAACTAGTATGGAAGATGAGTAGAAAGAGAAGCTGAAGTTCGACTCTAAAGGCGGTAAGGTGATTGTTCAAATAGTGATGACTGGCCACCATCATTATTTGACAAATCACAGATTTTTATAGATACTATGACGGACTTGTTAGACAGTCATGTGTCACGCTGCCAAGACTCGATTAGTCATTACATGCTGCATTTGCAATGATGCGTACATGTGGAAAACAATCAGTGGAAATCAGGCTAATATTAGGAGAAACAAAGACCACTGGTGGCCATTTTCTCTTTCTTTGCATGTTTTTTTCTTGTTGATGATGGTATAGTAGGTTTGTCTTTTATGAAACTTGCATGTGACAAATTTTATTTGACAAAATAGAACAAATATAAATCACAGATGCGGCAGTTGGTCCAGGACCAATAAAGGTACCACTGAAGTACTTATGAGCAAGGTACCATCCCCGAGCACTGCTCCCTGTGCGCTGCACGTCAGCGGCCCACTGATTCTTCACAGATGGGTTAAATGTAGAGGTCTCATTTCATTGTGATGCACTGTGTGCTGTGCTGTGCCGTGCTGTACAATGACAAATAATCATTAACTTAAAAATAACGTATCTTATCATTCTTACATCACATGATTTACAAATGTAGACTATATATGCTGGTCTTTAGCCTTTCAAACAGGAAGAAACAAACTGGCAGATGCAGATGCTGAGCATTTTAATAGTACAATGACTGGTCATATGTTGTAAGGTTGCGATACATGTGCTGGGCTTTGATTGTGTTTTATACTTTAACTGCAAATTATACAATTTTAATTCAATTTTGCAGCAAAAATGTTTTGGAAAAGTGAGAAAATGTTGTGAGGATGTGTCTACTTTTGTATCTAATGTGATTAGGCAACTAAGAAAAACTGTAATAGAAGTATCATCCCTGACATTGATATTTCTTCTCTTCTTAGAGAAGCGCTACAAAGTAATCATGGGCATGTCATACTAATGTTGTGTATCCTCCCCGGAGTCAATTCAGCCACATCATCAAAAAAAAAAAACATGCTGACAAGGTCAAATTATTCACGTGCACAAAATAATTTAGCCTCAGTTCAGTGATGCGTCCCGTTCCCTTATAACAGGACAGCCTGGTTTATCTCCAAATGAAGCACATACAATAAACAAAACACAAGCACAATAGGTTATATTTTCTCATAAGGCAAACTCAGACTGTGCTCGTTTTTTTTTAGCTCCTTCTTTTTAATACACAATGGTTTGGTAATTACACTGAATGATTAAATTGACCTTAGTGGGTTTATTTAAGAGAATCCAATTAATCTAAGGATAGACGAAGGCCTGGACTGGCAGATTATAGCTCTATTGCCTCAGAAGCAGGTCAAGGATCTAAAAACAGAGACGTCACTCTTTCGGCGGCGTTCGGGGACCGCGCAGAGCTGAGTGGAGGTGGGTAATGAACATGTCTTCCTTCTCTCTCAGGCTCCTTTGGTGCGCTCTTATCTGGAGGGTTGTTGGCTATTTGTTATGCTAATAAAACATTTTCAACTTGCTTTGCCCTTCGAGATGTGTACAGCAACACTCCGCCTCTCAGTATTAAGGCTAATTTATGGAGCAAACGCAAACTGTAAACTACTGCCCTAGGTGTGGTATTTTGGGGAGGTAGAGAGACTGAGAGACATACAGTGAGATGGACATGTAGACAGGGAGAGAGAGAGAGAGATTTACAGTGAGACAGCTGGAAAAAGTTACATGTAAACAGGGGGAGAGAGATAGATGTATAGTGACCCAGACATGTAGAGGAAGAAAGAAAAAAAACTGTGAGACTAACAACTAGAGAGAGAAAGACATACAGTAGTGAGATTGATATGCAGACAGGAAGAGAAAGACAGATGTAAAGTGGGACGTCTAGAGAGATAAAGAGAGAAAGACATTTAGTGAAAGACATGTAGACAGGGAGAGAGAGAGAGAGAGAGAGAGATAGACATACAGTGAGACCGACAGTTAGAGAGAGAAGGAGAAAATAGATATACAGTGAGACAGTCAAAGTGAGATGGAAAGTTAGGGAAAGAGGAAGAGAGAGATGTACAGTGAGGTGGACAGTTAGCGAGAGAAAGAGAGCTATACAGTGAGACAGAGAGAGAAAGAGAGAGACGTACAGTGAGACTGACAGTTAGAGAGAGCAAGAGAGAGATGTACAGTGAGACAGACAGTTAGAGAGAGAGAGAGAGAGAGAGACATACAGTGAGACAGACAGTTGGAGAGAGAAAGAGATGTACAGTGAGATTGACAGTTAGAGATAGAAAGAGAGAGATGTACAGTGAGACGGACAGTTAGAGAAAGAGAGCTGTACAGTGAGACAGACAGAGAGAGTAAGAGAGATGTACAGTGAGACAGACAGTTAGAGAGAGAAAGAGAGAGACGTTCAGTGAGGCAGACAGTTAGAGAGAGAAAGAGAGAGACGTAGAGTGAGACAGACAGTTAGAGAGAGAAAGAGAGAGACGTACAGTGAGACTGACAGTTAGAGGGAGAAAGAGGAAGATGTACAGTGAGACGGACAGTTAGAGAAAGAGAGCTGTACAGTGAGACAGACAGTTAGAGAGAGTAAGAGAGAGATGTACAGTGAAACAGACAGTTAGAGAGAAAAGAGAGAGCTGTACAGTGAGACAGTTAGATAGAGAAAGAGAGACGTACAGTGAGACAAACGGCTAGAGAAAGAAAAATAGATGTACAGTGAGACAGACAGCTAGAGCGAGAAATAAATACATACAGTGAGACTGACAGTTACAGAGCAAAAGAGAGAGACATACAGAGAGATGAACGGCTAGAGAGAGAAAAATAGACATACAGTGAGACAGACGTACAGTGAGACTGACAGTTACAGAGCGAAAGAGAGACGTACAGTGAGACGAACAGCTAAAGAGAGAAAGAGAGCTGTACAGTGAGACAGACAGTTAGAGAGAGAAAGAGAGACGTACAGTGAGACGAACAGCTAAAGAGAGAAAGAGAGCTGTACAGTGAGACAGACAGTTAGAGAGAGAAAGAGAGACGTACAGTGAGACGAACAGCTAAAGAGAGAAAGAGAGCTGTACAGTGAGACAGACAGTTAGAGAGAGAAAGAGAGAGTCGTAGAGTGAGACGAACAGTTAGAGAGAGAAAAATAGATGTATAGTGAGACAGACAGCTAGAGAGAGAATGAAAGAAAGACATACAGTGATACAGACATGCAGACAGGAAGACACAGATGCACACACAGACACACAGCTAGAGAGAGAAAGATATACAGTGAGACGCACATGTAAATAGGGAAAGAGATACAGACATACAATGAGACACAGCTATAGAGAGAAAGATACAGTGAGACGGGTTTGTAAATAGGGAGAGAAAGAAAGACAGTGAGACACATACAGAGAGAGAAACAGAGAGACGTACAGTGAGACACCCGTACACCAAGGCAGACAGCTAGAGAGAAAAAAGAGAGAGGCATACAATAAGATGGACATGTAGACAGGGAGAGAGAGAGCGGTAGGCATACAGTGAGAATGACAGTTAGAGAGAGAAAGTGAGAAAAGATATACAGTGAGACTGACATGTACAGGGGCAGGGAGAGACACAGAGAAGTACAGTGAGACAGGAGTACAGTGAAATATACAGCTAGACAAAGAAAAAGAGAAAGACATACATTGGAACAGACATGTAGACAGAGAGAGAGAGATGAACAGCTACACAGACAGATGGAGAGAGACGGGCGTTGTATGTTGGAGGGAGGCATACAGACATAAAGAGAAGGGAGAAGGAATATAGAAAGAAACAGAAAGACAGAGTAGAGGAGACAGAGGGGGAGAAAGAGCATAGTAACTGATATCAGGAAAAAAACACCACATCTGTACGACAAAACATCAGTAATGGCTGATGTGTTGCTCTCTGGCTTTTTAAATTAGCTCCTCTGGCAGCATGGTTTAATCACGCTGTTTCTCCGTGGTTTGCTGCAGCTTATGGAACAAAGTCGTTGGCGCTGGTTGATAAGTGCAACACGTGCATCAGGGCCTGTATTCTCAGCAAAGCCCTAAATTATTTTGCCTAGTTTTACTCTTGTAAATGAAACCTTAATGAGTTGAACGGTGTGTGATTCAGCCCCATTCATCTTAGTCCGGATCTGTGGGCAGATTAGAATTGGATAGATGAGCGTGCACATACACCATACAGCACCGTTAACCCCCAGCGGAAAAACAGCTCCACGCACGGGAAGAAAGTGTCTAATCATTAAGGCGGCGGCAATAATGATCTGGAAGAGCGAAACACTTGAAGGAGTAGGTGTGCTGTTATTTCCATCTGCTGGTTTCACAGAAGCTAAAGGAGCTTCCCACTGCATAATAAGGTGCAATTTTGTACATGAATCTTCATTGACCTTTTAAAAGATAAACTTCCTCGTTTTATTTTCTTACATCAAACAAGTGGGATTTGAGCAAAGGTTTCTTTTTGCAGTGTGTTGATGTTGCAGTCGTTGTTTCAGGAATTAGGTCTTACATCAGGCACTCTGCTCAAAGAGCCGATGACAAACCTTTTGAAAGATTTGCTAATTGCAATCAAGCAAGCTGTGTGCTGTTAGATCGGTGAACTCCCCCCTCCCCTGCCATTTTTCAGAAACGCGTTGGGATTGTAGTTGTCTCGGTGCCGGGATCCAGTATGTTTACAGCAAACATCAGACGCTGAAGCAGAACACTGCCATCTCTCTGAAGACCAGATCTAATGCTTTGATGAGCTGTAAGGAAGGGCTGTATTGTTCTAACAGGTGTCGTCTGCATCTGTTCTATAAATGGGTTTAGTTTTGCTTGGTAGCATCCTGATGCTACAACACCAAGGTTTCATGCCACCGATGTGGCTTTGCTAAATGAAGCATTACACACCCAATGGTACAAAATGTTTCCAAAAACTGACAATCCTATTTAGGGCTTGAACACAGTATTGGGATTTAGGGCTTTGGGGGATTGTTGGGGCAGTCAGTAGCATAACGCTTACGTCATTCACCCCATGATCAGAGGGTTGCCGGTTCAAATCCCAGACTGGTGAAGGTACCACTGAGGTATCTTTGAGCTAGGTACTGTACCCCCGCAATGCTCCCCATTGATCCTTCATGTATAGGTCAGATGTTGTGATGTGTTTGTTCACAATGACGCATCGCTCCAGGCCATTCACATCATTCTGACTCATTTAGGTATTTACAGTTTTTGTTCACACATATGTGTATCTCATACCTGGAATTTCAAGAAGTGATGGGAAAAGCAGGCATGTTGCAAGATCATAATAATTGAGACAGTTAATTGGGACCCATCTGCTGGTCTAATATTTGTAATACAATATCAAGATGCAATGGTTAAAGTAAGAAAGCTCACGCCAGATCAGCAGTCATACATTTGATGCAGTTTTACAACATTGAATTATGAAACCAGTTTAAAAGATATGATGAAATCAATTCATTACTAAACTACTGAGGCCACTAAGACATTGCTTCAGGGAAACATTTTTGCTTCAGGTTTGCAAATTTTGGTGTTGCCAAGGCTTAGGGATTTGTATATTCAGACTCAGTTCGATACAAAAACAAGACTGAAGGCACTCAAGGCATTTTTAATTTCAGTCAATCTAATGGGTTTATTCAGTTCGAAAGGATGAGACAGCTGGAAACAGGAGGGACTAAAGTGAAATGAAGGCAGTCTAGGACAGCAGGCAAAAAACACTTTGCATCTGTGCACTCCTACGACAAACCCACTTCGATTAATCAAGAATTCAGTTTTTCCTCCATCTTCATAATGATTCCGATTAATTCCTTCAGAAGATCAAAGTATTAATGCGTTCTTACCTCTGTAATCTCTTCAGGATTCACAGATTTAAACAGCGCTGAGTGTCAAATCGCACAACAGAATGCAAGCTTGACTTCTTTATAAAAGCATTAGAGACGTAATCTGCTTCTTTTGTTTGCGCTATGACTGAGTGGCGCAATGAGCTATAATCACTTCTGAAGTTGAAAGGCAAAGCAGATTATACAGAATCTACAATTGACGCCAAGTGAAAACACTGTAACCTACTTTGCGCTGGATATCGTTTCGATGTCGTGCAATATTAACCTACAGTGACGCATTGAACTGAGGCCCAGATTAAAAGATGATTTTGGAGGCTTCTGCTCAATCATTGACCCTATTTGACACCTCTGCTGGGAAAAGCGACATAAAGAAATGAAGGATGATGAAGGATTTAATCGTAAACACAAAATTTCGACAATTGTTCTCAATTTTGTTTGCTGTCTGTCTCATAGTTCCGAAACCGAAGATGCTCTACAGCCTTTTTGAATTTAACTGAACAACACTGCACTAGTAGAGAAATTTGTTTCTACACACTGACAGTAGTGTTTTAGTACACGTCTTGAGTCCAGTCTTCGAAGGTCTCGGTCGTGTCTTGGGATTAGTCATATTTGTCATATTTGTTCGTATTTGTACTCGGTCTTGGGTCCATGCCAAGGATTCTGGATTTTATTTTGAGACCAGCCGAGGCCACAACTTTTTAAATCAATGACTCCCCCATTGGATTACTTCTCACAAGTGCAACCAATGATGTTACTGTTGACCGCGGTTACCCGTCCCGCCCCTTCACGCACGCACATATGTGCACATGAACACAGAGGAAGTCGTGGTTGTCTGGGAAAGATGTCAGGCAAACTACCTGCTTATCTTTGGGATGAGTTGGGTCTTGAGGAGTGTTCTGCCACTGTGGTTTGTTGAGTTTAACATATGATGTGATCAGTTTGGATAACTGCTTCCAGTGAAGCAATTTCCTCATTATAGATATGAGAGAAATATTGAATAACCATGTTTAATGTTGTTTAGTGTATGTTTTTTGCTTTGTTCAGCTTTGTTTTTGAGGGGTGCTTAGGCTTTGCATGTTCTGCTTATTTGTCACGTGATGTAAAACGTGCATTGGTCCGGTCTCAGTCTTGGCACAGTCTCACCCCGCCCTGGTCTCCGTCTCGTCTCGGTCTCAGCCGTTCAGAGTCCTGGTCTTGTCTCGACCTCGAATACACTCTGGTCTTGGTCAGGACTTGGTCTCTCTTAAGGTAGTCTTGACTACAACTCTAGCTGACAGATTAGGTCATTTGTGGCCTCTGAGAACTAATCTTTGAAACTTTGACATCTAATTTGATATAGAATTACTAAAAATATTTGTGGTAAAACTGCTGCATGGTTACTATTAATGGCATCTCATAGTATCCGGTAAGGTGTGAAAGCCTGTTATATGCTGCCATATAACTGGTGTTTCATAATTATATCCAGATCTTTAGTTTTAAACGGGTAGTGACACTTCATTTCTAGCACATAATTTTACAGGGGCATGTAGTTTATAGCTTAGAATCAGCCCGCGCAAAGTGAATGAACAAGTATTTGCCACTGTAAAAACACCACAGCGCACAGTGCATCAAATTGAAATGTGACCTCTGCACTTTAACCAACCATACAGTAATAGCGGGAAGCTATTTAGTGCTGAGATTAGTTTTGGATGTTGATACCTTGTCCATGGATACCTCAGTGGTGCATTCAAGAGTTTAACCAACAACCTTCCATTCATGGGCTCAGTTCCCTAACTGACTGCCACAGTCCCTTATGCTCCAATTACCTGAATTTAACCTACAGAGCACCTACTGACTAACCTACAAGGACAATTTGACCACTAAAGGTGCACATATGGCTACTTCAGTGTTTAATTCCAGCTAAGCAGGAATGTCCTTTAAGATAATTATACAGCAAATGGCTGTATTGCGTTCATTTATTCAAGGTGTGTGTTTTTTATTGACTAGTGGCAGCCAACCGTCACTTCTTGGTAATCAGATGTTATATTATGGCTAAACTCCATTAGCTGTGACTTTGTGTGTACCATTATTCATTAGGTGTGCCTTTTGTACACAGCATGCTAATACCATAGAAACGGGTAAAACAATAGAATGAGTGACCAGGACACAGCACAAAAAGTATGTAATATATGGACCTTAATCAGTTTTTGAGATTCTGTTCCTCCTCATATATAACGTTGCAGAAGTATTTTCCTTTCCTTTAGCAAAAAATGTAGACCAGACCCAAAAGTTTAGCTTTTTCCAGCCAGAAGCAGTACAGAGAAGCAGACTCACAAAGAATGCCAAATACATATTTGACGGTGAAATTACATTTCATCTTTTTTCAGTGAGGCTGGTGTGCTTAGAAACATGCAGAAATGATTTTTTTTTTATTAGTAAAACACTTTCACTTATTCCTGTCAAACCCCTTAGTGGGCTCAACTGTTAGGTGAGTCATTCATTGAAGAAGGCCAGGGGTCTCAACTTCAGTTCTGCAGACTGCTCTACACAAGTATTTCCTGCACTAGCACACCTATCACTTAATTACCAAGCCATTTTTTGAGCTGAATTGGGTCTGTTGGGGCTGGGAATACATGAAACTGTGCTGAGCTGTGGCTCCCAGGCTGGGAGGTAAGAACCCCAGTGGAAGGCCAAATAGCAAAGCCTCAAGCCCTCCATTACAGTGCAATCACAAGAACATGAGGCAAGTTGAAGGTTGTTGCCAGCATCAGACAAGCACTCTGGATGGTGTCTATGATAGTCTAGATGCAATAACCAATACAGAGAAGGGTGTAGCAAAAAGAAATTATTGCAGAATGGCTAAAACAATTACACAGAAGGTCATATCCAGGGCTGTGAGACATGCGCCGGCGCAAGCATGCGTGCCCAAGGCCTTTGCATAACCCTTTATATAAAAATGATTATTTTACTGCAGTGCTTTAATAGGCATGCACAGGATTTGCTCACAAGTCGGACCAAAGTGCATTAATTATGGTTATATAATACCACGACTCAATGAATAAAGATAAAAGAACAAAAGGCGCTAATCAATAAAAAGATAATTGAATGCTTTTCACTTAATGTTCCAAATAAGAGACTGAGACCTCCTGAAAATGACCTTTTACGTCTCTTGTTTGAAAATCTGTACTTTCAGAACAAGGAACACAGGTCTGACTGCAACTTAAAATGTAGAAAACATTTATATTTGTGGCTCTGGGCTGCCTATAAAGTGTCAGTCGTTTGTGCATACAAACACGGCTACAATTTACATCTGAAAGCACCTTCTAAATCTCAAAAACTCTGAAATTAAGAACTGCTTCCCACCGAGTTAAAGGCCGTAAAAGACTTGACATTACCATAAATTATGCGAAACGTAGGATGTTTTTTGGCCTGAGAATAATGTGTAAATGGAAAAAAGGTCTCCGGGTAGGACTGTAAAAAGGACTGTAAAAAGGTCACTGTAATACTTTTGGTCATCTCGCAGTAGCTCTAATGATGCATGCAAATTAGTCGCTGCGCTTGCCATTTTAAAGCACATCAACTTTTCATTGAAAGTCTTTTTCCTAGATGAATAATAACTCAGAAGTAATGGCCATCAATGATTTTAGCTCTTAAATGGCTTTTTAAACAGTAGATTGTCGCAGCATTGATGGGAAATAAGGCGTTGGCGTCAGGGATGTAAAATATTATGTGTGATTCTTGTTATAGCAGATGGGAATGTTTTATTGGTGCGCTTGTTGTGCTAACTGTGACGTGTATGACACTTTTAAAGGGAGAACTCTTGAGGGAGGCTAAAAGGACACTCCACTCCATTTAACCTGAGACAATACACAGAGCTTTCAGAGGTTAGCTATAGTCATTAATAATACTAGACCTTTAGCTTTACCTGAATGTATATGTGTGTGTGGGTCTGTGTGTGTGAGACTGCGGGGCTTCAAGTGCCATTGGGAAGGCTTACAAATCTCTTTGTGTACTTCCAGCACTTCAGTGGTGATGCATTAGCCTTAGAATACCTACCACAGCATTGTAACACTCTTACAAATGGGGTTTAAAACACACATACACACACACACTCACACTCTAATACCAGTGCCAAGGATGATGTCATCGACAGGGCACCACCCACTGTCAAAGTCACCTTCGCCTGGATTCTGCTGTTCTCAAGGCTTCAGGCTCATAACACCACGCACATGCACACACAGCCCTGACATAGCTGCCATCCCAAAATGGATGCAGCAGAATATGACAGTTGAACTGGAACCAACTCTTATCTCTGGCCTCTGGAGTTCTTCTCATATGCTCTTATCATGTCATGGTCATGGTTGGAAGCATTACCAACAGATGTTTGTGTGTGGCTGTGTGTGAGCGTGTATGCTGTTTGTATGACTCTAATATCCTGGGTTTTTGGGAGGGAGGGGATGAGTTCGAGCATACCCTTTAAGGAGTTGGCCCCGTCATTGGAAGGTCGGCGGGCTGGTAAAGGTATCACTTAGGTACTCATCATTAAGGTACCGTCCCCAAGCACTGATGCCCGGGAACAGCATGTCAGCTGCTCACTGCACATTCACAGATGAGTCAAATGTAGAGGTCACATTTAGTTGTGGGCATGTGTGCACTGAGTGCTGTGCTGTGGTGTGTTCACAATGACAAATAATCATTCACATAAAATTCACTTTTAAAAATGTATTTGTATAACAAAGTACATTTTAAGTCTATAATTTTACTTGTTCTTGAGTACATATTAAAATAAACACTCAACATATTAAAATATTCAACGCTCTTTTTACCACTGGTATTTGGTCATTCTGACTAGAAATGGCACTGATCCGATACGTGGATCGGACATCGGTCCGATAACGACTCAAATAGCTGGATCGGGTATCCGTGGCATTGGACAGATCTGTAAATGCACACATGCTCAATTCATTTTGCATGGAAAGTGGCACTGCGGTAAAGCTGATTTAATGCCAATATTCGCGCTAATTCCTACATATTGATATGACGCAATTATACAGTTTCATTTCCTTAACGCCAGCTCTTGCTTGCAATCTATGTGTTCCTGATGGTTTTAGTGCTGCAGGATTAGGGACCCTTGCAAATTACAGAACTGTGTTTAAACAAATCATTTTTGAGATGTTATTTTAATAATAAATAATTTGGTATATACATATGGGTGTGTAATTATTACATTGCTTTAGTTAGGAAAACTCTGTTTTCTGTTTAAAAAGACTCAGAGACTGTATCGGATTTGTACCGTATCGGCAGATATCCAAACTCACAATATCGGTATCATATCGGACATAAAAAGTGATATTGTGCCAGGTCTAATTCCGACCCAGGATTAGGAAGTTTTAATGTGTCCAAATGCAGCGATTGGGGGGAAAAAAGGTCATTTCATGTTCATTAAAGTCTCTCTCAAAAAGCTGTTTGGTCCCAACATTCTCATGAAAGAATGGCTGCTTGTTGTAGTTTACATGGCGGTGTGAAAAGCTTTGAGAAGAGTCTCGGAGAGCTAGAATCCATTGGGAAGAAAAAGAGAAGTGAGGACAGACGGACAAGCTGGAGGCTAAAAGGAATAAATAGAGAGAAGTGCAACAGGGATGTGGCAGGAGACAGTAGGAGAGAGAAGAGAGGGAGGAGAGAGCGGGAGGCATAGGGGGGGGGCCCGCGGCCTCTGTCAGTCTGGTTTAGTGTGTTCATCCCGCCAGTGCAGATGAGGGACATCTGTGGGGTTGGATGGTGATTGACGTGGATGTTTCCCCTCTTTTCCTTGCTGAAGTTCAGGAAAAGCCGGGGCTCTTATGGATTTAAATTGTGGCGCCTGACTGAGGAGCAGTATACGTTAAACATAAATCCAGTTCAGGGGCGCTCTAATTAGAGTGAGACTCTTCTTCTGGCACACTCTTTCTTGCTCTCTTTCTCTGACTTGCTGTCTACTCTGTCTCTTGCTCTTCCTCTCTCTCTCTCCCTCTCTCACACAGCAGTGATGGTGAGACGGTGGGTTGCTGAAGTGATGGTTGCCAGGTTACAGCCACTCAAAATGCACAATCATAATTATTTTTGAATAAATAACAAGGGGTCTATTTAAAAAAGGACATGGAGGGAACATCAGGATTCTAGTCATGTAAGGATGCAGGGGTAGGCAGCCCTGCGTGGTTTGTGTGTGTATGTGTGCACGAGTATGTGTGTATGAGAGAGAGTATGCATGTGAGGATTTGTACACCTTTATAATATTGAATATTTGAAAGGTTAGGAAATACACAGGTGTGTGTGCCTGTATGTGCGTGTGTGTCTCAGTCTAGAACTTACCACTGCCTGGAATAATGGCAAAAGACCTTCTGGACTGCTGTGTGCTGTTTGTGTATGCTGTCTGTGTGCGTGTCTGTTAGCCAAACTTGCATCTCCAGGGTGTAATGGCGCAGAAAGGTCGAGAGGAGCGTTTGAGAGGCTGTCCTTGTGTCGGATGAGTAGCAGGGAGCGAATGGCGTGTTTGTAAACACGCCGTCTATTAGGGGTCCTCCTCTGGAGCACGGCATATGCATGGATAATGTTCATTCGCAGTCTGCCAGTCCATAAACTCCTGCCATATCGGCATTAAAAAAGCCGTTCTCTTTCCAGATGGTCAGTTTTTCTATTGGCTCCCAGAGGCGTGCATATACAAACACAATTTGCCCGGCACAGCGCAAGCTTAGCCAGGTGTGGCCGCGCTTTGTGCACCAGAACAATTCAATTAGACTAAGAGAGGTCTCCTCCAAAAAAACTAATCAAGGATAAATAGTATATTTGGATATTGCTCTCGCTCTCTCCCATCCCCGCCCTCTTTTTCTCTGTCTCGACACTAACACTTACCTTTTACTCCACTTTGTTTTACCTTGTCTTTTCCCCGTACACATCAAACAGGACCCCACCTATACTGAATTCTCTTTCCACAGCTGCGATTTAAAAAAATAAACCATGTAATAATTTAGGTCACTGATTAAATTAAAAAGGTAGTTAGAGCTGCTTGAGCTTTGCTAAGAATATTATCTCTCCATTATTAGCCTGATGTGTGAGTTGCTGCAGGTGTACAGCGGGAGTTTGAAAGTGTTTTATTGCAAGATTAAAAACAAGCACATTTTCTCCTTTGCCATCGCTTAATTGATGGTTTAACCTTTATTATTTCTGCAGCCTTTTGCTGTTGTGTGGGTGAGCCTTTATTCAAATGTGTGTACATGTGAGTGAGTTTGTATGTATATATTTATGTGTATACGTGTTTTTTAAGGTCAATAGCTCCTTAACCAACTCTTAAGAACTCTGAATGGACACAAAAGGAGGAGCGCGAGTTTGCGGAGGTCGTGACCTTCTCATCGGTTGAGAGACGATTTTATGGTGGCAAGCCTCTCCTTCATGATTCGCTTCACACGGAATGCAGAGACATTCTACTGCCTTCACAGTCGAACACCGCTTTCACCGTCCGTCCCTGCGGCCCACATAGAGCATCGGCACCTTTGCTCCCTGACATTCCCAGTAAAGCAGCTATAACACAGCAGCAGATAGAAATATGTTTATCAAATGATAACAATCTAAATGCCAATCATATTCACTTTGTAACATCAGAGTATGACATTCTGTACCATGATATAATGGGCTTGTTGGAGCCATAATGCACTTAATTGATGGCACATTTATCTAGGGGGGTGAAAATGTGTCTTTTTGGAAGCATTTGCCCTGATATCAGATAATTGAATATGTAGCATCAGTGTTGCACCCTCTGCTATAAATGATGGTTCTGTGAACAAGGAAATATGCTGGTCAGTTTATAAGAAGCCTTCTGAGAGGTGAGTCACCATGGTCTCATGTTGTAATGTTTAAATCATCCACAGTTTTAGTAGGCATTTAGAAAAAAAAACTTAAAAATCTAATAAATTACTGTAGCTAATCTCTGGTGCCTATTGCAAAGGTCATCATAACATGCTTGGATTCAGTCCCCGGCATCTCCACGAGATTTTGCTTGGGCCAGTTGGTAGTGTAACGGTTAGGAAGTCGGCCACTGTGCTACTCATGAGAAGGGTACCGTCCCAAAGCACTTCTCCCCAAGCACTGTCAAAAAAGCTGACTGCTGCTCCTTCCAGCTGCCCACTGCTCCTTCACGGATGGGTCAAATGCAAAGGTCACATTTCGTTGTGGTGCACTGTGTGCGGTGGTGTGGCTTGTTCCCAATGACAAATAATCACTCACTTAAATTCACTTTGCAGTTCCTTTAGGCATGATTATGGGAGGACCCTGTTGTGAAAGTGAATGATTATTCGTCATACCGAACACAGCACAGCACACAGAGCACCACAACAAAATGTGACCTCTGCATTTGACCCATTCGTGAAGGAGCAGTGGGCAGCGCCCAGGAAGCAATGCTTGGGGACGGTATATTGATCATGAGTACCTTATTGGTACCTTTACCGGTGCAGGATTCAAACCAGGGACCTTCTGATCACAGGATGAACGACCTAACCGTTACGCTACCAACTTCCCCAAAGCACTATTTAGGGCATGTATTAGGAACTGAAGTTTAATGTTATTCTAGAAATGCTTTCTAAAAGGCCAATGATGTTCTATAACCCAGTTTATAATATCATCCAGGTCTACATAAAGGTGTTATAAAAATGTGGGAAGAAAGTTCAGTTTCCACAATGTTTTGCACAATGTGCCATTCCTTAAAGTGAACATATCAATCAATCCAACATTAAGTAAATTAAAATTCTGACATAATGAAGCTGCTCCTTTTCCAGTGTTATGGCTGGAGTTGGTCTAATGCTAAGCGTTTGATTTGGTCGGGGATCTTGTGGGAAAGTGTCTATATTTGCATTTTTGCAGTTTTTGCCATTGCTATTTACAGATTCCCTTAGTGCGCTAGTTTGTTGAATTTTTGCATATCCCACAGAGGGAAGGCATGAGAGCACACAGAGTACACCGTTTTAGAGCAACTTAATGTTAATCTGATCTCTCACTAGCTAAAAGAGAGAGATGCTGCACAGTCAAATGCAAAGGACGCAAAACATGTTTTTAACCAATATAATACCGTATCTATATTGTAGAAATGAGATACTCCACAGGTCAACTCAGTTCACTTTGTAATACGAAAACCCCCAAGACGTAAAAAGTAAAAAGTCTTAAAGAGAAGGCAGTTTTAAAGGGAAGGAATTCTGCAATGCAAATATTGTATGTGTATTTATAGACTGTTTAAAACATGCTTGTTCTTGGCTTGCTGGATATTGTCTTCTAGACATCGTAGACTTTACATTGGCGCCATTTTACAGCTTAATTTGTGTTCAATTTTACTGTATTTACTCAATGAATTTGATCAATGTTTTTCTAAGCAGTAATGTTCTTCTGTAATTATATGCATTTGTGATCCACTGCTGTCATCGTACTCCTATTAAAGATTGTTTATTAAGTTGGCTTAAGGGAAGAGAACCCACAAAATGTTCAGAACAAGAAATAATAATAAGAAAAAACATTGCCTTATTCAAACTGAAGTCCCAAAGAACTATTGCAATATGTGACTAAAAGTGTTTCAGTCAGGGGTGCCGTATTGGCAGACAGACTGTGTGTGTTCTGCCTGAAAATGAGGTTTTGAATGCTATGAAAAAGTGTAAGCAGTGCTTGAAGTTCATGAAATAAGACTTTTGCCATGGCCCGTTTAACTAAAAACGTCTGACCCCATTCTCACATGCCAAGATGGAGGAGCCGGGCCTCCATCGCACGAGCCAGTGGCAATATGGTCAGGCCTGAGTGCTATGAGCCTTCTGCTCCTGTTTGGACATGGGCAACTGGTAGTATCCTGGTGTCAGACTGCATTTACAGCACAGCTCTAGGCAGGAATATTCTGGAAATGATAGTATGCTTTCACTCATTTCCTGTGAAACACTTTGTCACTGTCCTTCTTTAACTACTGTTTATAAAAATTCTACAAGAACATGTGAAGATTAACTTTACATCGAATATATTTCTATATTTAAGTGGCAACGGTTTTGTAATCATCTTTTAATTGATAAGTTAGCTATTGTAGTTGGCCAAAGAACTTTAGAGATTAATGTTAATTAATCTAACAAATTTAATTATCCACTTGACTTCAATAAAAGAAACTCATGCTCTTTAATCACTCAGTCATTGACTCAGACTGCACCATGTCAAATGATGAAAAATATATAAAACCTCAAAGCCATATTGTCAAAGGTCAGTAGATAAAAGCTTTTGGATCTTTAAATTTACGACAGATGACATGAAGTGTCTGTGTTCTTGCCAGTAAGCTTTTGTGTGTATTTAAAATGTGACTTTGTGAAGAGCAGATAGGAAATAATTCTGTCTTATGAATCCAGAAAACAATAAGTCTATGTTTGAGGTATTTATGTACAGTATGTTATATTGCAATCTCAAGATCATATTTATTTTTTGAAATGTTTCAGAACTTGCTTGCCTTCCCCCCTCTGTGCTCAAAACATGCCAGATTGCACTGCGGCAGAGGAAGGCCAATGCTCGCTCTAGCATAAAGTTTAGAAGTCGCGCAGGTCGAGGCTGTCCGCCGCTCACACGCCTGAGATCTAATCTAGGCTCTGCACAAAACTCAGCGAAGGCCTTGATTGATGATGCTGTTTCAGATTGTTCCGGCACGGCCTCTGTGTCCATGCAGTTTCTGAGTGACCCGTCCGGTGAGGCCTGAGCAGAATCCCAATGCGGTCCAGCCGTGCAGATGCCGCCCTGCAGGCATTCAGATTCCCAAGGCGTGCTGGAGGCTGTTGGGTCACAAGCTCCAGCTGAGGTGACTGGCTGGCTGATCCTCACTGCGGGGCTATTTGTATTTCTAGCGACAGTTGAAGTCTGCTTGGTCCGTTCCGCTAAGTCGGATAAGTAAAGCGGATAAGCGCTGCCGCTTCGAAATGGTGTTTTCATCACCTTAATCTAAGCAGTGAGAGTGGTTTTGAGCCAATAAGGCTTAACTGAAAGTCTAATCAAGCTGAACAAACAGTCTACTGTTGCTTTTACAGGATACAGAATAATTAACAAATTAGCTGAAAAGCAAGTTTAGTTTGTTCTGTACCAACATGAATATCAATAACCTCAATAGGTTCATATGTTCCTTTTTTTTAATTTGCAAGTAGGTGTTCTGGCTACACCGTATATTCATCCCTAATCTAGAGTGCAATTTGCAGCACAAAAGTAGAATTGTGTTCCATGATTAAAGTTGTATTATTGAAATTTTTCTTCTCTCCCCTTGACTGCTGTCACAATACTTGCATATTCTATTGAAACATTATTGCACATATTACTGATTGTTAATTTGTGAAACTTTTTACTACTGATGTAATTTTCCCCACTTGACTATTGTTATGATATTTGCATGTTATTGAACATTATTGTACACATTACTAGTTGTAGTTTTCTCTATTTGACTGCTGTTACAATATTTACATATTACTTAACCACTCTCATATTTCACTTAGACATTATTATATTTTATTTTTTTATTATAGATATTATACATACTATTATTATTATTATTATTATTACTATTATTATTATTATTACTATTGCCTTTTTAGAGTTCTTATATTGAACTGCGGCTTATCATATGCACATTCAATGCAAAAAGATAATTGCGGGTGACTATATTTCTCAGTCCCCTTTTCTTTTCTACCTCTAGTTTAGAGGATTTTTAAATATTTTATAGCATGAGGGTCTATGATTTTTGATTTACCCTGTGCCTTTATTTGGTATTTTGGTATATTTTTGGTTGCTTATGTGCCAAGAAGTTTTATTGTTGTTTGTACTGTAGAAACTGGAGCCACATTGTCTGCCTTTCTCTCCCTCTCTCTCTCTCTACGCACATATATATATATATATATATATATATATATATATATATATATTCAGTCAGTAAATATATATATATATATATATATATATATATATATATATATATATATATATATATATATATATATATATATATATATATATACATACATACATGACTATATGCAGTGCATTAGAGCTAGTGGCTGTCATTTTGAACTGGATTAAAGGGAATTGTAAATCTATTATTTTTAGGTCTTTATATATTGTCTTGCATAATTAAATATTACAAGTTTACAAGCATCTGAGCATGTTAATGAAAAGTTCCGAATTCTACAGATTTTTTTTTCAAATTATGAGAGCCAGAATATGTTGTATCGTTATATCTTTAAATAGCTATTTCTAGAGCATGCATTTTTTTTTTCTATTTAACTATATATTTTAAGAGTGAAATGATACGAGAGAAAGCAAAATGGCAAACCAGAAGACAGACAACATTGCAACATTTTAAAGCAGAGGGAAAGTCATTCCCAACGCACCATTTCAGTGCAGTAAGTCTTAAAAAAGACTAAACCATTACGAACAAAAGCAGGCACGTCAATGCATGCCCTCCGGATTCAGCTTTTGAGCACGCCTCAGTTTCACATTGTGGTGTTAAGGTTATTGTTCGAGCTTTGGGTCTGTAAGAATGGTGATCCGGCCATTGCATCGCAGATAGTCCTGCTACTGCATCGCTACTCACTGGTTTAAAATTATCCTGTAGGTTTTAAGGTGTCTTTTAAGCAATTTATTTCACAATCATTAATGCTTTCAATCTTTCCTGTGCTTCAATTACGTGACTCACTATTAGGGTCCAAGCATGAAGTGTAATTTTCTGTTTTCATCATTATTATTATTATTATTATTATTATTATTATTATATTATTATTATTATTATTATTGTTGTTGTTGTTGTTTTCGTTGTTGTTTTGTCCTACAAAATGCTTTGTGCAGCTTAACCATAAAAGGTAGAAGGCTGAAATTTTCGTGTAAGTATGCAGTGAAACTCATGCCACTTATAGCTGGACTCTATATTGCTGTTTGCGGTCAGAAGTTAGTTATAGTTGTGCAGTAGTCATTGACAGCCTAGAAGGCCCTTCCTCAAGACAACACTGATAGACATCTATTCCATTTAACAATAAGGTTATTGCGGTACACTTTATACCAAATTATGTTGCTATGTTTACCCATACAAGTAAAGAACACCATCTGATCATTATCGCTTATTTGCACTCTCAAATTGGCAATTAAAATAATGTTTAATCGGATTACTCAGACCATATACAGGTTGGGCCAAGGCTACGCTCCAGGTAAGCTCTGCTGGACGCCCCAAACATGGGTTGTGGTGAATTTTTTTGCGTTTGCAGGGAAGGCTTCATTTATGTTTTCTGTGTGTGTATATTGTTCACACATTATAACAACCTTCAATTTTTCCTTTGACTTCATGTGACTTAACAAGCATCCACTCTCTTCATTTCCTAATATATTAAACACACATGCAATCTGTAAGGAAAGACAAACCTTGAGATAGCAATCAATAAATCACACAACGTTAATACATTTAATCAGCCTCTGAGGTTTGCCTGGCCTGGGCTTCAACCATACAGAACATCAGATGACAAAACAGCATGTGCCAATGTCAAAAGCAAGAGCAGTGTAAAACAGAGTTGTCATGTCTTAACTTCATCTGTTTATTGCTTTTCTGTGGCTCAGATACTATTCTACTGCTATTACGCTACAGCTGCACTGATCCACTTCATGCTACAGAGGATTCTCCTCCAAAACATACTTACACTTAGAGCGAGCAGCCACAACAGCTCCTTACTCCGACTGTGTGCATTGTGGAGGCCCAAGGGCTCCAAGTCCTGAGATCAGCCGAAGACGGTGTAGGTTTGTGTGTACTTGTGAGGATGTGTGTGTGTGGGGTATCCTTGGCTTTGACAGCAGGAGCTTGGACTGACTGGTGCCGTTTTAGCTCATTGAGAGTGAAGAATCAAACTGGGAGAAAGGAACTGGAGCACTGTGTCAGCCCAGTCCTGGGCCGAATGCACACATTGTACTGTTTAATTAAATAGACCGGCTAGGAGGACACGAATGGTTAAAAAGAAAACTGAGAACAAACAAATTTTACTAACCCCTTTATGTAAGAATCATGTAAGAGACAAGCCTTGAAACACTGATTCTAAATGTTAGCAGCTAGTTAGTTAGTCACAGTTTGCCATCGCATAGTACTGAGTTTATTTTTCAGTACAAAAGAACAGGATTAAGTGAGTTTAAGTGAATTTAAGTGAGTGATTATTTGTCATTGTGAACACACCACAGCACAGCATACAGTACACCAACACAAAATATAACGTCTGAATTGACCCATCTGTGAAGCAGCAGTGGGCAGCTTTTTGGTATTGCCTTCCTCATGAATACCTCATTGCTACGTTTACCTTTCTGAAACTTGAACCGACCACCTTCCGGTAATGCAGTTGTTCAGTACTAAGATGAAAACTTGTAGTGTAGCCAGTATGGGTTAACACTAAACAAAACCAATAAAGAAAGTCATGCCAATCTATTAGATTTCACCATCAATTCCCCAAATACTAGCTGAAATAAGCGCGCTACAACTTTTACCAGTTAGGGATGGAAGGCACGCTCCCTCCCTCCCTAAGCCACGTACTCCAGCCTGTCTTTAAGCAGTTCCCCTTGGCTAATCGTGTTAATTAGCATAGTGGGGTAGGACAGGAGAGGGGTATGGAGCTTTTTTTGGATACAGAGAGTCTCTGAAATTAATTGGATTTTGCTTGCAGGCAGTTCCTTAACAGCATGCTTAAATCAAACAGTCAGCTCGCAAAATCAATTCCAAACTCAAGCGCCAAACAAAATCCCCAAGCACTCGCTCTCACCACTGCCACAATGTTCTTCAGCTGCACCCCTTTCCACCCAAATATTAAAATCATTTGTTCATCATTTGTTCATTATCTTCAGAGGTTAGATTAAAAGATAAATACATGATAGTGCCAAGAACACCATAATTTTGCTTTTTAAAGTATTATTATTATTATTATTATTATTATTATTATTATTGTTATTATGAAGGAGAAGAACAATAAAAATAAGTGTTATAAATAATAATAGATCATTTTAATTATAAATATCAATAAATAATTGAACTTTAATATTAATAGATTAATTAAATAATACATTGTTTAATTGTTCATTTTAAGGTTGTTTTTAAAAGGCCACCAATACATTACATTAAAATACTATCATTTTATCAACTGTACAATTAACAAAACTGCCAAAACTATCACCACTCATATGTGTGTACGACTTGTCTGAGCTTGTCTTAGCTAAGAATTAATTCCAGATAAGAAAACATTGGTAAATGCTAGAATCTTCATGAAAAGTTGTGTAAGAGGGGTTTAAGAACAAATTTGTTCGGTTGGTGAATGAGGCCCTTTGTTAACAGTTGCCTTTGTTTAAACATGTTGACATTTTAGTTTCTTAAATTCCTTTAAATTACTAGTAACCTTAATTATTATGTACTTCTTGTTTCTTTTGTATTAACACTGGCATATATGGCGCTCTTGAAAAACACCTTGTGATCATGCATAATTGTTTTTCCTTTTCAAATCGAAAGAAAAAAACAAAAAAAATAAAAATGCACAAAAGAAAAATGTAAAATAAATAAATAAATAAATGAATAAATTGTTGTCTACTAAAAAAATTTCCCTCTTGTCAAACAAAATATGCTCCTTTGAGAAGCACCTGCCCAAGCATGGCCTCAAGGAAAAACCCGTAACCATGGCAACCGGTCGCCGCCGTTGAACGTATCAAGTCGAGACGAGAGCGCGCACTGCACGTGCCAGGCCCTTCGCTCACTCTTGCATGGCCGCCTGGCACGTGGTGAAGCAGCAGAGAGTGCAGGAAGCATGACTGTTCCCTAAATTGTTTAATTTTGCAAGTAGTAAACCACTAACGTGTTTTAATTAACATGTCAATTTTACAATCTAATGATCTGTTTTGCTGCAGTACTACTGCACTGAAAGTATTTGATGCTTACCACCGGGAACTAATGAGAGGCACCATGATTCGCTGCTGATGTTTCAAAAATTGTCCAGTGAATTGAATGAAGTTGACGCAACTCTCTCTCTACTCTGACATTTTCACTGCAATGCCAATTTGAGCTAGTGCGAGTGAAAGTGAACACAACACAGCACACAGTGACACAGTGCATTTGACCCTTCCGTGAAGGAGCAGTGGGCAGCTGACATGGGGGAGCAGTGCTTGGTGACGGTACCTTGCTCATGAGCACCTCAGTGTTACCTTTACCGGTCCAGGATTCAAATCTGCAACCTTCCGATCACAGGGTGAATGTTTCAAGCATTACACTGAAAGCAGAATTGCGTGTATAGCGACACAAGATTTTGCTTGCAAAAGTTACACTGCGCATTCAGAATTTTGGCCCATAAATAACGCCATACTGAAGAAGAAGTGTGGCCCTAGAAGGCGCACGGCGACGCTTCCCACCGATTTTAATGATGACAGCATGAAAGAAAACACATGCTGAGACTTCCCGCATGAAATAAGGACGCACCGCTTCCTCTCACTCCAAAAAGTGTGCAAAAGCAAAAAAAAAAAAAAAACGGTATTAACGTCTGCCTGTTTAATGTCTGAAGTGTCGAAAGATAGTTTTGTTCAGGCTTTTCTCACATTTGGGAGAAAAGGGACACATGAAGCGCGAGATGGCGGTTTCCGCTGTGACTCGCTGTGTAAATCGCGAGGTTTTGCCTTTGTTATTTTGCATGGCACGTTTGCATTGTAAAAATAAACACCCCGCTGCTTCCAACTGTGGATTCGATAATTGGACATTAATTGGGCTTCCGCTTCCATCTTTAAAGGTATTATTGATTCACTGCCTTTGTTTATGGAAGGTCACTTGTGTGGATTAGTCAATTTAGCTTTCTCTCATTTTGTCCAGATTGTTTTTCGCCAGTTTTATCACTGTGTTGTCTTATTTGTTGAAGGATGAAATAGATTTTTTAAAATAACTTTTTCTTTCCTATAGTTTTGTCTGGCCTGTGGAATACTTTGTGATGCATCATTGCCTGTGCAATATTTTAAAGCAAAATGCACAAAAATAAGTGGTCAAAGTCGTAAGTACCAAATATTGTATGTTAGGTAAATCTAAAATTAAGTGAATTTAAGTGAGTGTTTGTCATTGCGAACACAGCACAGCACACAGTGCACCACAGCTAAATGTGACCTCTGCATTTGACCCATCCGTGAAGGAGCAGTGGGCAGCTGCCCAGGGAGCAGTGCTTGGGGACGGTACCTTGCTCATCAGTACCTCAATGGCATCTTTATCAGTCCCAGACTTCATCTGGGCAGGGAGGTGATGGGGCCAACTCCCTAACCATGATGTCATTTACAGTGTAATCAAGAATAACTATTCATTTTTCTTTTTTTAATTAGAGAGATAGCTACTAGATAAGTTTGGGGTGGTCAGTGGTGGTAGTGCATGGGATAACTAACAATGTTATGTACCAAAGTGTTAGCTAAATCATTCCAATAAATGACTCAGATGGGTCTAGTGGTTAGGATACTTGCCTCTGGACCAAGACATTGTGGGTTTGAATCCTACATCCAGTACTACCATTATTGGGTCCATGAGCAAGACCTTAACTCCAAGTTGCTCCAGGGAGACTTGAAGTCAAAATGGATGACATTCTGGATAAGAGCGTCTGCTAAATGCCATAAATGTAAAGTTAATGTATAACTTTTGCATTTACACAAATGAACATATTAACAAAAATGATCCTGTAACTTTCTTTTTAAAAAATATGTTTCATGTTAAAAGCTAATTTTAAGGTCATCATTGTTCTGAGGTTCTGAAGGCAGAAACAGTAACATTAAAAGTTTTTTTACACTTAAATTTGATTCAAGATTCAAGATTCTTTATTTGTCACGTGCAAGTTATACAGGTACAACAATTGCTTCCTGGCTAATGATCTTTCATAGCTAGCTAGTTAGTAAGTTTAGAGGACGAATATGGTGGCAGTTATTACATCATACATTACATTTTAAATTGTTGTCAACCGTCACTGCTAAACCGTCTGTCTATTGCAGAGCTCGTCAAACTTATTAATGCGAGGGCCAGTAATACAATTCTGCTCACCTTGGAGGGCCAGACAACTGTATCTATCATGGCACCATTAGTGAGATTTGTGTGCTCGCTTCTTAGCACCTAAGCAGACACTAACTGATTGCAGGAGCAATAATGCCATTGCTAAATTAGCTAATAATTCAGGTGTGCTTGTGATCGCAGCTTTTGTGAAGTAGTGCGTCTCTACCTACGACATTCAGAGGGTTGAATTTTAACCGTGACAATCTCCTTATTTGACCTCAGCATTAAGTAAACAGTGTAGTGCTTTGTAGTGTAGTGCTGATGGTGCTTTGCTGTGACATGTAACAAAGGAATGGTAATATTCAGCATTCTGTTTTTTGGGTCTGAATTAGAGCTGCCGTGACTAGTAGACATAGTCAGCATTGTCAATGGTAATAATTTGTCGACATCAATATATTTTATCTGTGTGTCATCAATTTTTTAATTAATAATGTAGTTTTTCTTAGTACACCCCAACCAAAAAAATACTATCCACAGCACTAGCATTGAAACATGTATTACAACAGTGTAATTTTGCTCCTGTCATTGCTCGGCTCCGTCCAACAGAGTTGCCAGATTTGGGTTTGATATATGGGGAGGGTGGGAACTTGTGGAGAGTATGTATCTAGGAAGCTATTTCTCATTTAAGTATGCTACGGCAAGTAGGCATGACAGTTTAATACTTAGATTAGATCAGACAGTTTCAGCAGTTTTGAAAGAAGGACCACTGGAAAAGGCAAAGCCACCGTAAATGTTTTTGTCCAATAAATTAACTAAACCATTGTACTAAGAGCTTTACAAATACGCTGTCCTTTCACTTTCTAAATACACTCTGTATAGTTATACAAGTTGTCTGCTGTCCTTTCCAGTTAATAAATGTCTGTGGACAGTGGTGGAGCTACAATATTTTACATGGGGTGGCCAGGGGGTGGCCACTGCTATTTCAGGGGGTCCACACACACACGCACTGTACTCATAAAGTTGAAATAATAAATTAAGGAATTCAAACGTTTTATTTGCAAAAACAATGCTGAGTTCATTTACAAAAAACATTAGCATAAAGAAAAAACAACCAGACAAAAATACTGCAAATCAGCTAACTGACAGCAGCTAACTAAAATGTGTAGTTTAAAATATAGGTCTGGCCTACCACTGGGTCCTTTTGGAACAGCAAATCTGGTGCTTGATGCAGCTGGAAGGGGCTCGATGACATCTTCTGTCAGCTCTGGCTCACTGTCTTGCTCAGAGCCAGAGGTCTCTGTGTCATCCCTTGATACATCTATTTACAACACAATCCATTAGTTCCCATAGAATAGTGAAAACACACACACACACACACGTTTTTGTGAATTGTGAGGACATTCTATAGGTTTCCATTGTTTATATACTCTACAAACTATTTTCTAAACTATTTACTAAACTATGTTTGTGCTTCTTTATAAAGAAGTCTGATATCTCGCCCTTTCTTTTCATTTTTAATTGACCCTGTGCAAAAATATTACAGTCTGGTTACATCTGATCCAGTTAGAAACATATTTATCCTAATTAAAAATATCCATTATCATACCTGCACATTAAAATCAGCAACCGATCTAAATAACATTATTCCGAAGAAAGTATATGAGCTGGCTATTCCATTTCAGCTACATTTAACTCACAAACAGCTAGCCTAACATTACTTCCCCATATTAGCAAAAATATTTGAGCATCGTAAATTAAATATAATAACTTACATACATGGTATGTGAATGTAATACTGGCACAGATGAAGTATAGCGTTAACTGTCTAGTGCGAATTGATCTCTCTAATCTTATTAAGTTAACTGATGTCGGCGCCTCGTTAACTTACACAGCGGATAATAAACGTTACTCAGCAAACAAAGCTTATAATAAACTATAAAACGTATTTCAAATATGATGTTTTATTATTCGTCTTACCTTGAAACCATGCTCTTGTCTTCGGCTGGTCTTTGATTTGAAAATAGAATGAGCAGCGTTGCCGGCAAAATTCAAAAACTTCTTTAGACAAATGAGATCAATCAGCACCAGGAACTGCCAGCAGCAAATAAAATTTTGGAGTGGCACCCGGGGTGGCCAATCGGATGTCAGGGGTGTCCAGTGCCACCCTGGACACCCCTCTGGCTCCGCCACTGTCTGTGGAATATTCAAACTAAAATCTGGAATTATTTCAGATGGCTTGAGGGTTTACCTATTTTACTTCTGCCTGTTTTGACATTTAAATGGATAGTTCTAACAATGAATAACATAAATTATCTACATTATAAACATTTACGATAGTAAGTAAGTATGTAGTGACATCTCCAAGGCTTGGTCCACCCATTGCCTTTCCATTCAAACTAGGCTCCACCCATCAGTGTGTATTTATTTATTTATTTATTTATTTATTTATTTATTTATTTGTCGTGTGAATAACAGAATTCTTTTCCCAAAGGGTCGAGGATATGGGTCATGTCTCATTTCCCAGTTCCGGTGAAACCCTTCGCCGTTTCAGTAGCCGCATGTAAATAGTTGCACGCTCCCACTCTCCTCCCGCGCTGAAGGCCATGCAAATAGTGGGGCTCGCGCATAATGAGCGTGTCCCGTGGCATATACAAACGTGAACCCGGACCGCATTGTTGGGAGAGTGAGACCTGTCAGTCAAGCTCCAGGTGAATCAGCATTCCGTCGTCCCGGTGACCTTGTCTACGACGGGCCGGCATCCCACACCCCGAGGTGACGCCTTATTATCGCCGGTCATTATCGGCCCGCTCCCACTGCCCCATGTTATGATGACGGATGGGGCCTCTTAATCAACCCGTTCGTCGCTAACAAATAACGGCAGACGTCTCCGAGGAAAGGCGGTTGTTCGACGCGTGTTGCAGGTGTGTCATGCCTAATGCCTTCTGTAATTCTTCACGCGGCGTCGGAAGCGGGAGGAGCAGCCGGAGCGGGGCAGATGCTTTGAAGGAGGAAGACGTTTCGTCGGTTCCTTCTCCGCCGATAACGGCGCGCACGAAGCTACTCGCTTTGACTGTGACAGCGCTCATGCCACTACTATTCTATTAATATATTGCGCGTCGTGGAGGAGCTTTAAGTGGCCTGCTCGCGACGTGTCTCGCGCCTTTAACGGCCACCGACAGCTCTCTCAGACTCGGCAAAGAAGAAGAAGAAGATCAAGGAGAGGGTTTTGCAGCAGCCATTTGAAATGAACCAATCAACAGAAACAGAAAAAGTACAATATTACATATTGCTGTGGTCTAAATGTATTATTAGGACTCTTATAAGAATGTGTTTCCAGTCCTAGATGATACTATGTTTATTACTATGTTTTTTCGTGTGTAGATGAGTGTGGGGGGCTTTTTAGGGATCTGTAAGGGCCTAATTGTCCACTAATAGAGAGGAAAACTGGTTTTTGCAGCTTTGCGAGGTCATTTTTGCATGTGAGAGAATGGCTTTTGTAAGGCAAGAATGTTTTCCATATTTTAATTTTCCGGCTTGATTTTTAAAATACTTAAGAAATAATACGTTAGGTGTAGGTATAATATTACTATTTAGGTCTAGTGCTTACATTTACATGTATGGCATTTAGCAGTGATTATATTTATAGCATAGTGATTATAGCAGTACCTCACTAAAGACAGCATGCCCCGTGTGTGTGTGTGTGTGTGATATTTGCCTGATATTGAGGGGATGACCAGGCGTGTTACCCATCCTGCTCTCATAATCTGCCCATCTGCACTCACCGCTGCTCCGGACAGAAGGAGGGATGAGAGAAGAGAGGAGGAAAAGGGGGACGGAGCAGTGGAGAGAGCTGGTTGGGGAGCTGAATTGGCCCCCAGGGTCGACATGATCCAATTAAGTGATGATGTCCAAGCCGAAAGTACGCTGTGGCATTCCAGACCGAATGTTCAACAGCCTTTACACCTCTCTTTGGTCTGAAGCCTTCTCTCTCTCTCTCTCTCCCTCTCCCTCCCTCCCTCTCTCTCTCTCTCTCTCTCTCTCTCTCTCTCTTCTCTCTCACACACACATTGATGGTTTTTAATGTAAGGAGATAATTAAGAAACCACATAGTAGAAACTATATGTGTGCCTGTCTTTGGGCCCCTATGTTTTAGGCCTAAGATGGTAATGTAACGGTTAGAGTGTTCGCCCTGTGATCGAAAGGTTGTGGTCGCAGGTTCGAATCCCAGGTACTTTCGGGCAGTTGGTAGCATAACGGTTAGGGTGTTTGCTGGGTCAGATCCCAGGACCAGTCAAGTTATCACTGAGGTACTTGTGAGCAAGATACCGTCCACAAGCACTGCTGTGATCTGATGGTGATTGGTTGCAAATTAGCATCAAGTTGATCTTTATGTGAGCTCAAGCTTTTTATAGAATGTAAACCATGTCTTTTGAAACTATGTAATTCTGGTATTTCTACTTTTTCCAACAATCAATAAAAGTAAAGGTACAGAAATGTTCATTCATTCTTATCTTTATCTCCTAAATTGCCCTTAGTGATGAAAAGAAATAGCAAAGGTTTGTTCAGTCACATTGCACAGTTGATAAGATAAAAAGTACTTAAATGGATAGTTGTATATGATTGTATGGAGTGGAAAACTTGCAGCCAGTGTTTTTTTATTGCATATGTGAATGAAGATAGAGCAGTAACGTCCAACTGTATTCATCCTCATTCAGACCGTAGAGGTCATACATACGCCGTAATGAAACACCTATTTTAAGTTATTTAAATGAATGTGTCATTGTTTAACAAGAAAACTCATTAGCAGAACATATGGTTAGCTAGGGGAAAGTTCTCTTTTAAATTCATTTTTGTCACAGTGTGGAACTGTAGAACTATAATTCTCAATTCTAAATGTCAAATGCCAGTAAATTATACCCTGTCACAAGTGTCCTGACTGGAAAACATGCTTACACATTTATGATGATAGGCTGTCAATCACCTCTGTCAGTCAGTTCTACAGTAAGCTGTCAATCAAACGTGTCTTATTAAATACCACCCAATACATTTTGCAAAAGAAGTTATCAAAAGTACAAATCACATGCAGATGTTTATGCTAATGGATAAATGAATGCGTAAGATCAAACTTTAAAACTGCATTTACAGGACAGTGTAATGTTCAAAATGTTGGCGGTGCATGAAATTATATTGCGCCCATCCGCTAGAGGGCCATGGTGCCACTTTGGCTTCACTTTTTGACCCCTGTGACAACATTCAGGTCAGGCTGTAATAGTTACACATCACTGAGCTTCTGAGAATATGAATTACAGGCGGGATGAAAACGAGCAGGCTCCTGCCCTTCTGTGAGAAACTTGAATTTCTCGCTATAAAGGGCTTTTTCTCACGACGCAGTGCCCTAAAAGCGATCACTGTGTTATTAGAGGGCTTGAACATGTACGTTTCCTTCTTCCCAAACCATGGAGTGATGAAGCAAGCCAGAATCCACTCAGCAGTGCGGCCGTCAAAATGTGGAAAAAGCCTGCCATTCATAGACAAATTCTGGATGTGTGCTGGGAAAAAACCCATACTGGCATATGCATCCATCAGAGTTTGCTGAGACCTGTTTGGATTATTGTGAGTACAGATAGTCCTGGCTGAGAGAAATGTGTGTGTGTATGTGTTCTTAGAAAAAAATGCTTTTGGCTGATGTGAGTGACAGGCTTGCTATATGCTTTTAGTTTTTAGTGTGATTATGGTCTTGCTCTTTGTCTGTTTGCCTGGTCAGTGCCCAAACACACACACACACACACACACACACACACACAAATAAAAACACATTTACAGGTAATATCAACTGTGTGTAGGTGTGTGCAGACCCAGGCGGAGTGTGAATCGATGTGTGTGTGTGTGTGTGTGTGTGTGTGGCCAGATGTGTCTCAGGTTTCAATTCACTTTTCTTCCTGGCCTGGGGTTTGTTCGATTGATCCAGGAATTTAATTCTGTAAGGCCATTTGCCAAAGGATTCCCACTGAATATAACCACTGGATGATTTTTTTTTGGCACTTCCCAATTTGTTCCACACTTCAGAGCTGTTCTTTGTGAGAGGACAGCGGTCTGGTCCTCTCAGTGATGATGAGGAGAAAATGAAAGAGAGAGGGGAGAGAGGAATAAGAGTGTGTGAAATGGACGAGCTCCAGAGTTACACTTTAGCGTTTAGAGCAGGAGGAAATCTGTCGCTCAAGAGAAGGGGGGAAGAAGAAAAAGGAGGAGGAAGAAACACAGTATCAAAAGAGCAACCATGTTATTCTGCATGTGTGCGTGTGAGTAAGAGAGGGAGGGAGACAAGAAGGATTTCGAGTGTTTCCGTCTGCCTGTGTAGAAGTGGTAAAATGTGTGCAGATAAAATGTCAAAGAGGACATAATTGATCTGTTCTACATATGGTTGGAAAAAAAAACCCGTCAATTTCACCTCAGAAAACCACATTTTCCCTACAGATATCACCTCCAAACAGTGTGCAGTTGTGCGTTGTCTACCATTTCACTGTTCAGCATGTAAAAAGTTGCTTGTGCAGGCAGATAGCAGGATGCTGCCAGCGGGGCTCTGGGCCTGTCCCGCTCACACATTCACACACATGCTCACACGCTCCACGCGTTCCATTCTGAAGGCGGCTGCCTAAGTAGACAGCATGTCGAGGTAGCGCTTTGCGCACTGTTGAGATGAAGGCTGTTCCAGTCAGAAGAGACTGCACGGCAGCTGTCTTCTGAACTCCCTTATTTAGGTTGAATTTGGATGCAGTCTGGTGTGCATCTTTTACAGTGAAGTCAAACCCTTAATGCAGTTCATCATATGAGAGCTCTATGAAACATAGATGTGGCCACCGTAAGGATGGTTAATACTTAAAAGCTGTAGCACTAGCGTTCATGATAGGACTGGGTAATATGATCTCAAATCAGTATCACAATTACTTAAACATTTTACCTCGATCAAGATTAATGAACATTTATTTTGTTTTTGTAGCTACATGTTTAGGTGTGATGACCATACAAAATATTCACAAAGTTGCATATTTGATTCTGAATGCAACAGTGAAAGAAGTTATGGGCAAAGGTACTGAGGATGGATGGTGTGGTTGGTGCTGTGGAGGTGGTAAAATAGGAGATTTGTACAGAGTGGAAGGGACCTTGAGGAAGGAAAGCTATCACAAGATTTTGCAACGCCATGCCATATCCTGTGGACAGCACTTGATTGGAGCCAATTACAACAGGATAATGACCCAAAACACACCTTCAAAATGTGTCAGCAATATTTAAAGAGTAAGCAGTCAGCCAGAATTCTGACTATAATGGAGTTGCCAGCACGGTCTCCGGATCTGAACCCTACTGAGCTGTTATGGGAGCAGCTTGACCGTATGTTATGGAGGAAGACTCCATCAAGCCAATCCATCTTGTGGGAGATGCTCCAGGAAGCAACGGGTGAAATCTAATCAGACTACATTGAAAAATGAAGGTCTACCAGGCTGTAATTGCTGCAAAGGGTGGTGTGTGGATGAAAACAATGTTTGAAGAACACATTCATCATTTCCATCAAAAATCATTATTTCCAACTCTAACAATGTCCGCATGTCCTGCTCATTTGCTATATTTCCTATTCGGACTAATTTCATGTGGAAAACAAGAACATTTCCAAGTGATCCAAAACTTCTGATCCATAGTATATATATATATAAATGCTGTAAACAAAGAATGCTTTCAAAAATGGAAGTGTTAATCAATTATTTTCATCAATCAACAAAATGCAGTGAATGAACAAAAGAGAAATCTAAATCAAATCAGTATTTGGTGTGACCACCCTTTGCCTTCAAAACAGCATCGATTCTTCTAGGTACACTTGCACACAGTTTTTGAAGGAACTCGGCTAGTAGGTTGTTCCAAACATCTTGGAGAACTAACCACAGATCTATAATCCTATAATCCTACAAAATAATATAATGACTACTACAAAAGCCATATAATAACTATAATCCTACAAAATCCCTGACTTTGTGCAAGTGTACCTAGAAAAATTGATGCTGGTTTGAGCAAAGTAACGCAAATATTGATTTGATTTAAATGTTTCTTTTGTTCGCTCACTTTGCATTTTGCAAAATAAACAATCATTATTTATATTTCTGAAAGCATTCTTTGTTTACAGCATTTTTCACACCTGCCTATAACTTTTGCACAGTAGTGTATATATATATATATATATATACAGTACTTATATATATATTATATAATCAATGCAGACATCCATGTCCAGCCTATTTTAAACACCTGCGCTCACCATTTTCAAGGTTTACACCCCTGTCAGCTTGCATCTAGTTTTACTTTTTATAGAATCAACAAGGAACTGTTGTAATGTATGTTGACGCTGAAGGGTGTCCTGAATGTGACGGCTGCCAAGGTTCTTTTTTAGCTTAAATGCCAGCCAATAATGAAGAATTTTTCCATCTAAGGACACTAATTTATAAGGCAGTTGCCTTTGAGTCACCTAGAGTCACCATCAAGGAGGTGCAGACTGGGCTAGAGGGAGGATCTCTCTTTCCTGAAATTATTGAAAGCTTGTTCATGAAACTCGGCACATTGCACTGAGACAGTCAGTCAGTGTAACGGTAGAGTTGTGATCAATGTCGGCAGTTTAAATCGGTCCCACTGAAGGTACCGTCCCCAAATACTGCTCCCTGGGTGCTGCTCATGTCAGCTCCCCACTGCTCCTTCATGGATGGGTCAAATGCAGAGGTCACGTTTTATTCACAAAGATAAATAATCTTTCACTATCCTATCCTATTTGTTATTAATATATGATTGCCCTTTTATCTTTCTCTTGCCTTCTCGAACATCACCCACTAAAACAGTTATGGCCAGCCTTGTACTTAACTAAGCGAGACAGAGAAATGGAGAGGGAGAGAGACAGACTGGAAAATTGACAGGGCCCGAGAGAAAGGATGGATGTAGGTGTTTGAGCAGATAGCTGGTCATCGCTGGAGTTCTGCCACACCTCCCCTTTTTCTTCGTCCTATTTGCGCCATTCTCTGCTCGGGTCAGTGCCCTTTCTGCCTCTAAACGAAACATGCACTCGGCTTGCGAGTTCCATTGTCACCATGTGAGGAAAACCACACCAGCCTGGGTGCCTTTTATCCCCTCACGCTGGCCCACCCACCCACACACTTTGAAATGTCTCACATCCAGAGTCTTCTCCAGGTGACTACTCAACGGCCCACACATGAAGATACACACGCACACACACATACACACACACACACACACAGAAAGTAACCCTTAGTAGAACTCACTCAAATGCCACTCCCAATCTTTAAAAGTCTGAAAGGCTGGGAAGGAGGGGCTCGAGTGGATCGAGGGTGGCCATGTTCAGTCCCAGGTGTTGCCAGAGGCCCCCAGCATCGCGTGGCTCAGTCTCGGCTTCCTGACCTTCCAAATCAATCTGTCCTTCCAAAAGCCTGATGAAATTATTCGGCTCGGGAGCGACGAGAACATGACGACACCTTGCTGCAAGTCTCCCCTGCTCGACCCTGCCGTCGGCGAGGAATCACTGAAACACTCACGGAGGTCTTGCTCACTCAGAGGCTGGTGTGTGTCTAGGTGTGTGCGCGTGTATGTGTGTGTGGTGGGAGGAGGCACTTTGATTTGTTATAACTTGGTGGAGAAAGTGTGTTGGGCAGAAGTTAGGGGGACATACTCTGTACTTTTAAAACCTTTTTTCTGTCGATTTCTCTCTTGGCATTTGTTGCACACACACACACACACACACACACACATACACACATCCGCCCTTTGGTGCGTGCAATGATCATTTTCAGCTTTCCTTTTTCAGATGCACCTGGGGAAGAACCATGGTGATTCAGTAGGGAATACAAGAGAGAGAAAGAAAAGTGGGGAAGGGGGTGAGGGGCGGAGAGAGAGAGAAAGAGAGAGAGAGAGAGAGAGAAAGAGAGAGAGAGAGAGAGATGTGTGTTTGGTTGCTAAGGAACTGCTTGGATGAGCTCAAATTGTACTGTCTGGTGTCCGTCAAAGTGCTGCTGCAGGAGAGTGTAGCAGATAAATCCTCCCTGCCTCTGTCGCTTTCACCTGCAACCAACCAACACCTCAACCTGGCACGAACTGCCAAAATGGTCATGTTTCATCCCTTCACGGAGAAGCTTCTATTTAAATCAGTCTCAAGATAATAACACACTTAACAGAAGCAGAGCCAAAGTCTGTGTTTCTTTGAGCTGACACTCCTGCATCTGTCTGTTCTGTTCATATAATTTTAAATCTGGCACCTAAATGCAAACCACTATAGAACCTTTTTTTTTTTAATCAGGCTTTGTTTTTCACGGAACGCTAGCATCAGCCTGAGCCCTACTTCAGCCGCAGATGAGAGATTTCACCATGTGATATTTGTTCTTTTGGAGTGTATCTACCACACTGTAATTGTGCTCCTAAGATCTTCTTTGTGCTTTTCTCTTCTTCCTCACTCATTTCATGATTCTCTCCTGAAGCAAAATTACTGCAATTACAAAAAGAGCACCTTTGTGACACACATAGACGCCTTCGTTTCACGCACACTCACACCACCATTACTTGGCACAAATATATAACTAAAAAAAGGTAAGAACGCAATGGAAGATAAGCTGGGGGTCATTAGAGGGAGCTACTGACAAAACAGAGAAGATGACTGTGGTACTCATACTTACAAAGAAGAAGTCAATCAGCAGTCAATGAAAGTCATTATATTTGGGGGGTTTGGTCTCCAGTTTGAGGTACAGGGTGTACGGATGCTCTTCTTCTTTCAAAATATTCTTCAAAATGCATTTCCATCTGGGTTTCTAGAAAAGATCATAGCACTGCACAAACGTGTAGTCTTACATTACATTATTCTTAGCATTTGGATTTGGGGCAGTTGGTACCGTAGCAGTTGGGCGTTCTTCCCGTGATTAGAAGGTCGCTGGTTCAAAGTCTACCGAGGTAAGCACTGCTCGCCGGGCACTGCCCATGTTAGCTGCCCACTGCTCCTTCACAGATGGGTCAAATGCAGAGGTCACATTTCGTTATGGTGCACTGTGTGATCTACTGTGGTGTGTTCATAACGACAAAATAATCACCTGTTGTTGTTTTTTTTAAATTCAGCAATAAGTGTTGGCACCCGCCCAGGGTTGACCCACCTCGCACCCATAGTCCTGGAATAGGCTCTGGTCTGCATGACCACTATAGGGATTAAGTGGTTCAAATATTGAATGAAATTGTGTTGAAATTGAGGTCTCTTTTCCAGCAACTGGATTGGACAAACCACAAGGTGGTGCTAAGTTGCCAATGGACTCTTCCTGCATTCACACGGTACTATATAAATGATCCTCAGTTGGACCTGCACTGGACCTTCACTTCAAAACTCTCCGTTAATAAGAAACAACTTATGCTAAATATCCTGAAGCTTTTCCTACTCGTCATTGCATTCAAATGCAGCCAGAGCAAACAAATGGGAGTGGGGGTGGGGTGGGGGGGGTCTGATTGGCCTTTGCCTAAAGCCAATTTGAATGCTGGGTATCTATTCGCCCACTGCTCGTTTACCATGCAAAGCAGGTGCACATTATGGAGATGGGCTGCTGTTATTGACATCCAATATTCAGACACTTGCATGCAGATACAGTCTGTAATTGCGAGTGGATTCAGACCCATTTACAGCCACATAACGCTTCAGCTTTCACAGTCTCCTCTGTTCTGAGCATCTAATCATTGCTGTCATGCTATCCTCCAGCATCATGGGTAATAATATATTTGTTTGACATAATGTTTGTTTGGCGGCACAGTGGCGCAGTGGTTAGCGCTGCCGCCTCACAGCGAGAAGTCGGTCGGTTGTAGGGTCTTTCTGAATGCACTGTGGATGCTCTCTCTCTGTTTTTGCAGGTGCTTCGGTTTCCTCCCACAGTCCAAAACCATGCACTATAGGTTGATTGGTGAATCTAAATTGGCCCTGTAAGGAGTGACTGAGAGTGTGATTGTGTGAGTGCCCTGTGGTGTGTTGGCTCCCACTCATAGTTTGTCCCTGTCTCGCGCCCAGAGTCCCGGGATAGGCTGCAGTCCCTGCGACCCCGACAGGGATGAAGCGGTTCAGAAAATAAAGTTTGTGTTAATATTTTGTTTGGGGCAGTTGGTAGGGTAGTGCTTAGGGAGTTTGCCCCGTGATCGGATGGTCGCCGGTTCAAGTCTCGGTAAAGGTACCACTGAGATATTCATGAGCAAGGTACCGTCCCCAAACACTGCTCCCCCAGGCACTGCCAAAAAACTGCCCACTGCTCCTTCACGATGGGTCAAATACAGAGGTCACATTCCGTGGTGGTGCACTGTGTGCTGTGCTGTGCTGTGTTCTCAATGGCAAATAATCCCTCAATTAAAAAAGTCTGTAACTTGGATTAATACCACCGCGTACAGCTCACATACGTTATTGTGCCAGCAATTACAACTCATAACGCATTTACAAAGAAGGCATGCGTGCGATCGCAGGTATGAACGTGTGAACAAGCGCGGAGCAAATAGGCAGGATGTGTGAGAGAGAGCGGGTGCCGAGTGCAGTGTCGAGCCTGCGCTCCTCTCTGCCTCTCTCGGATGAGCGGACGCGACACATGAAATGGGTTACATGCCTGACTTGCCTCAGCAGCCTAAGATAATAGCAGGAACCAGCTGTGAATTGCCGGTTCGATCCCTGCACGAGCGCACTTCCATTTATACGCTGCAAAGAAGTGAGTCGGTGAGAGACAGACGAGGGCGGGATTGCGGCCAGGAGTGGTTCACAGTCATTTAAGGCCTGGAGGGCAGGAAATCCATTGGAGAGAATGCAAAACTGGGTGGGACAGGATTATTAGCTTCCCAAGAGTATTGAGCACCTACTTACAATTCTTATCAGCTCTTGTGAATATTAAAGTAGACAGATGACAGCTGTTTAACAGATGCAGTTTTTTTGAGAGAGAGAACAAAATCTATAAGAAGCAAGTATTGATCAGTATGTTGGAGATGTCAAACTTGTGCTCATTGTCCTTTATCCTCTTATCGCTCTGGCTGCATAAAACCCTCTTTTTGGGTCAACGTCTAGAGTTTCTCAAGTGTATTTCTGGGTGATATGAAAAATGTCGACTCTGCTGTCAGATAATAAGATGCAAATCTTAATTTCAACAAGTCTCCATATACAGTACATAGATGCACACAAACATTTTAACAACCATATTTATAGGCCATTTCTCTTCATTTAAGATAAAAGGTCAGTTGATACTAGGGGTGGGAATTAAAAACCGGTTCCGACTAAGAACTAGTGCCAATTCATCAATTCCACCAGAATTGTACACCTCTAACATTATCGATTCTTTTTAATGATTCTCTTGTTTCCCTGCACGACGTTTTCCGGTTTTTCCTAAGCTTCCAAACAAAATTTAGATTTTAGCTGATAAATAACAAAAACAACCAACATTCTACTCACCGTACAGCCATTTACTGGGATAATGAATGAATGCATTATTTATTTCAAACGTGTGTGCACTGCTTTTTTTTTTTCCCGCGGCTCTGATATGAAACCCCCTTATGGCAAAAATGTGCTTCTCTCCCAGAAATGAGTCAAAACAGGCATTACAGGCCAAAAACTGCCAAAACTTCAATATTTCTTTATTTTCAATTAATCAGACAATATTTTTTTCCCATTATATAATGTTAGAGAGTAAAAAATAAATATAGAAAATAGTGGTGGGCATAGATAAATTTTTTTTAATCTAGATTAATCTCACTGTAATCTTGGAATTAATCTAGATTAATATGGCTCATTTGAATTCTGCTGAAGGCATTCAGAATATGTGTGCTACCCAAATAATGACTAAAAGTAAGTCTTTGAGAACGGGTTTCTCAAGCCAGGTGGCGCATTAGACCAGGGACTCATCTCCTGTTTCCAAAATGCATCACAAACTGCTTGAGAAAGCTGTTCTACTATGATAATTGGTGATGAAAATAAATTATGTTCAAAGGTATACAACCGCGCTAAAATATCAAGGTGAAAGTCATCATAGCTTGCGTAGTATAGACTCAGCTCCCAACCCAACTTTGTGAATAGATTAACGGCGATATTTTTTTTATCACCAGATAAGAGTCTCACGTTAACGCAGCACGTTAACGCCGATAACGGCCCACCACTAATAGAAAATTATTTCATTCATTACCTGAGCCGTTTAATCCCAACTGGGGATATAGAAAATTATTTGTTATAAAATAATTTAATTCTATATCCAGATGGATTCCAAATGGATAAAGAAGTGTATAGATGTGCAGACATCATTTTGGGAAAAATAAAATGGTTGTATTGGTGCGGTAGAACTACTTTTTTCACACTCAAAAAACTGCTTGATAAGACAATTGATTAGGAATTGGATTCATGGGCAGAATCGACAGTGACATTGATATTGATAAAATCTTATCAATTCCCACCTCTAGTTGATACTAACCTTAAAATATACAGTATCCTAACATCTGCACCCCAAACAAAATTTCAGAAATGTCTTACTGTTCTACGTATGTCATGGTTGTTCCAGGAAAGGACATAAATTCTTTAAAAATGCTTGAAATGCCTGAATTGCATAAATGTTAAAGATTGAATTGCAAAAATGCAAATACATCAAACAAATAAATAAATAAAACAGGACAGTCTGTTCCTAAATTCTATCTTTTGATTTGCACAGTCTTAGCATCGTTCAGGGTACATTTCACTAAATGTCGTCTTGAATCTTGAAATCTTGCTCATATCTGTCCTTTTATCTGATTGTATCATAAATATCAGCCATCAAGTCCCATCACTGTCCTATCATTTTCGCCACTGTGTATATAACACATAAAACTCCTTTAACTAGCGCAGTCACCCTTGGGTCCGCTGGGTACCTTTCCCGTATTTCCACATCAAAGCGCTGGCGCTGAGTAAGGAGGCTCCCTTAACGGGAACACAGATAAGAAGCACGATGAGCTGCGGAAAGCTCAGCAAGGAAAATCTGCCAGTGCGCCATTACAGTCCACCAAGCAGATCTACAATCATTCCAGATTTACAGTGCAACTGTAGCTCTTGGCGCAATCTCTTCCCGCAACTCTGAATGCCACATTTGGTGAGAATTTATGGAAGATGCAACACTAACGCCTTACAATAAGCCTCTCTACACAGCACATTCATAACGTTCTGCATAAAACCTTTCGCAGCGCATCTGGAAACCTCTAAGTCAACATTCATTACATGACCATACTCGGCTGTATAAGATAATACAAGCAAAGTAAATATCTACCTGCATATTACTTAAACGCCTCAGATGAAAAGCACTGATATGGTATTTTCAGCGCCTGGGGGAAGCAAGGCTTCACAAAGTAATGAGTCCTAGTATAACACTACAGAAATAAAAAACTGCCTTCGTTAGATATTTTTATACCCACACAAGGACATGGACGAATCCCATTTCATGCTGAGAGTTTGACTGCACACAGGGTTTGCACTGTTACTTATTCAATCTCCTCAGTAAACATGTTGTAAAATACAGTATCAGATATTAGTATCAGATAAGTCATGGATGCTTCATGACTGCTATTTTATACAGTCAGGAATGCATTATTAAGCGTTAATGTAACAAGCTATGAATGTTTTAAGCATGGACTCCTCATGCTAGGCATTATCCCTGCCACTGATGGTAAATTTATAGAATCATCTGAACTACACAGATCATGAACAGAGAGAAATGCCATGTAATTTTAGACCCTTGCAAACTGGGATGTGTTTTATGCTGTAGTGTGCATTTGAGGCAAATACATATGAGGTGCTTGGCTTTGTATTTCCAAGTCTTACGGAGTAGACGGGAAGGCTAGTGGTGAATTAGCCTCTCCACTACATCCTGTTTTTTCTTTCAGTCTGGGTCTTGTTAAATGACCCCTTGTCCATGTCTTTTTCAGTGGGAGAATAATAATGATAATCGTGAACCAAATTGCAGCCTGAGAACAGTCCGCTGACAGTAGCTTCCTGAGGCTCTGTTTCCCCATGCCTCTCTGGTCATCTGTGTCACACACACACACACACACACACACAAACAGTCTTTGTATTACTATCTTTGTGAGGTCTTTCCATAGGCTCCCATAATGACTAGATGCATATAATTTTACACCTACACCTAATCCTAACCCTAACCTTAACCTCAGTAACCAAATGCACATCCTTTACCTCTTTTAGTTTCTCAAATAAAACAAGCACATTTTCTATAAAGTCAATTTTTCCTCATGGGGACCTCTCAAATGTCCCCACAAAACCCAAAAAAACAGATAAAAGTGATTTTAGGGGACATAAATACATGGAGACACACACACACATAAACATACACATACACACACAGACCAAACCCCACATGGCTCTGTGGACTACAGCGATACACAAAGTTCCCTCCTTCCACGTTTACCATGTCTGTTTGGTCATCTGTGTTATTCACTGCTAAAGGGAAAGCTCTCACTCTCTCTCTCACATTTGGATGTTCTTACAGGCGGACTGAGGCCATAAGTATGTCAAATATGTTTATTCATTTTACCATTTTGACATAAAAGGGGCATTAACACACAGTTTGACATAAAAGGGGCATTTTAGAACTGATAATCTTTTCAAAATAAAAACATTTTCATAAAAGGATTCTTTTGGTCCACTCACACTATTTTATTCTAACTTTTTTTAAAATTTGCCTAAATTGCGCAGTAAAGAGCGGATCAGGACACATTTCACTGCATGTTGTACCTGTATAATTCGCAAGTGACAAATAAAGAATCTTGAATCTTGAATCTCACGTATAGATTTTTTAAAATGATTTATGGACATAATAAATGGTCATTTAAAGCCGGAACAAGATCAGTAAACCGGGATTTGCAAACTGTGCAGCATTCTCCTTTTCTAAAGATGAACTTTAAAGTCTAAAAGGGAGCACGGAGGGAGAAATACAGGCGGTATGTGAAAATTAGTCAAGGGCAAACTGGAAAATGGTGAAGAGAAGCGCCTTTATCCTTGATGGAGTCTTTGACCTCGTTATAATTACTTTGTTGGTGGGGGAAAAAATGAATTTGAATGTGCAGTTCTGCCTAGGAACCTAGCAGCCCGCCTGAATGTGGCTGGTGGATAAAAAAAATTTACTCGCCCTCGTTTAATTATGTCTTTCAGTTCTCTAATTGCTCAGCTACGCAAAGGAAGCGTGCGCTATTTATCAGAGAGAGTAAGTGAGTGAAAGAGATTATTTGATGATTAAAAAGGAGGTGGAATCATTACAGTCCTTGGTGTGTCTTTGTTTGTGCTTAAACCAGGCAGCCCCTCCTTTGAAAACGGCAGGTGACTACATAAAAATTGACTGTAAAAACCAACACGTCAGTGAAAAATGACATCTCACAAATAGAAATACATTAGTTTATGCATATGTATATATGTAGCCCATATAGGCCGTTATTCCTTCGTCAATCCCCCGCGTTCTCCATCTGCTCCAACATGCTCTCGCCCCTTCTGTTCACTCTTGTTACGTCTCCCCTGGCTCATCTCTCTCTTGCTCTGTTCCCCACTCGTTCTCTCGCTTTTCTCGCCTGCTGGATCTGCTGTGGATATTTTGCATTGGTAATCCTCTGTGCTGGCGCCCAGGCTGGCCTGACCAGTCCCGAGTCTCACTCACTCTCACTCTCTCTGTGCGGACAGATGGAGAAGGGAGGGGGAGCCCTGATCCAGTCTAGTGCTGCCGGACCACCGACTCAGCCCACATAAGCCCTCACTGTGGCTCTGGTGGTGGTGGGGAGATGTGGAACAAGTTGCGGTATTCACCCCTTACACCTGACTGCTTCTGTGCTACACAGAATCACAGCATTGACTTTTACAGAACACATATATACACATAACCCATAACAAAATTCTTGTGACAATCTCAAAAAGTATGAAAAATCTGTGTGCATGGTGGGAGGAGATCAGTTTTTAGATGTACGTTTAAGTATTTGTCTCCTGCAAGACTGGAAAAAATCCACTTGGTCTGATTTTTGTCGACATTTTAGGATGAGGACCTTTTTCAGGTACAATACTGATATTGCAACTTTGGATATCTGCTGATATGATACAAATCCAATCCAGTCTCTGAGTCTTTTTTAAACAGAAAACAGAAAATAATGCTTAAAAAATGTCTGAATACAAGACTGAGATTATTCTGTTATGCTTAAAGAAAACAATTGACTTCAATACTGTTTTCCTAACTTAAACAATGTAATAATTACACACATATGTATATGCTACATTATTTATTACTAAAATTAAAATAAAATGTATTCACTAAAATTAATTTCAAAAATTATTCGTTAAAACACAGTTCTGTAATTTTGTGACGATCCCTAATTCTGCGGCGCTAAAACCATCAGGAACACAGAGACTGTGAGCGAGAGTTGGTGTTGTTAAGGAAATTAAACAGTATAATTGTGAGATTTGATTTTGGGGCTGTAGTGTGTTGTGTTGCTTGTTCTGCTCATTGTCATGTAGGAATTAGCGCGAATGTTGAACAATAAACCACCACTAAGAAGCCAAATAAAAAATGAAAGACTACATTTTGTTTCACACTTTTAAAACAATTTTGATCGTTTTTGAATGGCGCATTTGCACTATGACATTTGGTTCTCTCAGTGGTAGCTAAACACACACACACACACACACACAGTCTTGTATGAATATATCTTTGTGGGGTCCTACCATAGACTCCTATAATGACTAAATGTATATAATTTTACACCTGGGGACTGCTCCAATGTTCCCACAAAACCATAAAAAAAAAAAAAAACAATAAAAGGGATTTTAGGGGACAAAAAGGTCCCCACAACACCATAAATACTACCTACACACACACACACACGCACAAGGAGCAAGAAAAACATAAATTAAAATGATGAATTATTCAAATGTATTAATATTTCATTAATAATTTAAATTAATTTAATAATATTTTAAACTTTGCATGTTTGGCAAAATTTTGATTAAAATGTTCTATGTTTTAGGGAGTGGGTTGCTTTTCTCACAGCCTTTCACTGAAGTATACTGCACATTCCTATCACTCGACTCCACACTCCCTTCATTTGTTGTGGTACAATTTCAATTCTATGTGTAACACAAAGATAGAATCTCTATTAGGTCACCCAGATTCAATGGTTTTTGGAGTTTCCAGCATTTCGCCGGTCCTGTGCTTGCACGCGTCGCCTGAAATAATGCGATGACCCAACTCTGCTGTTATATCCTCGGTAAAAAATCGCTCTGACCCATTTTGATGTAAAGTAGCGCACGAATCTATTCTCTCTGTCCGTTCTTCGTGACTCAAATGAGCAAATGAGAGCGAGGCGTGGCCTGGCGCTCCATCTATAAAGAGCATTCTCTCACACAAAGCAATTTATTGCAATTCCCATAAGAAGCAGAGTGGATATGAGCCTGATCATAATGCACTGTTTTCATATAGACACTGATAGTCCCTAGTGGGCTGGAGAGTGAGAGAGAGAGAGGGGGAAAGAGAACAAGGGGAGAACAAGTAAAACAACTCAGAGAAGCTCTGCTGTGCTTGAGGGATAAAGGGAACGTAAAACTGTTCGGGGCCTTGAATCAACACACACTCGCCTGGCGTTTGCTGTAATACTCACGAGTTGGCTGGACTTCAGCTCTGATCAATAAGCACATATGTAGGGCATTAAGTTCCCTTGCCAAGTCCTCGTCCTGTTTAGAAATATTTACCATTCTTGTAGAGCGAATGTATGCTCGCTGTTACTGCCATTTGTCGTTCACTAGGGCCTTCGCTGTGTTGGGTTTTAAGGCTTCTGTATCATACAAAAATCTCTCCTTTATGTCAATAACCTGTTCATGTGTACTGGTAGAAGTCTTTAGACATAATGTACATTAATCTATTTTTTAAAAGAAGGTCCTTTCTGTGCGTAATAATTGACCTCTCAGAACTGCTCAAACAACATTTCATTCCAGACTATAAATGTTTAATTCTGCGACTGTCTTCTATGATGTATATTAAATGGCAATTGAATGTCTCAAATCCACAAATTATTCAAGTAAGCACAAGTTAAGTACTATGGCTGCAACTAATTATTATTTTAATAGTCAATTAATTGGTCTTTTTTGATTAATTGATTAGTTGGTCTGAGTTAATGATTATGTTCTGTTGGTGTATGTTGCAAATATTATATTACTAACTTTCTCTGTGCTATTAAGTGTGAAATGCTCCCACTGTCTGATTGTCTGCAGTGTTATTTAGACGCGTGATTTCATTTGTCATTGTAAACATAGCACAGCACACAGTGCACCACAACGAAATGTGACTTCTGCTTTTGACCCCTCCCTGAAGGAGCAGTAAGGAGGGTACCTTGCTCATGAGCTCCTCGGTAGTACTTTTACTGGTCCGGGACTTGAGCCAGCGACCCTACGGTCATGCAGCCAGCTCCCTAAACATTACGCTACCAACTGCCCCAAGGAGCAGTGCTTGAGGACAGTACCTTACTTATGAGTATCTCAGTGGTACCTTCAGCGGTCTGGTCTTGAACTTTCGATCATGGGGCCAACTCTGTAACCGTTACTATACCAACTGTCACAAGACTGCAGATTTTTACTTTTAAAAAGCTCCTGCAAAATGATTGCCTTGCCAGGAGAAGTCTGCATTGGAAATATTGTATTATTAACTTTCTCTGGGGCAGCACGGTGGCACAGTGGTTAGTGTTAAGAGGTCCTGACTTCGATCCCCGTGTCGGCCGTATGGCCTTTCTGTGTGGAGTTTGCATGCTCTCGCCGTGTTCGTGTGGGTTTCCTCGGGGGGCCCCGGTTTTCTCCCACAGTCCAAAAGCATCCACTAATAGGTTAATTGGCAACTCTAAATTGGCCCCATAAGGTGTGAATGTGAGTGAGATTATGTGTTTGCCCCCACGCTGCTGATCTGCATTATGATTTAGGCAAGTGTTTTGACTCTGCCATGACAGATACATTTAGTGCTGCTTCCATTGCAAATGGAGTGCCAGCAACATTTGCGTACGACATAAACAACATAATGGCACAAACAACAAATCATTTGTAAATTAGTTGGCAAATATTTTAATAATCGATTGTAATTGGTTATATCAATTAGCGATAGCATCTGTAGCAAACATTAATAATGCAAATGGTTCACAGACAATAGAAAATGAACCTGCAACATTAATGTGACTATGGAGGACGCTATGATTATAATTTACTATGCCAACAGTTCGGATAAATTAGGGATTCTGAAATTCCTAAAACAACAAAAATGACCAATTGGATTTGTACGTATTTTACCAATTTCCAGCATGTCATAATAAACGCAGCGCTAGTCCCCTATTAGCATGAGGAGTGCGAGCCACGTGCCGCTCGCGCTTTAACTGGGCGCTCAAAGGATGAATGGCATTTAATATGAAACAGACATGAGACGATGTGATGCATTTTCAGGCAGAGGAGATGTTTCCCACGTGAGAAGGAGGAAGAGGGGGGGTGATGAACTTGCTGTAGCTACGTGAAGACGACACGCCTCCACGCTAAAGAATATTAGGCAGTGACACGTTCATTAATTATGGTATTTTGGTGATGTGTCAGGCCTGTCGTTGGCTAGTTAGTGGCAACTCACTTTTCATTGGGCCTGACAGCGACAGGTAAGTTCGGAAAGCTAATCAGGAGTTTGTTGATGATTAGTGTCAGCGAAACTCCCTGTCGCTAGCTGAGAGCGAGCGCGAACCCTCTCGCGCCACTCCCTCAGACAGCAGCAATTACGGCTAAGTTGTTTGTCTGCAGAACGCTTAGAGAGTGAGAGGTGGGGTGGGGGAAAAAACCCTGAATCAATCATCTATCACTGAAATGAATGAAGAAGTAATCCTCATGGTCTCCCCTGAATTGTTTCCCAGCAACTGCGACAACTTTCTCTGTCAGTCCTTTTAATCTGTTGGTAAACTTTAACAGTTTGTTTCTAATTTAATCTGCTAAACATTAATTAAATGTGTGAGGTGAACCAGTCGGCGACGGAGAAGGCAGCAGGCGAACAAGCGTGCGCCGGTCCAAAATCGCCTATCTTTCATTTAACAGAAGTTTTTTTTTTTCCCCGTTAGTAACAAAATAATAATTAGAAATATGCCTGGGTGAGCTTATCTCCCACCTGCAGAACAAAGAGTTTGGGGGGGGGTTGAGTGGGGGGGGGCTGTTGAGTGGAAGTCGACTTGGCGAGGGGTTAAAGACTGGAAAGAGACGGCGGGTGTCCATCTTGAGGAACACACATATAGAGAGACGCTCCAAATCCCCCCTGCCCCGCAGTGGCCGACCTCGCAGTGTGTATGTGTGTGTCCTGCTGATAGAGTGAAATCCCGCCTCCGGCCCAGCATCAGCCATTGTTTACCATGGGCTTAGAGAGCGAGCCATACATCGGCTTCTATACTTACAGCCGCTCTATGGAGTACGTTGTGGCAAGGCAAGTTTATTGATATACCACATTATCACACACCTAGATTATTCAATGCACTTTGCAGGAATCGAGAAAATCCTTTGTAAATGAAAAGGAAAGAGTTTACAAAAAGAAAATGTCAGAAAGAATACAATAAAAGAAGATTTAGAATAGTCAGTGCCGTTTTTAGCTACTGTTTAAAACTGTCAGCAATTGAGGCAGATCAGATATCAATGGGCAGTTGGTTCCAGCAGTGGACAGCATAGTGTCTAAATGCCATTTCGCCAAGACAATTTCATCTCTTCTCACCACTCTTGCAGATCAAAGAGACCAACCGGAATTATTATATCCAACAAACATATCAGCGATGTATTTAGGGCTCCAAACATTAAGTGGGGTGGCACGGTGGCGCAGTGGTTAGTAGGGGCGTTGAAATTAATCACATAATCGATGCATCATGATGCAGACGTGGTCCTGGGACAGAAGCAGTTGAAAACCCCTGGACTATATCATAATGACATTGTTAGGTGATTTCTGGCTACGGCATAAAAATGCTAGTTAAAAAGAACATCCAGGTAGTAACTATGGCTGCCAGACCTGCAATCCATGGCCAATGTGTATGCGTGCAATGTGAAGTAATGTAGCAAAATTGATGGGATGCATCAAGATATCGTATCGACTTGAATCATTCACTTGATAATCATTATTGAATTTAATCGTGAGACCAGTGAAGGTTTACACCTCTAGTGGTTAGCGCTGCTGCCTGACCTTGAAAAGATCCTGGGTTCGATCCCCGTATCTGCTGTCAGTGTGCTCTCCCCGTGTTCATGTAGGTCCAAAAACATGTGCTATAGACTGATTGGTGAATCTAAATTGGCCCCTTAAAGTGTGACTGGGAGTGTGATTGTGTGTGTGCCCTGCGGGTGTGTTGGCGCCTGCCCAGGGTTAGTCCCCAACTTGTGCCCTTAGTCCTGGGATAGGCTCCGGTCCCCGCGACCCCGATAAGGATTAAGTGGTTCAGAAAATGAAATGAAAACGTACACAATGGGCAGTGCGTTGCAAATAATTCTGTCCTGGAACTGGAAACCAGTGCCTGCATCTGAACTGGAGTGATGTGACCTCTTGACATTTTGCAGGGCAGTGAAGGGTCTGCATGTACACACACACACTCACACAATTTTTTTAGCACAGACGGCTTATCATGAGAGGGATGCAGTGTGATGAGTGGACTACAGCAGGAGGGAGTTTATTCCCGCACTCACAGGGGCTATAGCGAGAAGGAGACGCCGTTCCACCCAGGAGTTCTCTCTCTCTCTCCTTCACACTGGGGCGTCTGCTGCTGAAGCCCATCAGCCAATTTCACAGACTGACCCACAAGTAGCAGTGGGGTCAAGCACCTGTGTCCAAGCACCCTCTTTGCACCCTCTTCTCAGGTTAGCAATGTGTGAGAGCGCATGCGCCTGAGTGAGAAGGAGGAGAAAAAAGAGACGGAGGTGGGAGCCAGTGGGATTGAAAGGGAGGGAGATGTTGGTCATGTCTGTGGGTGGCCCACCTGAATTGCATTGAGCTGTAATGAATGCAGCCGTGGTATTTGGCGCGAATGTGTGGTGCCGACTAAAGCAGGGCTCGTCCTTCGCCAGAGTGCACCCTTTCTTCGAATGTCAACATCTTTCCCTGATTTTGCTATACAAACGAGGGATTTGCACACTTGCCTTTTCAGTAGAGGCAAGACAGAACCAGTTATTGAAATTAAACAAGCGATTAAAAATCGCTGGATATTAATTTTCCTAATCAAACATGGGTAATTGTAGAAAACCTTCACCAAAGATGCCCTTGTCATTAACTTGCAATGCCTGATAGAGTCTTTTCATATTTTCCACTGTGAGCAGATATCCTTTTTTTTAATTAATAGTAAGAAAGTCGACTTCAGTATTACAAAATCGTGATGGCTGAAGAAGACATACAACAATAGCATATTGCCTGTTTTGATTAACTAGCAACTGTTTCAGCACCTAGTTAACCAATATCTCAAGCATTTGTTTTAAATCATTTGTTGTCATACCTCTAGCATTCTGGGTTTCTGTTTAGGCTTCACTTCATTAATCTCCCTCATAATCACATATTTATTTTGCAATTTGTCTGAAAAAATTAAATATAAAATGGTCTAATTATGTATAATTAAAACATTTTACATTGAATTTATGAGACAGTTTCTTCTGTAAAACATATTCTCGTTGTTTACGCTGTATTTCAGTGAGTTACCTTTTTTTAATCAGTTAACATTTTCATTCATAAATATGAGCCTAAGCATAAACAAGCAGCAGCACCACCAATTCAAATGCTTCGACAAGATTATATGTAGAAATTTTTGCCAGTGTTTCCTGAACATGTGTGTAGAATTTCCATGCAAAATAAGTAATGCTGGTGAGTAAACACAGCATCGTACATCAATATATAAAACGCTTAGTACCTTGCGAATGTTCAGGGTCATTTCAAATAGACCAGATGAAATAAGTCAGTACTAGAGAGACAGAGAGAGACAGTTTTTACTTTATAAACTGCCAAGAGTTTGGTCTTGAAAAAAATAAAGTAAAACAAACATGTTTTGTATGACAATAGACATTTCTTGAGAGGGAGAGTTGGAAGTATAGAGAGCGACTTTTTAAATAGCTGGTCCAGAGCACAGCCGTTTGCTCGGTCTCATTACCTGAAGAAAGACTGTCGCCATTAAATTGAAATTTAATTTACGAAATTGCGTTTTAATGTGGCTATTCTCTTCCATCCGTCCAAATGTGGTTCCTGTCGCTGGTGTGTCCTTAGGATATTTAATTGGGCTAATAGAGAAACCTGTTAATAGCAGCCCTTATATTGTACAGCTCTGGCACCATTTCATCAAGACTGAGTCGCTACGACATGCTGACAAAGACCAAGATGCAAAAGAGAATAAAAACAGATGACACTACATTCAAATGCAGTAAGTTCCAGTGTTAAATGAATCAATTAAAAGTTCTTTGCACCTCTGTGGCATCAAACATGTCATTACACTTAATGGAGCTCATGATGCTTCATATTGCATTGTAATCAGACAGTGACATGAAAGACAAAAATATTGCACATTTTGTTTAGATGGCTCATACTTCCAAGTGATCTGGAGCCTGAAAGGTCAGCGGCAAACTATGGGTAGAGGTCGGAGGGTGTTCACTGGAGTCAAGGACGTGGCAGGGTGGAAGGAAACTGAGGAGGAAGCGTTATAGAGACGAGACCTTTATCAAATGCGTCTCCATCTCTGCATAATCAAAGGGCATTAGAGACTAAGGGGCTTCAAACGGGCCGCATTAAAGAGACAGCCTTGTAATGATATGACAAAGGCAAAAGCGGGCGAGGAATATTAAAGCACTATGCACGGGAATGCACAATGAGCTCCAGCGGCCCGTCCAATTCCTCTGCTGTCTGAGAGCGACTCCGGGTACTGAACCCATGGTAGTTCATTAGAACACAGAGCTAGCAGCTGCATTACGGGCCACTTTGCCGAGACAGTTCACAGAGCTGCGGAACATCGGCCGACAACACATCAGCGGGGGAGGACAAGTTGTGTCTTTAACAGATCTCTTTGGGGCCTGGGCTGCTTTCAGCTCCAACTTTCATACAGACCGTTCCCCTGAGTGCTTATTCAGCAAACACTTTATGATAAAAGGAGAGCCGGATCTGTTAGGAGATTCATTTTTGGAGCTCACTTTTATTCACCAACAAATTTAATTATTTTAGCAGTGACTTTATGTATACATATATTATTTTATCCTTACAATGCCACTAAGTAAACCTACTGTAAAATTCAATATCAATGCAGCTCCTGGACTTGGAGGAGTGTAGGGGACACACAATACAGAGCAGAAGTTGGTGAGTGAGCAGTGTCCACTAGAGGGCAGTGATGAGCTGGATGAATTATGATGGCCTTTGCTGGTGTTTGTCAGCCACCCTGTTCATAGGCAGGTTGCAGGATCTTCAGGCTTGGTCAGTTATGATGATATATAGAATGCTGGGGCCAAGACAATCCAGATTTTACACACACACACACACACACACACACACACACACACACACACACACACACATATATATATTATATATATATATATATATATATATATATATATATATATATATAAATATAATGTGTTTTTTATAAGTTAATTTTAGTTATGTTTGTATTTATTCAGAAATTTTAAATAGTGAAGATTCCACTATTTTCCCACCCTTCTGAGTGTTGAGTAAAATATACATGCAGTCTTGGTCACCTCCACCAGTATATGGAAAGCGTTAAATACTTGGTCTTGGTTCTTCCATGTTTCTGTTTTTCCTAATTTAGGGAGTTTGTCTTGTCTCACAGTCTTGACAATCTAATCAATGTGAGAATCTAATATCAATTTTGAGCTTATTTATTCAAAGGTCAGTAGATGAATGGGACGGTGCGACACCGTAAACACGGAGCGGGATCTTAGTTATTTACACATTCTCTTATCGAGAAAATCCATTGAAACAAAAGTATCTATTGTGTGCAGACTGTTTGTAGACAAACAATAACCGCATGGCGTGTTAGTTTACAATTATTTTGCCTTTGCGTTTGCGTTTCACTTTAAAAGCATAATATATCGCTAATAATTATCATGTTGACCTAAAATGCTTTGTATATAAAATATACTTAATTTTTTTTTTTTGATGAATTTATGGCAAATATGGAAAAACAATTTTGTGAGAAAAGTAGCTGTAGGAAAATGTGTCTTTTCTAGCTGAAAACCATACTTCAAATCCCTGAGTGAAATAAAGTAACTCGTTCAGCACCGTTAGACCAGACGAGACATTGACGGTTATAACGGCTGATAGACCAACCTACAGCTAAAAATTGATAGCATTTTCCACCACACTTCATGCCTCGTTTTAACGATACATTACGAGAGGTGTCCCGCTAACGGAAATTGACGTTAACATTTCAAATGTCAATATGAGATTTGAAAACTCGTGCGTGTAAAACGGCGACGCCGATCCAATCGCGTACTTTCTGGACGACTCCTCAAGCTCCGCCTTTAAACCGCGAACTGAGGATATGATTGGGCGACATTCACAGAGCACTGCCTTCGTCCTCGCTGATTGGCCTTCAGCGGATCAGTAACAATGTTTAATGCACTATGAGAAAGAGTGGGTTAGTCGAAGAGGCGTTGAGAGGGATGCTGGAGTAGGCAAACGGGCTGAAAACTGTAACCTCCGCTGTTGTCAGCCATTGTTGTTAAGCAGGGACTGGAATTCGTTCGGCGCGGCACTTTGCATCCATATCTACCAGCGCAACTCTTGGCGTGCCACTATTTCTCCCCTTTCAGCCACAGCGGTGGACGCCATAGCCTCCAAAGAGGCGAGACGGCGTCACCAGGCATGCTCTCGCCCATGTCAGTTCGGCGTGTAGAGAGGACTCGTCACGTTGCTTATATCACTGGATCTATATATTCCGTTCGGGGCCACGCATCTCTCATAAAAAGATTCTTCAGGAGAAACCGGTGACTCCTGCATGCTGCCTGGTGAGGCAGTCCGCTGCATTTCTAATAAAACGATACCGAGAGTACTCGGCTGGGTCATTACTTTTCTGGAGCACTGCTTCCAACGACCCCACCCAGCGCACCGATTTGGAGCTCTTTTAGGCTTTTCTCCAGGTGGCGCACCGAGGATGTAAAGCTTCAGCTTTTGTGGTGTGTGTCTTTTGCTGTGCCGGACAGCAGGCTGCGGGGTAAGTCTGTGTTTCTAATCCATCTGTCAAACCGAGAGACGAAATGTCACATCATAGTGCGCGTGCACACACATAGCTGACGGAATTCATACCGCGTAGGACGCAACAGCTCCAAAACCCGCCGCTTTCTTTTAGAAAAGACAGGAACGTGTTTCGTGGATGTGTTCCGCATTCGGTTTTGTCCATATGGGGTAAAATGTCCGAATTAAAATGATTGATTAATGATGTTACCGCGTTTGAGGGGCTTATTTTAGGGCATTTGTATTCATAGGGGCGCCTCAAGACCGCTAGGTATGGATATGGCCCCTGTTAAGCTTTCACGGTTTCGGTTGGGGAAAATATTTATTCGTCTATGTTAGAACATAAATTAGAGGCGTGTATCCTGTGATTATAAGTGTATTTATATTGTAACTCGTGCCCCATGGTTTATGGCGGACGCATTTGATTTTCCTTTATGAAGATTAAAATATACATTAACGTGCATTTGGTGATAGTAAGGCTTCTGACGCATTTCAAGGTTACATTATTGACGCCATAGTCCACGTTCTTACGGAAGAATGAGAATTACGCATTAGATGTGCATTTCATTAGGTCGCACCGGTGAGCTTAAAAGCGCATATATAAAAAGAGAGGAGGTGTCTTTTTTTTAAACCATTTTGTTTCTGGGATGTTAAATGATTTAGGAATAAAATGTACTATACGCACCCGTGTCTCGTGTTTTGCTGCAGCAAAGACATTTTCTCCGTCTCTCTTTTTGTGTTTCAGACGAGAGGACGCGGAGAGACAGTTTGGTGGAAAGCGGATTGTGGTTGTGTCTCCAGCAGCTTCCGGTATTCAGAATATCAATTAGATGCCGCGTTGTAAAAACTCAGGATAAAAGGAAGATCGACGCGGTGGGGAAAGAAGGAAGAGAGCCCAGAGCGACTTGAAACGTTTTTTCGCCATGCTCGAACTCCAGCGAAATCAATGCCAAGAAATCTCCAAGATCATAGGCAGGTGTAGGTCGGGCGTAAAACGCATCGGAAAGTGGAGGCGCTCACATTTCGAAAGGGATGTATCTGTCTATTTTCTTTTTCCTTCTGTTATGGGCGCAAGCCCTGACGTTCTGAAAAAACGAACCTTCAATACCACCGGAGGGAGAAAGATTCAGGCGTGATCGAAACATTGCAAAGACGCAGAGGGGGCTCGAACTGGGGGAACGGGGCAAAATCCAACTTCAGAGGTGCTGGAGAATTCGCACCGCACCTCGTGGTGATGTGGACCCCGAGCGGGCTGCTGTACAAGCAGAGGATCGATGGGGAAACACTGTGCATGAAACCCCAAGTGCCAGCTCTCCGCTGGGTGTTTGCCAGCGACCGAGATCTGCATGATGAAGTAAATACAGACATAAATGACAAGCGGCGTAGCTTCCTTCCAAGAACAGATCGATATTGACATTTCTGAGAATGCGGCTCCAGGAACACGCTTCCCCCTGGCTGCAGCTTACGACCCTGACACACGGGAAAATGGCCTTAAAACCTACCAGATTACCGGAGACGACTACAGCATATTCTCTTTGGATGTCAAATCCGGGGGAGATGGAACAAATTTCAGAGCTGGTGCGTCAGGGGAATGCATGAATGAGGAGGCGTAGCATCATACTCTCATATCACTGCTTTGCCACAGGCGGCGGAAGTATCCCAAGTCCAATTTTAATGCAGATTAATGTAAAAAGTGACTGATTCTAATGACAATAGTCCTGTTTTCGAACAGCCCTCATACGTAGTGGAGATCCCAGAGAACTCTCCACCAGGCACAGTGTTGATAAGATCTAGGCGCCACTGACCTGATGAGGGAAATGCTTGAACTTGAGATTACGTATTCCTTCGCTGCTATGTCTGAACCAGAATCAAAGAGTTGTTCTCATAGACCCCAGGACGGGTGTCATAAAGATTCTGAAAATACGACTATGAGAAAACCCAATTATAGAGATTGGCCGCGTGAGCAAGGATCAAGGTCGAATCAATTCCTGGCCATTGTAAAGTCCACAGTAAAAGTACTTGACAGGAGCGACAACTAGCCATAGAACAAACTGTGGCGGTCGTCGAGGTTAAGCGAAGCAAGCGGCACCAGGACAAATCGCCGCTTTGGTGGGGTCACAGACAAGGACTCAATTAAAAACGGTCAGCTACAGTGCATGTCTTGGGCAACGTCCTTTTTTAAGTCTGGAGAGAACTCAAGCAATTTTTTTACAGTGGTGGCCAGGACAGGCAGCTGGATCGGGGAGGTGAAGGATGAATACCAACATCTCACCATTGTAGCCGAGAACAATGGCAATCACAGCCTAAACTCCACCAAGTCATTTCACAGTGAATTTTGGATGAAACGACAATGCGCCTCGGTTCTGCAAGATGGTGTACCTCTGCAGGTCCCACGAAAATTATTCCGGGGGAGTACCTTGGCTCAGTCCTGGCCCATGATCCGGACTTAGGCCAAAACGGCACTGTGTCTTACTCACTCCTTCCGTCTAACGTGAGCGAGAGTCCATCACCACTTATGTCAACATCAAGCCCACAGATGGTGCTCTATATGCTTTGAGGAGTTTCAACTATGAACAGACCAAGTATTTTGACTTCAAAGTCCAGGCAAAGGACTCAGGCAACCCTCATCTAGAGAGCAACACCACAGTGCGTGTGAGCGTTCTGGGCGTCAATGACAACATCCGGTCGCTTCGTGTTACCACTTCTGCAGAATGGCACAGCTGAAAATCAAATATTACCTTGCATAGCGACAAGTGGATTATATCATCCTGCAGTCTGGCGGTGGATAATAACTTTGGTGAGAGGCGGGCGTTTGACCTCTGGTCCTGAGGCCCGGAAGCTTGAGGCACCTGTTTGAGATCGACCCAGTGACCGGCGAGGTGCGCACGGCCCAGCCCCTGTGGGAGGAAGTGTCTCCTGTGGTGGAGCTCATCATCAAGGTGACCCAGCCACAGCCAAGCCACCCTCTCGGCCATGGCAAGCTGGTGGTGAAAGCCTATTCGGGCGCTCTGCCGGAGGGTGAGCCGCGCATCAACGCTGAGCAGCGTGGTTGGGACATGTCTCTGCCTCTCATTGTCACGCTCAGCATAATCTCCATTATGCTGGCCGCCGCGGTGCCATTGCCGTCTGGCTACATAGAAGAGGGAAGAACGAGAGATCGCCGCGTACAACTGCCGCATTGCCGAGTACTCCCACCCGCAGCTGGGCAAGAGCAAGAAGAAGAAGATCAACAAGAATGACATCATGCTTGTGCAGAGCGAAGTGGAGGAACGTGACACCATGAACGTCATGAACGTCGTCAGCAGCCCCCTCGCTGGCCCGTCGCCCGTAATAACTTTGACTTCTGCAAACCGCGCCTTCCCCTCAAGCTCACACAGGTGGAGGTCTTGCCTCAAACCCGCTCCAGCAACCTCCAGCGTCCCTCAAGTCCGCGTGGGGCTGTCACACCAGCTTCCACCGGGCCCTGTCACCAACTTTCTAGAGGCAGCCAGTTAACAGGATATCGATCATTCAGGTAGGAAGTGTCACTGCGTCATGATCACACCCTCTTGCTTTCCCTCTCTTTCTATGCCTTGCTCTCTATCCATCTATGAATATTTGTTTAAACCCTGTTAGAGGATGAGTTGGGGAGAGTGAAGAGTGCGAGAAAAATAAGAGAAACGGGTAGCACAGCCTGTAGGGATATGTCATCCCGACTCTTATGTACTGGAGAGAGAATAACTATTGATCTTTGACGTGCGGCTTTGCCCGTATTGTTTTCGATGTGCATTTGTGAGAATTAGACTTTAAGCTGTAATTCAGTTGTAAGGTTTATTGTTTAGATACACTCACAGATCCAATTCTGAATCTCGATTGCTTATATGTGTAGACCCACATCTATTAAATAATGTGTACTCTTCGGTTGGTCTCATCCTGTTTGGCGTAAAACACACTAGGACAAATTAACTGGAGGTTTGGCTGTATATAAAAGCGACTAGTTGTTCTCATCTAAAGTAGACTTGTCTAAATATACTTTTCAATCCTTTGTGGAAAGGTTTTCTCTACTAAATACATCAACCGACATATATAAATGTCATTTTCCACTAAGACATTTTCATTAAATATGACACCCCTTCACCGAGTTCACAGAACTACGGCTCCTTGAACCCAACATCACTGCCAGCCCTGCACGCCGCCCGTAGTCAACACCGATAAACAATGGGGTCCTCCATTCTGCGCTTTTCTATACAGGAAAAGAAAAGAGGCTAATGCTGGATTCCTTCCTTCCTCACTAATGCGTCTTTGCGTGCAGCGATTTGGCTAAGCCACTGACAACTCCTGTGTCTCTGCTGCTGCTAAATGGTTTAAAGTGTTGAAATCTGTCCGTGTCAGACAAGGCTAAGAGTCCCCTTTTTAAATACGGATTACCAGGTGTAGGTGCGAGTCTTGTGAGATTACAGCTAGCTCTGAGTAATTTAGCTGGCCGCTCTCTCCTTTCTCCTCATTATTAATGCATGCTTCTCTGTAGCACTTGCGAGAGGTCTCACCTCAGAATCTGTTTTCTTGTGTCTTATGTAGTCGTGAGGTTTACAGCTTACAATTGTCACCCGATGCGAATCCGTTGGGAGCTGCTAGAGCAGGGTTTGTAGGTGGTTTAATATTTAAAGTTTGATTTTGTCACTCCATGTAAGTGTGCGTGTGTCTGCTGGTCTATGTGTCCGCTGTCTCTGGGAGGATTGTTTTACATGTTGTGTTTCCTATTTTAGTAATTTTTAGCGTGTGCTGGATTGAGTACACCTTTTTTGGGGGCAACTTTAACAAAGGAAAAGAGACCGAAATAGATAGAGTGTATGAGAATGAGTGTGTGCGTTCCATCTGTTGTTGTGTTCAATTCTGAGGGTCATGGGTTAGTGTGTAAGCCATTATGATTAGGCCTATAATAAGCGAGAATAATTGCCAATGCCTGAGTGAGCTGCAATACACCACTGATGAATTACTACCAACATTCTGCATAGTTGCTCTCTGCTTCTAGCAAACACAGAATACAATGCACAACCAACACACATACACACAGATTATGGAGAATATGAAAACTGTGTGCTTATTGGTATCTACAGTACACATTGTGGTGTGTTTGTCTGTATTCCCTGTAATGTGTTAGTGTCTCCTCTGTCGTCAAACCCCAGCCTTCTGTATTTACACACACCAAAATAGTGGGGAGGCAGAACAAAATCCCTGTTACTGAAGCATAAACAATCAGACCCTGGCAGAGGGGAGAAGAGAGAATGAGAGAGTGTAAAGAGGGTGACATGAATTTGATAAGTGTAGTTATGGGAAGAATGTCCGTTCAGCAAAATCAGCACATAATATAGACTGTATATGATGTAGTACACACTATATTTAAAATAAAAGGGTCAACTTGATCATTGGCGAATTAGATTATAGGGGGCTGATAATGAGCATTTTTCTGATTATTGGTGATGAATGTTTAATTTTGACCATCACTCATATTAGGGTGCGCTACTGTAGCTCCACTGCCGTCTATTCTCTCTGTGCCGTTTGCTCTCGTCAGGTGCAGTGTGAAGGTCCGAGAAATATATATATATATATATATATGTATATATATATATATATGTATATACATATACATATATATTTTGGACAGTATTAATAATTTGGCGATAATGTTGCACTGATGAGGACAACACAAACTACGAAAACATATTTTATTGCATAAACAGTTTATTAAGCAGTTTATACATAGAAAATACTTAAATTTTGGATTCATCAAAATATCTACCATTAGCAGCTATTACAGCTCTGCATAATCTGGGCATCGAAGAGCTGTCCAACAAACCAATCAATTGTTGAAGCTTTTAAGGTGTGCTGACCCAAAAATCTTTTAAAAACCTGGGCCGAGTTTAAACCAGTAACCAGACATCACAGCTGGCAAGGGGCATGTCTGGCTTGGAACATATATATATTGCCATTATTATGTAATCAAAATAAAAATGATTATTGCTGGTATCCAAAGACAATGTGAAGTTACTTTAATGTATTTGCACCAAAAAATCATGAGGATTTATGCTGACATCATCCAAAACCCCACTTTGCCAGGGGCATATCCAAACTTTTGGAGGGCAGTGTATATATATACATATATATTTATATACATATATATATATATATATATATATATATATATATATATATATATATATATATATATATGTACACATACACCCCAGACATGCACATGGTCCCTCATCTTACCAGCGCAGCTGCTGTGGGGCACTAGCTGCCTTCCCCATGGAAGCATATGGCAGCAACAGCATGCCAAGCGAAGGCCTAGGGGCTTTTTAATGATAGTTTATAGCGCAAGGTCCAGGGGTCTGTAACAGCTGGCTACGGGGTCCAGCCTTAGGTGCAGTTTGCCCTCAATAACCCCGACAAAGGCAGTGTTCAGGGGAGCGGCGAACGTGCCAGCTGCGAAGGCACGGCATGGCGTGTAATTCACCGTCTGAGAAGAAGCTCTGGGATGTGCTTGCGGAAGAGCAGCTAAATATAGTGCGGCGTCGGCGTACTTGCCGACATCAAGGGTTGGAAGAATCAAACAGGGTATCATCCTTCCTTATAGAGAGGGAGAAGAAGAAAAGAGCTTCTGTTAATTAGTTCAAAAAGAGATCGTCTTCATTCCCCCTTTCTCTTTCCCTGCTTTGAAAGCGATTCTGATCCCCTTTCCTGGGGTGCCATTCTGACCCTGAGGCGGCTCCAAAGCCAGAATTAGCGAGGGGATTATCTGCCGAGTTGTTTGCATTAGATTTTAAAGTGAGGCGTGTCATGAAAAGCAATTACATAGTCTCACTTGCTCTTAATGGGCTGTTTGTGCGTTACACCGCAAATGGAATAAACCTTAGATCACCCTCTTATCGCGTGCCGGCTTCCGAGCGTGGAAATGTGTGTCTGAGCTAAGCCCGAATGAGGCCTGGGTGCAGCGGTTAGGAGGATCTGAGGAGCTATTAAAATTAAGCGCACTCTAGGGTGAAACAGTCTGCCAGCATAAGTCACGAAGACGGGAGATTACCTGGTTTAAGAAGATGAAGAAGCTTAGTCTGCTTTCATTCTGGATGCACAGCCTTTTTGGGTTTTGCTGCATTGTTTAAATTTCCCCAGCTGATTTATTTGTGCCATATGGAAATGTTCCTGTCTTATCACACGTGCAGTAAAGGGGATTTGTTTTTTTTTTACTGCAAATCTTTCCCGTATCTGCCTTCTCTACCGTTTTTCTATTAGTTATCTATCAGGAGGGTCTAATGACGGACACCAGGAAAGGTCATAGCAAGCGATCGAGGTCCAGTAATTCATAGTCTGGAGGAGAATGATCCAGCATTCTGGGGCCGGGGAGGGGGAGGGGGCGGGGATGGAGCACCCTCAGCAGAAGGTCTGCCTCTTTCTTTTGTTTTGTTTTATAGCAAAAGGTCATCATTGGGGTGGAGATTGCCAAGGGGTCCCCTAGGATAACCATGATTCGCCGTTCCTTTTGTCTTGTGGGTATTCCCTCAGTTCAGCCTGCCCGCTAAAGGAGAGTAAGGTGGGGAGAGATTGGAAAGCATAAGATGACGGTCGATGTTCAGGTGATGCCTTTTATTATTGTGTGCATCGTGCGTTTGTTTCATTTTTTTCTTCCCCCGTGAAAATGAAGTGGGTCTCCCGAGCTGAGAGCAGCTCTGATTTTGTTTGTAGGCTAATGTTATTGTGGGGCGTAGGGGCGCGGCGGCCGCCCGTGCTTCATAGGGTGGGTTGCTGTCACCCTCGCTTTTCAAAGGCCTTCGGCGATAAAAGCAGCGTTGTCGGAAATAATAATCGAAGTAGCGTGGAGCTTACCAATGCACTACTTTGGGAACCGGAGCGACATAGCGACAAACGGCTAGCGCACGGAGAGTCGATATGTGACAGTCTTCTCAGTGCAAGCTACGCCCCTACCCCCACCCCCCCCCCACCCCCTCCGCTCTTTCTTTTTCTCCCTCCATCCTTCCCTCCCTCTCTGAATGTGTTAGTGTGTTCTCTATAAAATCCTGTGAGCAGGAGAGGGAATGCAAGTGCAGCCATGCATGCTAATAGATACGTCCTTGCATAGGGGCTGAAGGCGGATGGAAGACTTCAGACGGGAATGCTGTAGTCAGGGGTGGGATGAAGGGAGGGAGAAAAAGAAGGAGTGGGGGGGGCTTAAGTTTTTTCCTCTGATGAAATGGGGTGTTGTGTATTCAGGCCACGTCTTGAGGATTGAGTCACAGCCCTTCCTTTATGTGTGTATGACAGCCAGCTGTTTGTCCGTGGCGCTCAGCACCCTTTCCTCTTTCGTTTTCTTCTCTTTTAGCCTCCCCTCTCGTTCTCTCCTCCTCTCATCTTACCTTTTTTCCCCCCTTTTCTTTCCTTCCCTCAAGACTCCTTTCCCAAACAGGGGTGTTTACATCCCTCCGTCCTCCTCTTCCCCTCTGTTCTGATACATCCTCTTTTCTCCTCTCTTCTCCTCTTTCCTTCTTTCCTGTCCGCAAGTCTACTTCCCTAACAGAACTGTTTGTCCTTCCCTCTTCTTCCTCTTCCTCTCCCCTCCTCTCCTCTTTTTAATTCTCCTTTCTTCTCTTCCTGCACCCCCCCTTTTCCTCCTCTCTCTTCTTTCTCTCTTTGTCCTTAATGTCCGAAGCTTTGTTTCCTCCTGTTCTTTCTCCCCTCAGCTCTGATCTCCTCTTTTTATATATCCTCTTGTCTCCTCTCTTCTCCTTTTCCCTTCATTCCTGTCCTCAAGTCTACTTCCCTACTGTCTGTCCTTCTCTCTTCCTCCCCTTCCCCTCCCTTCTCCTCTTCTCTCCTCTTATTAATACATCCTCCTTTCTTCTCTTCATGTCTGCATCCCCTCCTCTCTTCTTCTCCTCTCTTTTTCCTCTGTTTGTCCTTAATGCTTCGTCTCCTCCTCTGCTCTATTCTCCTGTCCTCTTGTTATACATCCTTCTCTCCTCCCTTCTAGTCACACGTCCTCTTCTCTCCAGCCTTGCCCCCACCCCCTTTTTTCTTTTTCATTCTGAAGATGCGTTCTCTGCCCTCCAGTTCAGAGATTTATCAGCAGCTCGATGGCATATTGAATATGCTGCTTTACTTCAGCGGGCAGCATTGGTTAAAAAAAGGGTTGAAAAAACCTCCAGGTTTTTTTTTTCCTGCACTGTGTGTCTTCATGCAAGAGCCTTCTAAGCCCTAATCTGTAACATAGCCCTGTGCTTTATGCATAGGAGAGCGACAGAAAGCAATAGAGGGAAAGAGAGCGAGATAAGGGTTCCAGGAAGATGGCGAAAGAAAGTTATGGTGCCCTGTCGGTTTTATTTCTCTCCCTCTCTCTCTCTCTCTCTCTCTCTGTTTCTATCACTCCATATTAAGCATGCCTTGTTGTTCTGGCCTTGGTGCGTTGTTCTTATTTTCAGACGCTCTGTTGCTGTGAATTATTGATGTCAGGTATGTGGTACACATATGAGAGATCAATGTGTTTTGCAGGGTACAAGGGAAATGCATCCGAGACTGGAAGTGTCTGCGTGGGTTATAGTGAATATTACAGTGCTGTGAACTTCGCCTTTCTTTCTTTTCATAGCACCTTTGGGTTCGTTTCCCACCGAACCTCGCATTTTATTTTCTACGGAAGTGTGCGAATGTGTGCATTTGTATGTATGTGCTGTGTTTACATGTCACATTACATTAGAAAAGCCTAAGAAAAAGATACCATGGTGACCTGCAAACATGATCCACACGAGAATAAAAGAGCATGTAAAAATAAGAAATTTCCTTTATGGTTACTAAGATTACAGTTAGATTTAGGGTTATGTTTGAAGAAAAGCATCTATGTATTTACTCGAGGTTCAAGGTCGACTGATATTGGTTTTTTAGGGCCGATATCGATACCGATTGTGTCTCGTTAACGAGGCCAATAACTGATATTTGGAACCGATATTCAAAAAAAAAAGAAAATCTCTGTCAAAATTTTGAATTTTACAAACACCAAGCTCACCTGAAACTCTCCCCTCTCGTCTTCTCCTTCTCGGACTTGCATAGTGCGATCGTGTGAGTAGGGCCCTATGATTTCCGCGATGTGGAAAATGTGGACGGAATCGCAGAATTCAACAAATAAAATGGAATCCGTTATAAAACGCGGAATGTCGTATAATTCGCTGATATCAGTGTCTGGGCAAAGCAAAAAATGGTTTCTAATCAATTTTGGCCGCTGCAGCCCCTGTGCCTGTTACCTGTTGAGGCGGGACTCAGCTTTCCACACACACAAACGCACAGAGACAGAGGGAAAAAAGTCAACGGTCAGCTATGGCGAAGAGGCTCGCTGAAACACCGAAGTCCTCAAAAAAAAATTATGGAATTCGACTGTCAGTGCTAAGTTTATAGCAGAACAATATCCAAATGATATTTACGAATCGGAAGAACAACTCTTTTGTACGTTTTGCCAGCACACGATAGACTGCACCCGCAAGAACATGTGACGACCATTTACAGTCAAAATCTTACATCAGAAACGTTTCGTTCTGCAGGAAAAAATGAATGTTTTTTGTTGTTTACAGGTAAAGGTTTTACCAAAGCAGAAAATGTTTTGCTGAAACCCAGCACTTTGTTGAAGTTGAATAACAGTCATTTAATGTGAAATTTTTTTCTATTGCATTGTACTTTTTTCCCACCCACTCCATAATTATGATTATAATGTAAAACACGGAATTCAGAAGAATAAAAATGGAAAAAACAGAATTCAGGAAAAAATAAAACGGAATTTAGGAAAAAACCAAACAGATTTCATAGGGCCCTATGTGAGTGTGGTGTGAGTGACAACAAGGCTTCATCCTTGATTGGCTAGTACTCGTGTGACATATAGCCAATCAGAGACTGTTGTGGGCGGCACATTAAATGAAGCAGCGAGTTGAGAGCAAACGGCACAGAGAGAAGAGATGGCAGTGGAGCCCCAGGAGCGCACCTTGTAATTACTTAATACCAGTGATGGTCAAAATTAAACATTGATACCGATAATCCGATAATAAGTATTTACCACAATTAACAGTGTATTAATGCTGTAATCATATTTGACTGGTGCATGGTCTAAAATGGTTCTATTTAATTTCATAATTAACTTGGGGAGACAGTTGGTAATGTAATGCTTATGGAGTTGGCCCCGTGATCAGAAGGTTGCCGGTTTAAGTCCTGGACCGGTAAAGGTACCATTGAGGTACTCGCGAGCAAGCTACCGTCCCCAAGCATTGCTCTCTGGGCTCTGGGAAAATAATGCTGCACACTGCTCTTATATGGAAAGGTCAAATGCAGAGGTCAAATTCATTGTGTTGCACTGTGTGCTGTATTGTGTTCACAATGACGAATAATCACTCACTTTAATTCATTTGAATTAAAACAAGGAACTGCTTTGAGTTTAACATGCAAGTCTTAGTGTCGTATCCCATTTTGCTGCCTTAAAATAGCAGCGGGCCAACAACGCACCCAACGTCGCCTCATTTTAAGACCAATGCACCCATTCCTGCAAAGCGTTTTTGCACAATGTAGCTGCAATAAGAGAAAATGAACACTGTGACTGCTTCAGACCAGCAAAAACACATTGAACGGGGTGTAAAATTGAGCCTGTAAAATGTATAGGTTGTATTTATAACCTGTAGGTGGGTAAAAGGTTTGAAGAAATGTGTGTGTGTGAAAAAGAGAGAGCGCAAGAGGAAAAACAAGCATACACGAAGAGCTCATATGATCCCTGGCTATATTTACTTGCTCATTAATAAATCATCAGATTTGACAAATCAGACACTAGTGCAGGATGTCTCGATAAGCATCTGAAATCCATCTTTACATGGATTGTGAGTGTGTGAGTTGGGGCGGGGGGGAGGGAGGAAGGGCGCTGCGGAGGCGGCTGCAAAACCACAAAACCTCCACTTACACCCAATCAGCCACGCCAGTGAATAAGCATTCCTAATTCCACTTTAGATTAAATGTTTTTCATATCGATGTCCTCACTCTCCACCCACCCAAGACTTACACACACACACACACGCACACACACACTCCCGTTCTCCCGTAGGCCTTTTATTTATGCCGCACGCCGAAAGCGACGGAGTGACTCAAGTGACGGTTTAGTCACAAATTAGAGATGGATCGAGATTAGCCCAGTTATTTCTTCTTTCCTTTTCCACACATGGAAAAATCAAGGCCGGATAACAGAGAAACTCCAAGAAGATGAGAGATGGAACGAAAGGACTCGGAAAAAAAAAAACCCTCATTCCGTCCTTTTCCACGGCGTGCACCGAAGCATGTCAAAAGCACAGCATGAAAAATTGCCGGGCCGCTCGAGGAGGGGTGAGATTTGGCGGCTTTTTTGGCACACATTTAGCCTGTTAATTAGCGCGGTGCACAAAGCAGCATTTTCTACAGGCTTCGTCTGTATTATGGATGGCGATTGGCGAAACTCAAGTCTCTTCGCTGAATTATTTAGCGGCTTGTGTAGCGGCGTAAACCCACTCGCCACCCTCCGTCCTCCGCTAGCGATTAAATCGGGGCTGGAAATCAGCAGGCTGGGGGTCATTAATAACGCATAACCTGTTTCATAAATTCACTTGTCGACGCTCTGGGGACGGAATCGAGCCGGCCAGTCGGATGCTCCGTCCTCGGGGCCATGGCAGGGCTCTTTGAATGAACGAGTGGACGCGAGGTCGTATGAATGAGCGAACACATTATTGAGCTATTAGGCAAGTTCTGGGTGATGCATGGTTTGGCGGCAGATTGCAATATTGGTCTTTCTGTTCCTATTATTACATCTGAGCATGATTTCTACTGGTGGGTCTTTCTGCAGTGATGACCTCCGGCAATAATGGAACCACTTTGTACTCTGGGTGGAGAGCGAAGATGATGGTGTGTGTGGGTGTGTTAGAGCCGATTAATCATCGTTAATTGATGCACGACATGGGACTTATTGGCCGATGCTGATACCCAATATTTTCCATGCTTATATCTACCGATGCCGATACCGATGCCAGTAAATTAGGTAGGCAGAGTCGAGCGTGAGTACAGGCAGGATTTTGCTTGCTAAAGTTCCACTGCATGCTCAGAATTTTGGCAGAAAAATAGTGCCACTCTGACATTTCTAACACAGCCAAGTCAAGCGAGCGTGAAAGCGAGTCGAGCGAGGGCGGAGCATTTCGAGCGTAGTGCACAACATAAGAAAAAGTCACTTCCCGCCTTATGTGGTGTACCAAGTCAAATAGGGCGCGTGATACTACCTAGTGCATAGAGAGCCGTTTAGCTATAACCCCGGCTATTTCCTGAGATGCATACTACTGCATAGAAAAGTATAATAAGAGCGCCTTACCTACCATAATATTAAGTGCGTCTGTACGCGACTCGGGACACAGCCTGTGTGCGAGCTCACATTTGGTAAGTGATTAACATGCAATTTAGTTAGTTAAACAAATTTCGCCTGTGCAGGCAGAGTTGAGCGCGATCAAAAAAGAGAATTTGCTTGTGAACGTTCCACTGCGTGCTCAAAATTTTCTCACTGTTCCTTCACGGATGGGTCACATGCAGAAGTCACATTTCGTTGTTGCGCACTCTGTACTCTTGAGTGTGTGTGGAGGGTGTGCACAGGCATGTGTGTTAAGTTTCTAGGAGGGCTGCAAACAAACACGGCTTTTGCTATCACGTGCGGTTGGAATATTCAATTACCGAAGCAGGCAACAAAAGCCATTAGTGTAGGCCGTGAAAAGGCGAGCGCTATTCTGGCGAGCTGTATAGGAAGTACGAGACCACAAGATGTGACCCTGCGAGCAGGAGTCAGAAAAACACTTAATTTGCCATGCCAACAGAAGTCAAGCCGGAGGAAGACGTTGCAGCCTCCCGCCGCTTCTGTTTTATGCAGACCGGTTTTCCACTCCGGATCTCCAAAGCTTTCCAGACACATCAAACAAGCGAAACGTGGGACACGGAGTGCAGCGTTCGCTGCTTGCGTTTGCTAGGCTTAAAATCACTCTCCAGCCACCTGTTTGGTTTTTTTTGCAGGCATTTGAGACGCGCGCTCCACCATCGATCTTACCATAAGCAGTACATTTCCACTCTCCCTGAAGAACCAGTGTGGAGAATAATCGACAAGTCACTTTTAGTCTCTGTCCAAACATTTGCTCGGGCTGACTAGTGCTCCTCACTGAGACATTAGCAGCTAATGCTTGTTTGTGCCCAGACCTGGAAGTCGTTAGTGTTTAACTTCTGGATGATTCAAAGATATTTTTGTTGAGGTCAGCTTTAGATGGCAAAACAGGTTGGTGAAGATGGTCAGATTCAGATCAGAGTCAGATTTCATTGTGATATGCTGTGTTCACAATAGGGCTGGGATGATTATTCAGAGTAATCGATGATGTCGATTATAAAAAATCTGAAAAGTGTTGCATGCATTTGTATTCAGCCCCCCTGCGTCAATACTTTGTACAGTCACCTTTTGCTGCAATTATAGCTGCAAGTCTTTTGGGGTATGTCTCTACCAGCTTTGCACATCTAGAGACTGAAATTTTTGCCCATTCTTCGTAGCAAAATAGCTCAAGCTCAGCCAGATTGGATGGAGAGCATCCGTGAACAGCAATTTTCAAGTCTTGCCACAGATGCTAAATGGGATTTAGGTCTGGACTTTGACTGGGCCATTCTAACACATGAATATTCTTTGATCTAAACCATTCCATTGTAGCTCTTGCTGAATGTTTAGGGTCATTGTCTTGCTGGAAGGTGAATCTCCTTCCCAATCTCAAGTCCTTTGCAGCCTCCAACAGGTTTTCTTCCAGGATTGCCCTGTATTTAGCTTCATCCATCTTCCCATCAACTCTGACCAGCTTTCCTGTCCCTGCTGAAGAAAAGCATTCCCACAGCATGACGCTGCCACCACCATTTCACAGTGGGGATGGTGTGTTCAGGGTGATGAGCAGTGTTACTTTTCCGCCACACGTAGCACTTTGCATTTAGGCCCAAAAGTTCAACTTTGGTCTCGTCTGACCAGAGCACCTTCTTCCACATATTTGCTGTGTCCCCTACATGGCTCCTGGCAAACTGCAAACGGGACTTTTTATGTCTTTCTGTCAACAATGGCTTTCTTCTTGCCACTCTTCCATATAGGCCAGATTTGTGGAGTACACGACTTACAGTTGTCCTATGGACAGATTCTCCCACCTGAGCTGTGGATTTCTGCAGCTCCTCCAGAGTGACCATGGGCCTCTTGGAAGCTTCTCTGACCAGTGCTCTCCTTACTTGGTCTGTCAGTTTAGGTGGACGGCCATGTCTTGGTACGTTTGCAGTTGTAGCTTATTTTTTTCTATTTTTGGATGATGAATTGAACAGTGCTCCGTTTCAAAGCTTGGGATATTTTTTTTATAACCTAACCCTGCTTTAAACTTATCTACAACTTTATCCCTGATCTGTCTGATGAGTTCCTTGGTCTTCATGATGCTGTTTGTTCACTAATGTTCTCTAACAAACCACTGAGGCCTTCACAGAACAGGTGTATTTATAATGAGATTAAATTACACACAGGTGAACTCTATCATCTAATTAGGTGACTTCTGAAGGCAATTGATTGCATTTCATTTAGGGGTATCAGAGTACAGGGGGCTGAATACAAATGCACGCCACACTTTTCAGACTTTTATTTGCTTAAAATTTTGAAAACCATGTATCATTTTCGTACCACTTCACAATCATGTGCTACTTTGTGTTGGTCTATCACAGAAAATCTCACTGAAAAACATTTAAGTTTGTGGTTATAAGGTGTCAAAATGTGTAAAAGTTCAAGGGGTATGAATACTTTTTCAAGGCACTGTAGGCGTATTTTACACCTTGCTCTTTGCTGGAGTGAAATCTGCAGACTTCACAGCAGTCTGGAGAGACAGCTGGTGCAGCAAGAGTCTTTGAAAATGACTTTTATCGTTAGTTTTGGATGAACTGTAGTATATCAAACATTTGCGTTTCATGATTGCAATAGGGACATAGTCTGATAGTGTAAACTCTAGTGGCATGCAAAAAAACTTTGAATCAAATCGTGAATCTTTCTCTATCGATTCATGCATTCCAAAAAAATCGATTTATATTTTTCAACTAACGTAATGGCACTTTTTTCCCCGACACAAGTTCAGCTTGTCAGATGGCGCAATGTGGAAGTCTTCAGTTCAGATAGACCTCCTTCGCGTGAGCGTACATATGCATTACATTTAGTAAACTACATTCGATTCAATGTGTTTTTTTTGTTGATCTGCCAGAGTCAAATGGGAAAAGGAACTCAGAACAGCAGTCTGGAAACAAATACATCAATGTAATGAATCGTGAATCGCTTATGAATCGTGAATCAATTTTCAATGGAATTGTGAGCCCAAAAATTGTAATCGAATCGTGAGATTTTCTGAATCGTGGACCCCTACTAAACTCTCTAGTTCTGGACCTCAGTCTCCCCCAAATTGTAAGTAGTGCCTATAAAGACTCATCTGTAAATTCAAACAGCTTTTACACAGTATGTATATACAGCCTTAAACTCTATCATTGAGATAGCCTTGGGGGTCACACCAGCAGGAAGAAATTGGTGGCCTAATGGCACAGTCTTGCCCATCTTTGAGAATCATCAAACCAGAAATAACCAAAAATTAATACCATGGTCTACTGCTGTTTTATTTTCTCTTAATGGTGCTCCTGAAGCTTAAACTATAATAATCCTCCTTTTATTTTTAGGCCTTGCTTAAACAGATTGTCTCGCATCTGTGTTCGGAAAGATTCATACACATCCGTGCTGTGATACCGCTCATTCGATGAAATATTCAGTCGGCTATTGTACTGCGGCCTGATGTTATTTACACGTTTTAAAGATTTATGTCCAGAGGCCCTTGCCAGGTCACCTGTCTAAAATTGCGAACCTCTGCCATCGGTACAAGAGTCGATGCTCAATAATTATACTGTGTTACAGTCATCGCAAGAAGGCAGACTTTGGCAGTCAAAGAGTGGAATCCATGAACTCGCTGTAACATTTGCAGTTCTGGAGTCTTGCTGTTCTTTTTCAGTTTTTCCCTCGTCTAACACACCTGCTCCAGCTTATGAGTTCATTTTCAGAGCTTCTCTGATCTGGGTCAGCCGACTTGGGGATGGGAAAAGCTGAAATTGCCAGAGCTGGAGTTCGGAACCCTTGAACTAGTGTGGTGACAGCTCCGCTTGGAGAGAGAGCGGAAACATCCCCCCAGAGCTCTGTCCTTGAGCCGAAGTGGACGACTTGCTCCTTGACGCCGTGACCCCGTGACGCTCACAAAGCCACATTGTGGTGTCTTCATCCCCAAAGGAATGAACATTGGCAGGACGCTGCAGTGGCTCATCCGCCCCAGTTAGGAACCAGCAGGAACCTCCGACCACCAGCTGCGTTTTCAAGCACCGCCGTGCTTTTTCCGCATTATCTCCAAATTACTTCAACGAGCCGGCGGGGTCGCTCTGAATCCCTCCCCCGCCACAAGGGCTCTTGGGATGCTTCCCGCGGGCCTCCTCGTGTTTAATTGTCTAATTGTTGGGATCTGCAAAGAGGAAGGACTCTGTTTGTTTAGTCTGAATTCAGTTGCCCCACTTTTGCCTTAAATTCCTCTCAACTGTGCGCGCTCCAATTCAGCAAGAGCATTTTCACTTAAATAAAGGCAGGCGATGCATTATAATGAAGACTTTAAAGAAGGTAAGGGAATGTGGGGGAGAAAAGAAGAGGGATGGGGGGAGGAACACAGTCTCTGTCTTACTCCAATGTCAAACCAAGTGGAACTCTTTTTTTGTTGTGTTGGCAGCCACCCAACCATTCAGTCCCTCCACCCCCTTCTATCAAGTGCCCTCAGGTAAGTTTCCTTGCTGGGAATGAGGGCCTTTCTTGTGAGAGTCCCAGAGAGAGAGCTACTTTTCACCCTGCGCTCATTTGCATTGCAAAAAAAACCGTCCCATCCTCCCCTTTTGTCTCTCCCTTAAGTATAATGAAACGCTTATTTGAGGAACTGTCATGGCCCATCATTTTCCCACAGCCCTGTTTTGAGGCGCCGACGGTCTCCCGATGTGTTCAACGCTGATAAGGTGAATCTGTAATCAGAAAGCTGGCGATGTTTAAGCCTGCCAGCCCGTTTAACGTCGGGACGCAGAGTTTTAAAAGATCCGAGGCTGCCTTGGGGCAATGATTCATCCCTCACCTTCATCCTGCAGTTGTTGCTTTGGGTAGCAGGAGTTCCACCAGGCCCTGTTGGCCCGCTTTAGTCGCATGATCACCCACTAACGGCATAGCGAAAGGTTCCTCGGATCGTTGCGGTTAAACAGGCGACTGGTTCGAATCTGGCACGCGGCTCAATTTTCTGGCGAGGCGCGGCGCACAGGAATCTCTCTTGCCCCAGCGTTCTCACGTTGCCGAGTGGCAGGACGGGGGGGATGTAACACGAGCCCCACAGCTGTGCCGTTGTCTGTTCCATTTACTATCCTTGTCAGCATCCGTGTTTTGTACACACACTTATCTGTTTATGGTAAGCCCACTTCACACCCTTCCGCACACCGCTGCTGATTGCTTTAGTTGTAACATAAACAGAAGGTACTCAATTTTCCCCCCAAAATAATAATAAATACGAAGAAAAAAGGAAAGAAATATAGAACGATGTCACCTGAAAACACAAAGAAATAGTGGTAGGAGACGAGGCCAGATGCTGATGCTGGGATTCGGGTTGGAATAAATAAAATGCCAAAATAATATATATTTTTGGACAATTTATCTAATACTTTGCATTACTGCACATCCTGGATCAAATTGTAATGTTGATTATTTATTTCAGTCCATTGCATTCTTCTGTTTATGAAAAAGACTTTTTCTCATTCTGTTATTTATTCAGGTAAATTCTGCCCTCTCTTTAAATATTAATAAACACACCATAACTCAATGTGACATCTGCATTTGACCCATCCATGAAGGAGCAGTGGGCAGCTGACATGCAGCACCCGGGTAGCAGGGCTTGGAGATGGTACCGTGCTCATGAGTACCTCATTGATACTTTAACTGATTCAGGACTTGAAGCGGCACTCTTCTGAACACAGGGCCAACTCCCTAACCGCTACACTACTAATTGCCCATTTTTATTTCACCATTTGTAATAAAGGTCGACCGATTATCGTCCAGGGCAGATTATCGGGGGCTGATAGTAGCCGTTTTTCTGATTATCGGTATCTGTGTTGAATTTTGACCATCACCCATATTAAGTAATTATAAGGTGAAGCTCCGAGCAGGAGAAGAGTTTCAGCTGAGCTCGGTGTTTGTAAAATTCTAAATTTTGACAGAGATTTTCTTTCATTTTTTGCATATCGGTTCCAAATGTCTGTCATTGGCCTTGTTAAGTAGCAATAATCAGTATCGATATTGGCCCTGAAAAAACAATATCGGTCAACCTCTAATTTGTACTTCAGATCTTTATTCTTCCACCTATTTATATCAGTACATTGAATATATTTTTTGAAATCATTCTTTTTTAATGTCTTAGCACCAATCACCACAGCAAATTCCATTTGATTCTGACTCTGATTCTGAGATCAGCAGCCACTTTTCAGACTTGGATCCCGTCCTGTCTCGTGCTGCGACTGATCCGAAACAGGGCGTCAGAGTATAGTTTTCTAAAGCCCTGATAATTGCAGCCTCTCGCTCACATGCACACACCCCCACACAGTGGCTCTCTGTGCAAGTGTATGCTCTTGTCATTTACGATAAGCCGTGCAGTGGCTTGTGTCACTGACGACCCCGGCCACATTCCTGATGATGAGATTATCTTGTCACCGCTGTGAACTTTGTGCTTTTCCCCAATCGATCCGCATGCGCTGTTAATAAATGAAGTGGCGCTTTAAAGCGGAATCGCCTTTACAGCGCCGGACAAAAACGGGGCACGCCAGTGTATACGCCAAATCTCTCTTTCTCCCGCTTGTCTATCCCCCGTCTTTATAAGTCTTTCTGCGTTCGCTATATATCTCTCCCGTTAAATATCCACCATAAACGGAATGTTTTCGGCCAAAGCGGGAGCCGGTGTGTTCAAAACAAACACTCCACGCCAAGTGGGGAAGCCCAGAGGTCACATTCAGCACGTCTCCTGCCTTTATTTCAGCCTTGTTAACCAGACGGTCAGGAGGACGAGCCGGCAAATAAGGAGGGCTTGGCGTGAGAAGAGGACGGAAACGAGGGAGCTTCTGAGATTCGCGTCTTTTGCATTTTTTCGCTTTGGGCGGGAAGGTCGCGCAGGCTTTTTGGCGGCAGATTATGTGCCATTGTATCTTCTGGGCTTCGCTGATTAATTCCGCTGCCCCACTGACGGTTCCTCTATGTGGCGACAGATTTAAAATAGACTTTAGGGGCCTGCTGGAGAACATTCTGACAGTACAGTACGAAGACAAGCCCCCCTCTTTCTCTCTCTCTCTCTCTCTCTCCAGAGTGTAAGAACACACATAAATGTATCCACACACACACATCCCTCAGCACAATGAAGGAGACGGCAGAGCTGACCCTGAGAAAGATAGAAATAGAGAAAGAGAAATATAGAGAGTGCCACCTTGGAGTAAAGCGCAGCTGGCCCGAATTCTTTTCTGCTTCAATCCTGCTTGGACTTGGTGTGTTTGTTAGTGTGTGTGGGCGTGTGCGAGGGTATGTGTGGCATTTCTGCCCATAGTTGTTAAGGGAATAGGCTGCAGCCTTTGATTTCCCCCCCCTCCTCTAACAATGTTCTCTTTCATAACTAAATTGAATCATATTATTTATTTAATTTTCTTCTTTGCTTATGATTTGTTTATCCCCTCACTGTGACCCAAATATGAGGCACTGTTGCTCAGTTGAGCCTGTGTGCTGTATTTGAACTCTCATCAAAGCCCAAGCGGTTCGTATGCGTTGGTCAGGGCCGGGCGATATGACCTCAAATCTATATCACGATAATTGCACACTATTTACCATAACAGTATTCATTCAAGTCTTAACAGTTATCAGTAATTAAAAAATCTGAACGTAAGAACAATGTATTGTAGTTTTTTAAAAAAAATACACAATAAAAAGGAGCGGTTTACAACAAAAAAATAAGTCTTTAAAAATGTAAGTATATAGAGTCCAAAGTCTGGCAGCTGTCTGGACCTAGTTGCAACAAGTTCGTTAGACTGTACTGGAAATCCACAAGATCACTTACTAAGCGGAAACCAAGATTCGAAACTAAGAACAAGCCAAATTGATTTTGCCTTTGTGCAAACAGTGTGTGTCAAATCAATTCTTTTAGGAGTACACTGGGGATAGATAATTGATTATCACGTCCATGCAGCTGAAACGGGGACTAAAGCTACATTAACTCTAATAAGCAGATGCAGTGGTCATACTTCTTTTTGTGTTTAGCTCAAGATCTATTCTGAGGTGGACTAAGAGGTTGTAGGTTCAAATCCAGCTCTATTCTGAACGAGTGATTATTTTGTGAACACACCATATCATCAGAGCACACCAACACACGTCACAATGAAATGTGACCTCTGCCTTTGACCATCCATGAAGGAACAGTGAGCCACACTTCTTTTTTTTTGCCAGTACCCAGGGGAGTAGTGCTTGGGCATGGTACCTTGCTCATGAGTACCTCAGTGGTGCCATTATCGGTCGTGGACTTGAACTGGCGACCTTCCCATCACAGCGGCCAGCTCCTGAAACGTTACACTAACAACTGCCCCTACAGATGTATTCTGTCAGAACCAGCAGCATTGAGCATGTGGTCAAGACTAGAGTGTGACCAATATTGTTTTTTTCAGGGACAACGATTATTGTAACGATTATTGATAGTTACGGGGACAATTACCGATATTTGGAACCGATAAGCAAAATTAAACACTGATACCGATAATTGGCAAAACCCTTTGTACAAATACGATGCTTGTGTGTGAGAGTGGTGTGAGTGACAACAAGGCCTCAGCGTTGATTGGCTGCTACTTGTGTGAGGCGGGGCATTAAATGAAGCAGCGAGTCGAGAGCAAACAGCACAGAGAGAAGAGACGGCAGTGGAGCCACAGTAGTACACCTTGTAATTACTTAACATCAGTGATGGTCAAAATTAAACACTGATACCGATAAGCAGCCCAGCTGACCATCAGTCAACCCATAGTCAAGACCCTTAAACCCAAGTTGGTCCAAGGAGACTGTCATCACGTATTGTAAGCTTTAAGAAGATGAAATAGAGCATAAGAATTGTATGAATTGGATTAGGGTGTCCACTACATTCCATAAATGTACACTTTAAAGACAGGTTGAATAGAAAAGATTTGGGTGGTCATTATTGGAAATTGAACAGGCTCAGACGTTGGTCACCTTTAGAGTAGGGTCAGTGTCTGTACCTTTGCTGCACATATGTATTATAAGAAGTTTTCAGTGTCAGTTGCCGTTTAGAAAAAGTCATGGATTTAAATGTAAGAGCTTTTGAAAGGGCAAAATAATTACACCATTATTTAGTAGATTCCAGGCAAGTTTAAGGAATTTATGCAATTATCACTGAAAACATCATGTTTGAAAAGTGTGATTGTAAGCAAATTGAAGCTTAACAAGATGCTAATGAGAGTGTAAAGAGACCCTGGCGTGTAATCCATACAACCTGTAAAATTCCACTAGGCAGATCTGGGCACCTGCTCCAGTTACAGTTATTCAGGCTGTGTTGACTGTTGTGGACACCTTTTTGTCTGAAAGATGACTCAGTTTGGCGCATCACAACACCTTTTTGCTTCCTCTTAAACTTCTCGTTTGTTTTGGAAATATAAGTTGTTATTCTTTGCAGCGCAGAGCCGTTAGGGTCGTTTTCTTCCCCATCTCTCTGGTCACGCTGGGTCGGAGTGCAATGGAAAGAAAGCGGTTTGGCGTGAATGAGGTAAACACTTCTCTTTCGAGAGAGCGTGTGAAGTGCAGAGTAAGAAGTTTGGGGTGGTGGAGGTAGGAATGAAGTGCACACAGCTCGACATTTCTGTGTATGTGTGCCCGCATTATTTTTAATGGCTTGGCCATGTTTTACGCTGGAACATGTGACATATTTCACAGCGTGTCCAAAGGGGCCTTTTGCTGTCGTCCTTTCGGAAGGTTGCCCTTTTCCTCCTTGTCGAGAGGAGAAAACACATGCTGCGAGTGAATTGGATTTCCAAATTGCTGATTGTTTTCTTTGTTGTAGGAAATGCCTCGGAAAATGTCCTTATACAATAAGAATTACCAGGGGTGGCGATCTGATCATTTTTGTAAGGCATGTATTTCCCTCTCTCCCTCCAAGCTCAGTTTAGGGTTTTATCCACCACAGGTTTCCACTGGGAGATCTTTAGTGCTTTAGTAGATGGCCTACAGCCAAACCTGGCTAAACACCTCGCATCACACACACACACACACATCAACCCACGTCTCGACTCCTAAACCAGCATGACCCTCGTCCGGCTTATCGATATATCTTCCCAGCACGCAAATCTCCAGCAGGTGGTCTAGCACTAGATCCAAAACCATCGCTGCCATCTCCCCACACTTGTTTTTTTAATGGTTCCTAACCATAAGGGAGGATTATGGAGCCTTTGACCTTTAGCGCAGCCCCTGTCAGCGCCGTAACCCTCTTGGCAAAAGCCCTAATGCCATTGACAGCTGGTTTAACACGCTTAACTATAGAGTTAGGCCGGGTGGAGTGTTTGTATCCCCCCCTGCTTAAGACAGACAGGTGTCGCTGCCTTAACTGAACTCCTAGACTAAGCTCTTCTGCTCTGGGAAATACCCAAACCTCCAATTTAGGGTCATTATACAGACTTAACGCAGCTCCTCACAGGCCCACAGGGACCTTTATGTCATCCGTCTGCTCTCAGTTGTAAAAGTGTGGGTATTGTAGATGGAAAAAGACGGAGCAGTGTGTTAACGCTGTGCAAATATTAAATTAAATTTAACCAAGGAGTAAGAGTTTGAATCCAGTTATTCTTATCGTCTCTCTCTTTCTCGCCTTTTCGTCTTGCCTCCCTGCTGGCTCTACCTCTCCCTGTCTTTTTTCAGCAAAGGGCTAAATTCTCATCCCTCATTCGATGTAATGAAAAGGTTCACTGGTGATGAGTCACGTGGCTGCAGTTGGCTGTTAAGAATCCCCGTCTGAATCTTGGAGTATTGATTTTGTGTTCTTGCCATGTCATCTCCACCTTATATTAAGCGACCCCCCCCTCCCCCCCACCTTCTCTCCCTCTCTCTCTTTCTCTCTCTCTGTCTCATACACACACTCATCAATAAACCACTTCTCTGTGCATGCTAACCAGATAAGCTCCTCCCAGCTCCTCAGGGCAAGGCCGCCCCACGGAGGGTGTAAGACGGATTATTGGAACATTTCCAATCTTCTCTCTGCTAATTTTCGCTTGCTCACAGGTCTGTCCATCTGTAATGGAGGACATGATGGATCTTGTAGTGACTGTATCCCCATGCCTGGCCAGGCTAAGTGTGTGTGTGTATGGGTTTGGGTGAGTGTGTAAGAGGCTGTTACACCTTCTGTTCATCCAGGCACTAAACGTTAGGATGTGTAGAACTCAACCCGTATGAAAGAAATATGTCCCCATAAGTCGCAGACAAAGCTTCTGTGTGACTGACTTTCAGCGTTGGCCGTGATACTGTTGGAAGGACGATTTGTAGTCGTTTTATACCGGCTACTGTGTGTATTTTTGTGTGCATGTGTGTGTGTACCTGTCCCTGAGTGTGTGCGCATAACACGTTTAAAAGCATTATTTGCGCTCATTGTGCAAGTGTTCCTCAGGGAGCCCTGGCCTGCTACCAGAAAGCGCGCACAGGGAACCCGGCGGACAACACTCGAGTCTGGCCGGCGCTACAAGCCTCAGCCCTATTAAATCAATTACACACTGCAGAGTTTTATGAGGACAAACACAGACACTTACTGCTGGAGCCAGGGCCCCATTGGCAGGAGTTTTCACTTTCCCCATTGTTCAGGCCTCACTGTCACTGCATTGTTCAGCATCTCCACAGAGTGGTCCGATTGAGGAGAAAGCAGGAAAATAAGAGTGTTCTCACGTCTTAGTGTAAGTTTGTGTGTGTGTGTGTGTGTGTGTGGAAAATGATCGAAGATGACATTCAGAACGTCTTATCAAAGTCATTTTGCCAATGTCAGTCACAATCGATGTAAAATGTTAGGGCAGTTGGCAGCGTAACGGTTATGGAATTGTCTCCATGATTGGAGGGTCACAGTTCTTGTCGCAGACTGGTAAAGGTACCACTGAGGACCCATCTCCTTCACAGATGGGTCAAATGCAGAGGTCACATTTCATTGTGGTGCTGTGGTGTGTTCACAATGGCAAATAATCACTCACTATAGTCGCTTCACAATATATATACAGTATATATACTATATATAGAAAGTGAGAGAAGTTAGTTTATTTAGTGCAGCGTGGTTGGAGACGGGGGATCATTTGCACCCGTTTGTACAGCTGGTGAAACCTAGTGATTTCAGATATGTTCGAGGGTGTCAACACACAGAGACTGCAACATGCACGTTTAAAGCTGATTTGCATATTAAGTGTCTCATTGCTATTAGCACGTCGAAAATAACACATCTCTCACCTTACATGGTGAGTAAAAAAGTGAGCTACTTTGCATATACAAAATATCTTCCAGTTTTGAGGGCCAGTTTTGTCCCCTCTCTGTTATACTTCCTGAAATTCTATCATTCTACAATTGAGCCAAAATGAGAAAATCGCTTCCTGGATAAATGATTTTTTGAAAAAGTTTTACTATTGAGTGTTTATTTGTCATTGTGAAAGCAGCGCAGCACACAGCGCAACACAACAAAGTGTGGCCTTTGCAATTGACCCATCCATGAAGAGCAGCAAGTAGCTTTTACGTGGAGCTCGGAGACGGTACCTTGCTCATGAGTACTTCAGTAGTACCTTTAGCAGTCCGGGATTCAAACCGGAGACCCTCTGAACATGGCGCCAACTCTCTTGACATTTATTAACTTCTGAGCTTACTAGCATGCTAAATGAATAGGCATGTCACTGGTTATATTTTAACATTCTTGTTAATAAAACCAGCAAAGCTGCACCCTAGCTTGTAAGAACTAACTGGAGCTGTGTTGGTTCATTTTCATTTTGTTTCATTTTTAATCAGATGGAAACACCACATCAATGCAATTAGGGAGCACATCTAATCTTGTAAATCTGTTAGATCTGCGTTCAAAAAACACACGACATAGCAGTTGCCATTTTGCTAATTGTACAGCCCTAATATGCTTATGTAATGTTGATGTATTTTATTTACGATCATTACCAGGCCTTAAATATTTGTGGATGTGTACAACCAAGTATCCTGTAAACTGTGGCAACATATTCTCCCAGACTTCTTCTAGATACCCAAGAGTAACCCTCATCTACCTCAGACTTGTGTTCTGTCTGTAACCTTTTTTGATTAACTTGAGTCTTATTTTCTGGTTTATTAGAGCAAAAAACGTACATGAATTATCCCGAGAGTGTGCTGGCCCTGTGGTAAAGAGAGCTGTCATGTCGCACCATGCGCCGTCCCTCATGCGTGATTCTCCTGTGTTTGGGTGCTATTTCATATATATTACGGTTAACTCTAATTAGTCCGGCTGTCTCCAGCTAAAAGCCGAATTTCCCCGAGCCTAGCTGAAGCATGCAACGCAACTGTCAAGCCGTCTCTGGAAAAATAGGGCCTGCACGTTCAGCTCATTCTGTGCAAAGAGAATACAAGCAAGACAGTCGCGATTGTTTTTAAGGAAATTGGCTCTGTGGAGCGTTTTTACTCCCTTTATTTCCAATTTCTTGTGAAATACAGCATGGGTCAGCTTTAAACGGACTGACAAATTTGCTTGTGACCAGCTTCAGCTGTGTTTGGGACACGTTGGTGGACTTGTGATCACACCAGTCTGGGGTCTAAACCCTCAAACCCTCACAATTATAAATTGCAACATTACAGAAACCATCAGTTACGAACAAATGACCATCGTAAACCATCTCCTAATCTATGCTGGCCAGTAGGGGTGTGCAAAAAATTTAATCAAATTGAATCGTGATTCTTTCTCTGTCGATTCAAAAGCGATTCGTGCATTATATTTTTCATGTAACGAAATGGCACTAGTTTACTTTTTCCCCCAACATGAGTTCAGCTTGCAAATCCTATAGATGGCGCAATGACGAAATCTGCCCAAATAGACCTCCATCGCGTGAGCATGAAGGGAATTTCATGCGATTCAGTGTGATTTTTTGATTGATCTTTTAAATCTGAGTCAAAAGGGGAAAGTAACTCAAAACAGAAATCTGGAAGCACCTATGTATTGAATTCATTTGTGTTGAATTGGAAGAGGTCGGCATTTCCGTTTCTGTTCTAACGTTCACCTTAGCTACTGGTGAAAAAATGGCTTCACCCATATTTGCTAGGTGTTTACAGAGCCTTCCGTGGTTTACTATGAATAACATCTATGGCATCGTTGAGGCGTGTTCAACTGCTCCGGTATCAAACAAGGGTTTAAAACTCAACATTTCCTCTAACGTTCATAACTATGAGGGTCAGTAGCTATGCTATATGCTGTGTCCATGTTAGCCTAAGCTTTTTAGCTTTTCGTTAGCTTTTTATTTTCAACATGTAGGCCTACTGATCTTTGTTGTACTAACCGAAATAACTGAATTAATTCTGCTACTCTCAGCCTCTAAGTACAGGCGAGATTATCACCAGGGCACTGTGCCACAGGTCCATGAAGACATTAGAGAAACCTCACAGTTTGAGTGTAAGGTGAAGTTAAATATGGATGTGACGTTACTTTCATAACCCAGCGTTGCCGGGATTTAGCAGTGATAAAGTTCACTTTAAACACTGATTTTATGGAGCCACTGCGTCGCGAAAGGAATGGTTTTTTGAAAATTTGTGAAAACTAAGTTCACCGTTGTAGTGACAGTGTTGGGAAGGTTACTTTTAAAATGTATTCCACTACAGATTACAGAATACATGCCCCAAAATGTAGTTTGTAACATATTCCGTTAAGTTACTCAATGTGAGTAACGTATTCTGAATACTTTGGATTACTTAATATATTGTCATGCTTTTTACAACTACATGAATGTAGCAAACACATCCTGCAAATTCTTGTTTGTTTTTCTCTACCAATTGGCTGTTAAGCCCAAATCTCCCTGAATAGACAATATATTTACTGTAAAGGAGCAAACACGAAATTTCCGAGTAAGAAATGCATTCCTGCCCGGGCACTGCTAGCTCCGTTGTGCTGGCCCCGGTGTTGTACCGAATTCTGTAACCCGTCAAATTCTGTGACCATAGAGGGCGCTCTGTCTTCAAAGACAGGTTCACAGCGTCGTTTTCGGTTAGGGTTAGGTGTAGGTGGTCACACAATTTGACGGGTCACAGAATTCGGTACAACACCTGGTATTGTGTAACTGAGGCCACCAACATTAACAGGACGCTTACATTAGAGCCTCTTATTGCGTGTTTGTTTGGGTTTCCGGCAATGCGTGGAATTACCAAAATTAGAGAGGGGATAGTGATAGGATAGCCTAACATATGAAACAGGAAAAGACCGCCGTGTAATCCATTTATTTCAACAAAGTAACTGTATTCTAATTATCACCTGTTTAAGCGGTAACTGTAACGAAATACAGTTACTCATATTTTGTATTCTAAATACGTAACGCCGGTACATGTATTCTGTTACTCCCCAACACTGTGTAGCGACCAGATGCCGAACACAGGGGCACACACGGCAGTAGTCATTTGAACCACTTACAGTTTTCAGAAATTTGAAACAATTGTTCAAACTGTTGTTTTTCCGTACTACAGTCATCTTGTTGTATGACAACAAACCACAGTGAATGTCACACCGGAATCTGAAGTGCCGACCTCCTGACAAAAACGAACGCTCGTCACGGGCTTCATTTTACATAATTTAATGGTGTAACAAACGCCATTTCCACCTCACTTGCTTCAAGCAAGATCAGGACAGGAATAAAACATTTGGACAGAGTCCTCATTTCTCCTCCCCCCTGCAATACCAGTACCTTTACTCGAGAGGCTTCGCTCCATTTTTCCCCCTCCTCGTCTATCCAAGTGGAAAAGGCCAAACTTCCCCTCGTCGGTGTTTACATGCCTAGCAGTTTATGGGATTATAATCAGTTATTGCGGAAGTGGAAGCTGGGCGCTGCCGACGCTATCTTTGTCTGCCGATCAGAGGCGGGTTTGGACGCACTGTTCATGTGGGACGGCTCCCAAAGCCACTTTAATCCGGCACAGGGATTAGGTTAATCTGTGCTGTGTTCATTTTTAAAATTAGGATTGGGAATAGAAATTGTGGCTACGCGCAAATAAAAACGCTGTCACGCGCCAGAGAAGCCCGGACGCGTTTCGAATTCTCCCACGTCGATCTGTTGCTCTGACGGCGTCTTTACAGTGGCAGAGATGCTAAAAAGAGCCGCACGCAGATTGCATGTTTAAAACTGTAAAGTAATTTAGAAGGAAAAGGGATAGAATATGAATTCCATGGACGATTAGAGCTGTGGTCTGTTATGCATTGCTGGAATTGTAGCGCAAATTCAGTCGGTTGCTATTGTTCGGAATTTGGACTTTGCTCCAGGCCAAGAGCTAAATAACGCAGATAAGATTCTGCGGCGTCTGTTCCCTTCCTCGTAATTAATCTAGATGGATACGGCTCCTCGCCGCAAATGTCTGGAGTGGCGCGACGCTCATTTCAGAGGAACCAATTAATATTTCAAACTTTTTAACTCGTCTGGGACTGGGAGCAGGAAATGAATGGCGATGGCATTTAGTTCGTTAATGCCAGACGATTGATTGGCTTGGTGGCCACAGGAAAACATACAACTGGCTAATTAAATTTGATCACTTTGAACAGGACAAGAGGAATGGGCTGATCGGTGCCCGGCTGCAGAGAGTCTTAGTCTTCTCCTATGGTTTTCTCTCTCTCCATCTCTCGATCTGTCTCTCTGCCTAGGGGTGCGCCACAAAGTCGACCCGAATTGCGATTCTTTCTCTGTCAATTCAAAACCTATTAATATTTTTTAGCTAACGTAATGGCACTAGTTTACTTTTTTCTTTACACACGTTCAGCTCGCAAATGCTATAGATGGTGCAATGTGGAAATCTGCCCAGATAGACCTCGTTCACGTGAGCACGAAGGAAATGCATTCAGTATGCGTACATATGCATTAAATTTAGTAAACTACATTCGATTCAGTGTGATTTTTGTTGTTGTTGTTGTTGTTGTAGATCTGTCACAGTCAAATGGGAAAAGTAACTCAAAAGAGCAATCTGGAAACAAATTCATCTGTATATTGAATCATTTATGAGTTGCAAATCTCTTATGAATTGTGAATCAGTTTTGAATCGAATTGTGAATCAGTTTTGAACCGAATCATGAGCCCAAGAATCGGAATTGATTCGACTCTAGAGATTTTTTTAATCGTGCACCCCTACCTCTCCCCATTCCTCACTCTGTTGCCTCCCCACCTTCTCTTTCTCTCTCTCTCTCTCTCTCTCTCTTTCTCTCTGTCTCTTTGAATCGAATCATGAGCCCAAGAATTGGAATCGAATCAACTCATGAATTTTTTTTTATTGTGCACCCCTACCTCTCCCCATTCCTCACCCTGTTCCCTCCCCACCTCCTTCTCTCTCCCTCTCTCTCTCTCTCACACACACACACACACACACACACGCACGCACACACACACACGCACACAAACACACATCATGATGGTGAACATAACATTACCCCAGCCCTACTCCATTTACAAAACAACAGTCGTTACACATTTATAACTGTTTTACATTAAATACTTGAGCCTCCATCTTTATTTTATTCATATATATACTTTTACTCAGAATCTAAAAGCTGGTTCATGTCCTCCGCAGTAGATGCGTTTGCAATTATTTATCTTCTACCTTTATGTAGATAAATGCATTATTGATGTGCGAATTCATAAATTCATAGATTCATAAATATTGAGGCAGCCGTAAATGTAGTTGCGGGTATTGGGCCTAGGAGGAGCGCAGTGAAATATCGCCTAATCTGGTACGGCTAGATGAGAGGTGGCTCTGGTTTCGTCGGTCTTATTTGAATCATAGGCATTTCAGACGACTGGGAGCCTCCATTCCCAGCTCCTGTCTGTAATGTTCTTGTAAACATCGATTCCTTTTGTTCATCAAGCTTTATATTGCAAATATAGGGACGGCATATCTGTCTAGGGAGTCCTGACTGGCCAAACAGCTTCTCATATCGTTTGTTTGTGTTTTTTTCTGTCCCACGTGGTAGCATATCTGATCTGATCTGCCAAAATGTGACCCAAAATTCAGAATTGAGGTTTGATACCAAGTTTATTAAAAACCTTTAATAACCTTTAATAATCCTTAGCATCTAAAGGGATACACTCAGTAGTTCACAACTAAATTAGAAAATGCTATTAAACCAGACTGAAGCTTAGATTATTTGAAAATATTTATTTAAAGTCATATTTTGGTCTTTCTGGGAGAGAACCACATTTGTCCCGATCCCCTGCACGTCACTCAAAGCCACGTCACAATAATGCGATGGACGCACGTCTGTAAATACTGCAAATATCAAGTAAAAGGCTGTATTGTGAGTAGAACGCTGGTTATTTGTGCTATTTTTCTGTTAAAATATGAGCTTTGTCTGTAATTAGACAGATTTGATTGAACTGGAACGTTTTAGTGAGTGATGGCGTTCCGCATGACAGTCGCGAGTGCTTTTTTTTTACGCATTTACTTCTGTTTTTGTGCACGGAATAACTCACAAATACTTTCACACACAGAGGAATCAACATAATGTCCATTAAGTTTAAAGTCTTGTGATTCTGACCGTGTGGTTTCTGTAAGTTGAAGAGATTCTGAGTTATTAAAAAAAAGAATAATAAACGCATGCGTCGGTCTTGAAAGGTTTGAAGCATTTTGATGGGTTTCAACTTAAATAGCCATTTATGAACCTTTACACTATTACCATGGCATTGAAACTTTGAATTTTGAAGACATTTTCTTTCATATAAGATCAAAGAAAGAAAATCACACTTGCAGAAATTCAGTACTTTTTAGTTTTACTCAAAATTTGAGCGACTTCCGACTCATTTTGGGTCAGATATTGAAAAAAAACTGTGCTAAGGCCCGGCTCGTTGAGATCCATCCGTTTCAGAACATCAGATCTAGTCGCCAATCTTTTTGTGCCGTCTGAACGGAGGCAATGATATGCAAATGAAGTCACCTTTGTGGAAATGGGAGACAGAGAGTCTGAATAGAAAGATATGCCAGCGTCCACTTGGCAGAAGAACAAGGTCAGAGAGGCGAGTCTTCAGCGCGCGCACACACACACACTCTTCCTTCACCTCTCTAGCCGGTGAGTCATATGTTTTGCCGTGTTGTCACACAGCACGGGGCAGATTTGCTCAGGCAGAAAGTGACTTGGGAAAAGAAGGTGTTTTTTGATAAGTATTCATTCATGTCCTGCTTCCACCCTTTTTCCCGTTTCCTTTCTTGCTTTTTTAAGCTTCCTTCCTTCCTTCCTTTATTTTATCCTCTCTCACCCACCCCGCGTACGCCGTCCTGTTGGCTTTCATTCGTTCTCCCTTGTTTTTCGCCCTTTTCCCTATTCCCCTAGCTCTCTCTTTCTCTCTCTCTCTTTCCCCTTTCCTCCCCTCTGCTTTTGCCTCTAGTTATTTAAACACACACACACACACACGCCCCAGCACACTCTCACACTCTCGCACTCCGAACGTTCATTTATCTCCATTGAGAGGGAGGTGTCGGCATGGTCAGCGCAGAAAACTCCAGAGAACCCACTGAGGAGGCACCGAAATAGACCAACCATTTATGTCTCCAGAGAGATGGAGGGAGAGAGGGAGAAAGGGGAAAAAGAAAGAGTGTTAGCGATAGAGAGAGAGAGAGAGAGAGAGAGAGAGAGAGGGGAAAAAGGAGAAAGAACCACATACTCCAGCGTACACTCATTACACCAAGCTCCTTGGTCTTCTGTGCCTAAGATGGACCCCGATTTCTCTCTCCGAGGAACACACGCGCGCACAAAAGCCCATTTATCATCCAGCTCCAGGCCGTGTAAAGAAGCGAAGAGCGAGAAAAGCAGCGTGTCGGTGAGAACGAAGCTGTATGTGTGCGTCTGCGAACACCGGCTCATCAACAGTCAACAAGAAGGGGGGTCACGGCCGTAAACTCAGCCTCAACTTCAGCCCATACACACAGGGTTAGAGTGGCTTACGCTCTACTGAGATTATAAAGTACAGCCAGACAAGAAGGCCGATGGACATAAGACTGTGTTTCGCTGCCCAGCTAGATTGACGAAGATCATTAAAATAAGTTTTGAACAATGACTTCAAACCAATATCATGAATAATCATTTTACCTTAACTACAATTTAGTTTTTTGTAGTGATGCACAATATGAGAATCATTGTCCGATGCGGATATCCGATATTTTTATGCTTACATCTGCCGATACCGATACTGATGCCGAGAAATGAGGAAGGCAGACAAGAGATTTTGCTCGCCAACGTTCCGCTGCACACTCAGAATTTCGGCACAAAAATAGCGCCAGAACTCTGACATTTCTAACACAGCGCCAAGTGAAGCGAGCCTGAAAGCAGAGTGGAGCGAGGGTAGTGCACAACATTTTAAGAAAAAGTCACTTCCCGCCCTATGTGGTATACCAAGTCAAATAGGGTGCATGTGACACTCCATGTTAAGCTACAACCCGGCTCGGGACACAGCCCATGTAGAGCTCACATTCGCTAAGTGAGGCGAGCAGGCAGAGTTGAGATTTTGTATAAAATCCCACATCAGACTTTGGACATGCCTGGCACAAGCGCTACCTTTCCAATGTACAATAAATGCATGATTAAATATCGTTGGAAAATATCGGACAACTCTAAGCATCGATCCAATGCATAAAATGCAGTTATCAGCCAATTCGGATATAATCCCAATATTATTGTGCATCCTTAGTTTTTTGCCTTAAAATTTCGCTGACAGATTTTGTACTGTATATATGCTCAACAATTAAAGCTTTTTAGTGCTATTAAAGATTTTATTTCTTCCAATGAAAGAATGTATATTTTTGTGACAGAATTCTTTTTTTTATTATCAGAATTTTTTTAATTGAAATAATCCTCAGGGTTTAAGTTGCATCGAACAGGGATCCTGAATGTCGGTTTCCAATCATTCTCGGTTAATTGCCCAGCGTTGTTTTGAGCCCTCGACCGGATCGAGCAGTGATACTCCAGCCTCACTCAAGGCTGGTCTAATCGGCAGAGAATGACTGGACTTTTTTTTATTAGCTTTGATGCTTACACTGTGTGTTTGCTTCGGAACTGAGACGGCCAGTTGTTCTGCATCAGGGCTGCGGTCATTTTGTGCTTTTTCGCGGCCGCCGGGGTCGTGCGCGGGCGGCGTTCTGGCAACGCAGACGTGACGCATTTTGTTCAGTTTTTTATTTAACGCCTATGGAATAGATATGGGTAATGAACAAAAACTAACAAGGGCCCACTTCACAGCCTTGCACAGAATCATTGGTCGGTTGTCTAGTGCTGGAGAAAACATTGTCCTAAAAATTCTCGCTGTAGGGCAAATGCAGTCTCTCTCTCTCTCTTTCCCTTTCACTCTCTCTCGGGACAGTTTGCATAGGCGCAGGATATTGTAAAACACTTGGCAGGAAAGTGCTCTTATCGCAGACTGCTGCAGGGTGGGTCATGGTCATGTGATAAAGCGCAGCGCTTCCTGAGGCTGCCCGGAACATGCTGTTAATGTCGTTCAAAATAAATTAACCGGCAGACGAACACGCACAAAACACAAACACACACACGCGCACACACACGATCTGCCTCTACGTTTCATTTCACCTTCCCCACGCTTAATGTCACGACTCGGGTCAGGGCTCCCGCACAGGAATGGGTTCAAAAGAGCATCACGCATGCTTCTTCTAACCTCACAAAGACCGCGGCGTGCCTGCGCTGCGCTCTAGGCCAGGTGATCGGAGTCTTAGTCGTCGTCGGGGGAAGAAAAGAACGTGTAAAAGAAAGATTAAAGAGATTTAATAAAAGCAAAGTCGCCCAATTCCGTCTGTATTTCAAAAGGCCGGGAGCAATTATTATTTCAATGGCAAACATTCGGAGGCGTCTCGGGCTCGATCTACCCTTTGATACCACTTTGGTCTCGCGCTTTTCCGTTTTCTTTCTTCCTTTTTTAAAAAAAATCTCCTACGAGGTTGAATGCCGAGCTCTTTGCCGTGATAGAAAGCTTCGACAAAGGCGGAAAAGGTCGCCAGGGTTGGGGGAGGCCTGTTTGACCTTCCCCACAATCTCCTACCCGCCGAGCTCCAGCCTTTTTTTCCTCCCTGCCCCACTCCCCCCCTCCCTGAATGTCGTTACGGCGCCATTCAAATATTTCTTTTGAAGCGGGTTTTCAAATAAGGTTCACCTATAAGTGGCGACTGGGGGAGTTATTGAAGGGGGTTGATGGCAATGTTAGTGCAGAGTTGAGAGGGAGATGGTGACGGAAGGCAAGCGTATAATCCACGTTATGGACCAGGATTAGAGCCACTTGACCAGGATTAGCCTTGTTCTTTCGTGTCTTATCGAAATGGAAATGACAATTTTACTTGACAAAGAGTTTGTAATCATTTCTAGGGCAAGATCCTTGAAAGTCAGCGATTTGACACCTCGATTGGAATCTCAATTTGGATTGAGTGTCAGCCAGCAAGTGGTGGGTAGAGTGCTGAAAATATGTTCCCAAATACAATTACTTCTTTCAAAAATGACTTGAGTAAAAGTAAAAATTCCTGTTTCAAAAACCTACTTAAGTAAGGGTAAAAAACTACTTTATTACGAAAAGTTGAAGTCAAAGTAAACTTTGTCATCTCTACTAGGGGTGCAAGATTCTGAAAATCTCACGATTCGATTCTTGGGTTCACAATTCATTTAAAAATCGATTCACGATTCATGAACGATTCACAATTCAAAACATAGATTCATTCTACATATAGCTTATCAGAAGACTGTGAGTGGGTGAGTGCGAAAGAATCTATGTGAATTAGAGTGGGTGTATGTGAGTGAATAAATGAGAGAGTGAAACAGTGAGGGAATGACATCTGGTGTTGCAGCGTGTCATTTTAAACCCGGCCTGAAACTGCAACAGTATTACAGCTTTGGGACCTACATAGGTGTATTTGACAGACTATGATTCCGCTCTGTGTGCACTAGGGGTGCGCAAATCAGAAAATCTCCTGATTTGATTCGATCCCAATTCTTGGGCTCACGATTCGATTAAAAATCTTTTCACGATTCATAAGCGATTAATGATTCAGTACATAGATGAATTTGTTTCCAGAGCAAGACCCTTAACCCCAAGTTGCTCTCAAGGAACCTGTGCCTGAATTAGGACAATGGAAGTTGCTCTGGATAAGAGTGTCCGGTAAATGTAAATATAAATGTTTGATTTAATACATAGATGAATTACTTTTCCCATTTGACTGTGGCAGATCAACAAATAAAAATCACATTGAATCAAACATAGTTTACTAAAGGTAGTGCATATATACGCATACTGACTGCATTTTCTTCACTCTCAGGCCAAGGAGGTCTACCTGGGCAGATTTCCACATTGCGCCATCTATAGGATTGGCGAGCTAAACTCGAGATGGGCAAAAAGCAAACTGTTAGCATTACGTTAGTTGAAAAATATGAATACATTTTTTGCAATGTATGAATTGATTTTGAATCGGCAGAAAGAATCACGATTCAATTCGATTCAATTGAATTATGCATCTAGAGACAGAGACGTGTTCCTGCTGATATGGACTTTTGCCCCTGACAATCGATTTGTTGTAATGAAGGCATTATGAAATATGTAACTGAGTCAAAAGTAGTTTATTCAAATATTTTCATGAGTATGAGTAAAATTACAGATTAGAAAAAAGGAATGCAGAGAGTATGTGTTCCAAGTGTACGTGACTAAGGCAGAATAAAACGATCATGCTCATGAATGGATCGGATTTCTGTAAGGAATTATAAATAAACAGATTCATAAATATATTTTTACATTTCTGAAGCTGAAAGCTAACTGGTAGGTGGCTATGTCACATGTGTATTGCGATTTCGGCCTTGCGCACAACCAGCGTTAAGCCGTCCTCCGTTAGACGCATCAGTAAGTCAAGAATGCACGGAAGAGCTCGTCGACTAAGATGGAAACATGGGGCCAGTGCATTAGTCTTCCTTCAGCTTCGTGTTTAGACATGTCAATATTGTCTGGACCGCGGCATGTTCTCTACCCCCCACCCCTCCTCCTCCTCGCTGCTGCGTATTGACCTGGGCTGCAGAGCAAACACGCTGTGGCAACATTGATGTAACGTTGAGAGTGGAGTAAATGAGACAGACGTTTGGGTGTCGGAAGAAGGGCTGTAGGCCTTTCCACATGTTCATGAGAGATGGTTGAAAGGAGAACTTGAGGTAGATGATTGGGGAGATGGGTGAAGTTGATTCGATAATACTCTCCTGGGTTTGGGAAATAGGTTTGGAGAGATGAAGCCTGTGGGACTGAGTATGGTCAGTTAATTCCAAAATGATATATTCAGATTCACAAGCCGTCAGTTTGATTTAATTTTGATCCGATTTGAGTGTGTTTTGTCATGGTTTTGAATTAGAGTAATGTGTCTGTTTTATTTTAAGAGTTGCAATGACTTTTACAGGTTATCTACAGAAATCAGGCAAAGAAATTATTTAACGGTCAGTTTAATTAACCAAAAGATTTAAAATACATTTTTGCACCTACTGTGATATAAAAACAACACAGTTCAGTAAAGCAGAAAATTCGTAGAACTATTTTTAATACTGATAGTTATAAACTGTATTTTACACTTCAGTTCCCTCTTGCGACATTTATTTCCGATGAACAAGCATTTTAACCCTCATTGCTTGTTTGGACCCTTTCACTTTAAATCCATCCTTCAGCCTCTTGACTCATACGAGTCGTATTTTATAAACACGCATGAGAGAAGGGGTGGGCGATATATGAAATATACTCAATATATCTCGACTTGTTCCACCTGTGATGTAGTAAATGACTATATTGTGAATATCGAGTAGAAATGTTAAACAGACAGCATGTACGTCACTTTTGCGTTTTGCTTCTTTGCCCTCTCAAAGCAAACAGCTCACTCCCTCGCCCATCCAGAAAACTCTTTTAGCGCATGGGCGCTTTGTAGTGGTAGCAGAGAAAGCGAGGGTGCAGAGAGAGACGCGAATATCCACACGATTTCAGAGACATTCATTGGAGACGGAAGCAGACGACTTGGTTCCGATGAAAAACAGCACAGGTTCTGTTATTCTGCGCACAAAACAGAAGAAAATGATATTCTTCGCCATAACTCGCAAAAACATTCCAGTCCGGTCAAATCTTTCCCTTTATGACAGACAAAACTTTAGCTGATAAATAACAACGACCAGTGTTCTACTCACAAAACAGCTATTTTCAAGCGTTTATTCCATCGCTTTATTGTAACACGGCTCCCAGGAATGCGTGGGGGATTTTGGGAAATGTAGTTCTATCCCAAAAAAAGAGAGAATATCTCGAGATATATATTGTGCATCATAAATATTGGGATATTATTTTTGTCATATCGCCCAGCCCTACAGGAGAGCCATATGACATAAAACCTTGCAACTTCTAGCCCCAAGAAGTGTCTGCTGTTGATACTCAGTCAGAAAGCCTGAACAGAGCCTGGTTTAAGCTGTCAAAATACAGTTGTTGGATGTGTGTGTGTGTGTGTGTTCACATCCCACACCCAAAAGTTCACACACAAGCTTTTCCATTTTAACTCAGCAAGCTCTCACTTTCCCTCTAATATTCCCTCTCTTATATCATCCAGGTTATTGCGGGATCACACCGTGGCGCCGCTCAATGTTTGGAATGTTTAATTAGCGTGTTTCCTTAAGTAATTAAAATGTACAAATGTAAGGATTAGAGACCCCCTGCTCGAGCTCACTCTCTCCTTCTCCACCCCCCACCCAACGCGTCCACCACCTCCCCCCCCTTTTCTGAATAATTAATCAACCTCTTATGGCAGGCGATCTCGTTGCACGCCGGGGCGCGTTTTCGGTGTCGCGCAACACCTAAATTTCTCTCCCTTCTCCTTCACAGACCGACAATTTCCCCGCTGAGCCCAATTACATGGGGAGCAGGCAGCAGTTTGTTCAAAGGTAAGGCCTATTAAACCACTCTCTCAGCCCTAGCGGGGCGTGCGCCTCACATTAAGAGCCCCCCCACACTCCGAAAGCTTTCGGGTTTTCCGATTTTGTCCACTGACCTCCCGCCATTGTGGCGTTCTCTCTCTCTCTCTCTCTGTCTCTCTATCTCTTTTTCCCTCTCTCTCTGGCTTTGCAGCAGCTCCACCTTTAAGGACCCGGAGCGGGCGAGCCTGAGGGACAGCGGGCACGGCGACAGCGACCAGGCCGACAGTGACCAGGACACCAACAAGGGCTCCTGCTGCGACATGTCGGCCAAGGAGGCGCTCAAGATGAAAGCCACCGGACTCAAGCCGCAGCCTCTCGAGCAGGGTGAGTGTCCTCCACGCCGACTAGGTCCTCCGACTGGCCCTCCATCCGTCCCTCTCCTCCTCCTCCTCCTCCTCTACACCCGAAAACATGGAACAAGTCGATGAAAGTGTGCCTGGCTCTTGCTCCTCTCTGTCTGCTTTCCCGTTGACCCTTCTCCTTATTGATGACCTTCTCGCTGGTCTGGCTGAATTTTCGTCGTTTATTTTAGCCTACTTCTTCTTCTTTATCAGCCTCCATTTTCCTCTTCATCTCCACCTTTCTTCTTGTACCACCATTCCCAATTTTGTATCTGTACTCTTCCTTGTTTCTCTCCTTCAGTTTCTCTCTCTTTCTCTCGCTCTCATTCCTCCATCGCTTTCCTGCCTCTTTCTTTCTTTCTTTCTTTCTTTCTTTCTTTCTTTCTTTCTTTCTTTCTTTCTTTCTTACACTGTATTTTTAATTCCCTGCTTCCATTCCCCATCGTTCTTCACTGTTACCCCATCTCCTTCTCATGGCTTCGTTTCTCGTTTCCTCTCTCTCTCTCTTCTTTTATTATTCTTATTCTTCCCCTCTGACTCCTTCCCCATCTTTCACCTCCTACCCTGTTCAACCCCTTCCTCATTTTTTACTCTTCGCTCCATCTCCCGTTTTCTCTCTCTCTCTCTCTCTCTCTCTCTCTCTATTTCTGATTCTTGTATTCCAGCCACGTTCTCAGTTTATCAAACCCGACAAGGCCATTATGATTTTATAAGCCAAACCACTTTAGCCTCTCCATTTAGGCCTTGCTGGGGAGACTTGTGGGAGCGCGGCGTCTTTAAAACTTTCATAATGGAACACGGAAAATGACTTATCGCGCGGCGGGCGACGTTACGTGCTCGGCCTGATTAAATATGAATAATTATTCGACGTCTCTGTTGGTAGGACAAATTACTCGTGACAAGTGTAGAACAATAACTCGGCGGATGGATGGAAAGTTGCGGAGGCTGGAGAATTCGCCGCGCAGGAGAGATGTAAGACGTTTGTATCCCACCATCTTCCAGGCCTGCTGGGTCGTGTTTAAGGCCATTACACCCAGATCTTTAGCCCTCTGAAGAGCATTTCTGAGACAAAAGAAACACAGGAAGAGCGTGTATCTGTGTGTGTGTATGTGTGTATGTGTGTGTGTTTTGGGTTAGAATGAATGTGCTTGGGAAAGCTTTAAATCAAATAGTACAATTAATCAATAGAAGAGAGGGAATCTACTGCTATCTGGGTTTGACAGTGTATCTCTAGGCTAGTGATGTTGGCGCTGATTTGGCTGTGAGTGTGTGTGTGTTTTGTTTTACTGCAATTCGGGACTAGAGTAAATGTACTGGCAAGAGAAATTGGCCAATTACAGAGCTCCATATGTTTCTTATTTTTGAGACAGTACTCATTTAATGGTGCATGGGAATAGCAGCAGAACGGCAGGATTTTGCTATTTTAGCGCACACACACACACACACACACACACACACTACAGAGCAGCGTAATGTTGAAGATACAATGCAATGACCTAAGCCAAGAACAATGAAATCTGGTGTGTGTGTGTGTGTGTGTGCCATGTTTTTAGGTGTTGTGGGAACCTTTTTGGGCCTTTTTGTCCCCTTAAATCACTTTTATTCATTTTTTGGGGGGCTTTGTGGGGACATTTGAGAGCTCCCAATGAGGTGAAATGACTTTACAGAAAATGTGCTTGTTTTATTTGAGAAACTAAAAGAGGTAAAAGATGTGCATTTGGTTACTGAGGTTAAGCTTAGATTTAGGGTTAGGATTAGCTGTAGAATTATATACATCTAGTCATTATGGGAGACTATGAAATGTCCCCACAAAGACAGTTGTTTGTGTGTGTGGGAATAAAAGAAAGAGATACTCGATTCCATTGCGCAACAATATAGAATATAGGCTTATCCGTCTCACATTAGAAACTCACTGACAAACGTTACAGCCCTTCGTTCTCTCCTCTCATCCCGTCTTTCTTTCCATCTCTCATCTTTCCATTCCTCCTCCTATTCCTCTCCCCTTCTAAAATCAATAGTCACGCTATAAGGCATTTAAAAGGGAGCAGGTGTTTGTTGGACCAGTTGGTCTCTCTCTGTCTCGCTCTCTCTCTTCACTGGGCACCCAGGTGAGAAACAGAAGCCCCTGGCATTACCACTTCTGTTGCTTGAGATTCCACATGCAGGCCCCTAAATCGGCTTGGTTAAAGGGATGTGTTTGTGTGTGTGTGTGTGTTTTGAGTGGAGATTGTATGGTGGTTGGGAGGCAGCATAGCGCCACCATACATAATGCATTACGCTACATTATAGCAGCGCCCGCTTTAAAGTGGAGTGTTATGGCAGCGTTTAACTGGCACTAAGGAAGGAGCAGTAGAGTTTGTGTGTGTGTCTGTGTGGATGTGTGTGTGTGGGGCTGGCAGCCTCTTGTAGTGATTGTATTCTCCTACTGGCTGGGATGCATTATTTAGAGAAGCGGAGAGGCCGACAGACAGACTGCTTTTGGCTGTCCAGAATAGGCATGGGCCAAATACCGGTTTCGAGGTGTACTGCGGTTTAATAAAGAAAGTGAAAGTGAGTGATTATTTGTCATTGTCAACTAGGGATGAAAGCTGGTACTAAACGGGCCCGGTGCTAAAAAAAAAAAAAAAGAAATGGAGCATGGATAAGCTCTGACGTTAACGCTAATGCTTTCGGTCCCGGAGAAATTAATAAATCAGATTTTTTGTTTCTAATCTAGAGCGTTCTCTCATAATGCACGGGGAAACTCTCACACGTGTGGCCACATACACACAGACGCTGACGCCTCAATCTGCGTGCGTATGTGGAAGGTTCTGTTCTGCTTACGGCTGTATGTGGTTTGTACACTGACCCAGTCGAGGTGTACCCGGCCCGATCGGCGAGAGTACGCGCACAAATTTAAACTTTAAATTACGTTTTCATACATCGTTAAACATTTAAAAGCATATGTTCGCAATCACGCAATACTTAATATCCGTTAGTAGTCATTGAAATATATGACAAGTACAGGCGGCCTGCCAGCAGATACGCAGCTTTTTATTTATGTGATATTGTAAAACACTTAAATAAATGCACACAAACTCATTGTGGACTGAGGAGTCATTAGAAAGAGTTACAACTAACAAAAATGATTGTACGTTTTTTATTTTATTAAAATGACTGTCAATTTACTGTGTTGATGCTTTTAACGACACCCTCCCTATTGTGCATATTGTGATATTTTTTGCTTAAGGTCGTCAAACCATCAGAATTTCATACCGTCCCGTGCCTAGACCAGAACGGTTGAGTCTTTCCTCCCCTGTTCCTGCTCTCTCCTTCCTCAGTGAGCGGGGGGCGGCATAGTGGAATGACCCTAAGCGCAGCTTTTCCTTTTCCCGTCTTCCCGCTTGTGCCTAACACATTAATGTTGCATTCAGATGATTGCCGGCGCCGAGTTTAACCCTTCGGGGAGCTGACAGGAACGCGCTAGGCGAAAAGCGTTCAGAGCACCGGTGAACCGCATAAACATGTTGTCTTTAGCCCTCAGCCAGGCGGACCGGATGGTTATCTGGTGTCCGTGTGAGGTGTGTGTGTGTACATTGGAGTGCTCATGCAGGGCCTGTGTCCATGCTTTGGGCTGTGTTGATTAGGCAATAATTCAGTGTGAGATAGAGGAAGAGACCAGGCTGCAGGGTGCACATAAATAAACAACACGGTCCAGCAGAGGCTCTCTCATTCTCTCAAACACACAAAATACTCTTTCTCTCGCTAATCTCTCTCGTCCTTACCATCTTCTCTTACACACACACACATACGCACACACACACATATTCAGTCTGTGCTTGCTCTGTCCATTCTTTCTCCCATATCCTTAACATTCATACTTATACGTCTTCTTCATACTTCATTTAATTAGGTATCATAAAGTAAGACTTAGTTCCTACTAATGTCAGAATATGGAATATTCTATGATATATATATATATAATCTCACTTAAATTCAATATATGTATACTTTTAACTAAACAGAATGCTGATGAGATGTTATGTGTATAGTTAAAGGTATATTTCTTAAATGTAGCAAACACTTACAGTATAAACACTAAGGATCGACCGATTACCGACCGAGTCGATTATCGGGGGTTGGTATTAGGCATTTTGCCGATTATCGGTATCAGCGTTTAAATTTGACCATCACCAATATTAAGTCATTACAAGGTGCGCTACTATGGCTCCGCTGCCGTCTCTTCTCTCTGTGCCGTTTGTTCTTCACCCACTGCTTCATTTAATGCCCCGCCCACAACAGTCTCTGATTGGCTATATATCACATGACATCTAGGTTAATGGGAGAGCGCTAAACAGCTTTGCTTTCTTCACCACAACATGCTGCTGCTTAATTTAGAATACTACAAGGTTTTAAATTTAAGTTTCACAGTTTTATAATGTTTCTAATATGTTTATTTGAAATCATTTAAAGATAAATAAAAAACATTAAAAGTATTTATAAACAAAGTTATTTAAGTTAAGTTTTGTGTTGGTGTTTGAAAAAGGTAAAATTTTTACAGAGATTTTCTCTCTTTTTTTGTGCATATAGATTCAAAATATAGGTTATCGGCCCCGTTAACTAATAATCGCAATAATCGGTTGAAAAAAAACATTATCTGTCGATATAATTAACACCATTAAACAAACTATTTACTGAAAGTATAAAAGTGTTATACACTAATATACACTTGCAAGCATACTACTAGTCCTATGATATTAATGTACACAGTGCATTAAGTACACATAAGTATAAGTAGATATGACTGAACCTGGCTTAAGCATGCTCAATGAAATGAACTTTTGCTTGTTTGTATAATCCTAGTATACTAAAGTAAATTATTTTTTATTTAGTTTTAGTGTGTCTGTTTAGTGTCTAAAAAGTTAGCTGAGAGTTGACTTATTTTTAGCTTAGAAGAACTATGATGATAGCAGATTTAATTCTTGGTGAGATAACGGTTAGGGCGTTCGCCCCGTGATCGGAAGGTTGCCGATTCGAATCTCAGGTTCGGTAAAGGTACCACTGAAGTACCCATGAGCAAGTTACTGTCCCCAAGCTCTGCTCCCCGGGTGCTGCCCATGTCAGCTGCCCACTGCTCCTTCATGGATGGGTCAAATGCAGAGGTCCCATTTGGGTATGGTGCACTGTGTGTTGAGTTGTGATGTGTTCACAATGACAAACAGTTGCTCACTTTCACTAAAATCTACTTCTTTTTGTAAAGGTCTTCAATTACTCAGCCTCATCTTTACTGCCCTCTCTCTCTCTTCCTCTGTCTACCCCTTCTCTTTTTCTCTCTGGCCTTTGCACACCGTTCCAATTACGCTGCTCTCTCCAGCATGGCTTCATTTACCATTAGTAGTGTAGAAGTGTAGCATCAATGGTGTGGTCCTCAATGGTCCTGCATGAATTCATCGGTCTGTAGACCTGTAGACTCTCTTCCTCCCTCACTTTCCCTCTCCTTCCCTCTCTCTTTCTATCTCTCCCTCTCCCACTCTCCCTCTCCCACCATACCATAATTGCGTAATTGGATTAAAACCAAATTGCTCTTTGAACAAACACTTGTTATTCCCTGTCCTCATTGTCCTCCGCCTCGGAAGCCCGCGTGCTTTTCTTTCTCGTTGGTGTTGCGGCAGGGCTACTCCGGAATTGATTAATTAAGCCCCCCAAATTGGGAGCGGTGTATTAATTAAGCAGAAGTCTATCAGAACCTTTCTCTCCCCTCTCTTCTTTGCGTATTAATTGGTGATTAATTGATGTGAAGATTTGCCTGCAGCAGAGTCTAATCCTGGAATGAGTTCATCAGTGGCCTCGGCTCGCTTTAGTCCACTTCCTGCCTGTGTCACACCGGCGCTGAGTTATGCACACGGGATGAAACGCGTGAGGGAGTGTGTGTGTGTGTGTGTGTGTGTGAGCGTGCTCATACGTGTGGGTGGGTGGATAGTGGGAGGATGAGAGTGTGTCTGTATCTCTCTCTCTAGATCGCTGGGTGAGTGTTCTGGATGACCTCCCCTAATTGCATTTGATTGGAGCGTGATAATCCAATTGTTTCACCTTTTATTTTCTCTTTTCCTCTCCGTCTCACAGTAAGCCCAGCTCATTAGACGGACAGGGGAGAGAAAGAGAGATAGAGACAGATAGAGTGAAGGAGGCTGAAGCCTGAATTAGAGTGGCTTGCTGTGATGAAGACACAAAACAACGAGAGAGAGGGACAGGAGAAAAGTGAGAGGGAGATAGAGGGAGCGCAGTGTCCACCCCACCTCTGACCCATCAGCCCTTGTGTTATTTGTGGCACAGTAATCAGAATCCCTGTAACCCATATCAGCGAGTGGAACAGGCGGCTGAGGGATGTCACGCTCCATCACACACACACACGCCCACACACACTATTGTGTTGAGATCGTTTGAGAGCATTAGATGATTGATTTGTTATGGCCATGGCAATGGATTGAATTGAATATGCTCGTCAAGGAGAGATACCGGCTCTGTGACTGAAATTACACATGCGCACGTATGCACATGCAGACATTTACTCCTATGCACACACGCTAGGGGCGTGCCAAAAAAAATCGAATCGAAACGCAGTTATTTTCCTGGCGATGCATATTTTTCAACTAACGTAATGGCGCTAGTTTGCTTTTCTCCCCGACAAGAGTTCAGCTCGCTAAACCTATAGATGGCGCAATGTGGAAATCTGGCCAGATAGACCTAGCATGAGCATAAAGGAAATGCAGTCAGTATGCATACATATACATTACATTTAGTAAACTACATTTGATGATTCAGCGTGATTTCTTTTGTTGATCTGTCACAGTCAAATGGGAAAAGTAACAAAAAAAGCAATTTGGAAACAAATTCATCTATGTATTGAATCGTGAATCATTTATGAATCTTAATCGATTTTGAAACAAATTGTGAGCCCAAGAATCGGAATTGAATCGAATTGTAAGATTTTCTGACTGGTGCACCCCTACCATGCACTCACATATGCACGCTTATACTCAATCACAGCGTTGAAATGGTTAGAGACAAAGATCAGACTCCATTTATCAAACACTTATATTTACATTTACAATCTTATCCAGAGCAACTTCCATTGTCCTAATTTCAGGGACAGGTTCCTTAAGAACAACTTGGGGTTGAAAGTCTTGCTCAGGGACGCAGTGATGGTAATGCTGGAGGTCAAATTCAAACCCACGACCTCTTGGTCCGAAGGTGAGTATCCTAGCGAGTAGACCATCACTACAACCATCACACCATGTTTTCCGTTTGCATAAGCATTTCTCCTTTACGCCTTCCAACAATGCTTCCCGTGCCGACGAAGCCAGTGTTTTTAGCTGCAGTTCACACGGTTATTTAAAGAACCACAGTTTGTGGCTTTTATTCACAGCCACACGCTTCTATTAATCCACCAAACAGGAACCATGCGCAGGTTTGTGCTGCCTGTCCAATTAAAAGTGTTACCCACAAGGCAACAGGCCAAACAAGGTGAACTGAGATCACAGTGGCACCAAGTCAAAAGCGAGCTTCCTTCCCCTCCTTCACTCTCTTTCCCTCCATCTTCCTTAGCAGCATTATTAATTAAGACGCTTCTTCCTGCTTCCGCCCCAACTCCTGAGACCTGGTTAAATCCATACTGACAAACAGCCTTTTTTTTTTTTACCTCTCTGTTATTCCTGAAGGTCATTTTCCACCCTTCACATTTCAGCCGGCCATTGAGGGTTTGGAGCGCGAGAGGTTACGTGAGCCTGGCGGCTAATTTGTTTTCGAACGCCTCGCCGCTCTCGCTTCTACGAGAGCTCATGCTAAGCGCCAGAATAAATTATCGCCTTTTGACTCCGCTTTTAGACATGTTTTTAGCATTACCCATCCAAAACATGTAATCTTCTTGCTCCTTCTCCGGTAAGTTAGGCATCTCCTTTCGAAACCCATCCCCACCGCCGCTCTTCTCTTCGCTGGCGTTAACTGAAGCCGTATGCAAATGCCAGAGAAGTGGCACGTAAGGCATTTTTTCACGTTTGCATCAGTGGTTCGTGGGAAAGCGTTAACAGAGAGGAAGCTAATCTCTTTTGAGAAGACTGACTAAGGCATTTCAGCCAGTCAGCTAGTTTTTATTTATTTATTTATTTACATTTTGAGAAAGAACTCTTTGCCGTGATGGGGGCGGCTGTGAGAGTTTCACCCCTCCTGTGTTTTTTTCCTATTCAGATGCCTTTGTTATTCTTTAATCTAGATCTAGCCCTTCTTCCTCATGTTTGGAATACCAGGTCCTGACTGGTACACTGACAGTTCTTTACTAATTTTAATATCTTCTCGAAAACAAGAGTCTAAAAGGCAGGAATATTTTTGGGTGGAGCTCAAAAGTGAGCATTTGCAAAACTTTCCAATAGAATTCTGCCCAAATTTGTGAAACTGTCTCCATCTCTTGGCCCTTTCATCAGAGCTTTCAGACACCGGCCGCTGCCAGTAAGAGTAATCACCGCCATCTTCCCCTCAATGCAACAGCTCAAATATGAATTAATATCACATAAATCTTCCTCTTTTTTTGAGGGGAACATCAGTGTATTATTTATATTGAGCCACTTATTTTTCTTTCTCTCTTCTAAGGCGTAGCTGTCACTCGGCTTGTAATTTGCCCGTAGTCTCTAAAATTTGTTCTGTATCGAGACTGACAATAACAAATACGTTGCAATAACGCCGCATTGATTTGCCGTCCGACGAAATAACTAGAAATGCTCCATGGACAAACTGAAGGATCAACAAATCTCTACAATTTACTTGCTTGCTTTTTTTTCGCTCCCCGTTCGCTCCCTCCTGGCAGTGCTGCAGGATTCATCAGTCATCAGAAACAGTTCAGCACTTTTTTCCCCCCCAAAACAAAGTCTTTGGACAAATGAGCTCCTTAGAAGTGAATGAAGTTCAATAATGATCAGGAGCCTTTTTGGATCTCAGAGGCCAAGTCAAGGAGACGCCTGGGCATGAGCTGCTGGAGACTGGAGTCAACACACATGCACACAAAGATACACAGACATGCCATGTTTGCCATCTTCATGAGCCATTTCTAATAGCTAGTTTTACTGCATATATTGTACAGTAGCTAAATATATTAAGGGTCGACCGATTATCAGTCGGGTCGATTATGGGGGGCTGATATTAGGCATTTTTCGGTATCTGGTTTTATTTTGACCATCGCTGATATTAAGTAATTACAAGGTGCACTACTGTGGCTCCATTGCCATCCCTTCTCTCTGTGCCGTTTGCTCTCGACTCGCTGCTTCATTTAATGCCCCGCCCACAACAGTCTCTGATTGGCTATATGTCACATGAGTTGTAGCCAATCAACGCTGCAGCCTTGTTGTCACTCACACCACACTCACACACGAGCACAGTGTGAAGCTCTGAGAAGGAGGAGACTTTCAGCTGAGCTTAGTGTATATATTATAGTTTCATGTGATACAAGAGCTTTTACCTTTAATCTTTAGTCCTTTGCGATCAGGTAACTTTAGAGGCTAAAGGGATGTCTTTATGGTCAAACTTTCAAATGTTAATTCGAATTGTAGGCATACACAGTGACGAAATGTGCTTTTAAAAGTAGTGATGAGATTTACTTCTTTTATAGTGAAAGTAACTGATTATTTGTCATTGTGAACACACCACAGCACAGCACACAGTGCACCACAACAAAATTTGACCTCTGCATTTGACCCATCCGTGAAGGAGCAGTGGGCACCTAACAAGGGCAGTGCCCGGGGACGGTACCTTGCTCATGAGGACCTCAGTGGTAACTTTACTGTTCCGGGATTCGAACCGGCAAACTTCTGATCACAGGGCGATAGTGCTGGGCGATAAAATGATCTCGATATTTTATCGAGAAAAATGTGATGACGATAACGATGATAAACTGAGCTATAAAATTCGATCATACTTGTTTGTCCACTATGCGACAGCGCGTTGGGATAGACAGTATCTTTGGCCAATCACATAGCTTGGCATAACGCCAGCACAACAGCCAATCGTGAGTGAAAAAAGGCGATGAAAATGCAGCGCTTTATAGTTACTGCGGACGTTTTGACAACAAATGCCGCCTGGGAAAAAAATGAATAAAATACGAACGTGAAAGTACCAAATAACGTTTTTCGTAACTTAGCAACAACAAGCACCAAGAAAGCGCTCTGGAAGTGGTGTTGACAGCTCTCTTTAGCTGTTCTTTGGCAGCGGCAATTTTTTTTGCCTCAGTTCTCAGGGCTCTTCAAGTAGAAATGTGTTGAAAATTATTTGTTTAATATTGTTTGATTATTTTAACTTGTTCATTCAGCCTGTATAAGAATCCAAAAAAACCCAAAACATTAAAAAAAACACAATATGACAATATATCGGGATAATTATCGAAATCGATCAGTATGACAAAAAATATCGTGATAATGTTTTTGCTCATATCGCCCAGCTCTACAGGGCGAACACCCAAGCATTACGGCACCAACTGCCCCAAACTTTTACTCAAATGCAAACAAAATTACAGACTTAAAAATAAACTCATTAAAGTACAAGCACCCAAAAAACTACTTAAATGCAGCAACGTGATCCACTTCTATATAACACTTTTCTACTGCTTGCGCATTACAGAACGGCATAGTACGATTGTAGCGAATAAAGTTCAGTGCAATTTCCCGTCTAAAAAGCTACCTGTGATAAAAAGAAAAACACTAGAGTTTGGCGATGTTATCTCACATTTCACATTTGTGCCGTACAAAAGAGAGATGCAGACTGTTCCAGGCAAGACACCAAACAGCTAGAGCAATTACCATGAGCAAATACTCCGCTAGCCTGCAGATGATAGCGCTGACAAGTGGGTGTGCTAACCTGTCTTGTTACATTAGCTGCATCACATCTGAGTTTCCGCAGGATTCCAGCTTCCACCTTTCGGTTCCTGCTTATAACACAACACGTGAAAATAGTACAGTGGATATCTCTGTCCTAGTGTCACAGCTGACCCCCACCGGGTTCCTGAGTAAGACCCTTGACCCCAGGCTGCTCAGGGAGATGGTGCTTGTAATAAAGAACTGGAAGTCGCTCTAGATAAGTGTGTCTGATGAATGTCATAAATGTAAATGCTGCTTTGAGCTGGATAAAACTACAATACCCGTGATACACATTTTTAACATGCATTTGACCCAACCGTAAAAGAGCAGTGGGCAGCTTTTTTGGCAGTGCCTGGGGAGCAGTTTTTGGGGATGGCGCCTTGCTCATGAGTACCTCACTGGTACCTTTAACAGTACAGGACTTGAACCGGCAATCTTCTGATCACGGGGCCAACTTCATAAAAGTTACTATACCAACTGCTCCAGGGCCAGTAATAGAGTGATGGTGTCCTAGTGTTAGTCCTAGGTGTCCTGGACCAAGAGGTTGTGGGTTCAAATCCTACCTCCAGCACTACCACCATTGGGTGCCTTGACAGTAAGTTGCTCCAGGGAGACTTCCATTAGGAACGGTGCTCTGGACAAGAGCACCTGCGAATCAGAATCAGATTTATTTGCCAAGAAGGTCAAGGACGTTTACAAGGAATTTGCTTTGGGTCGTTGGGGTCTCTCTAGAACAGGAGTGGGCAATTAATTTTCCCAAGGGTCCACAAAACAAATTTGAATTGACATGGAGGGCCAAACCAACAGACTGTAATCAGCTCTGCTCAACTGAACTTCATTTAAAAAAACAATCGTCTTAGTTTGGATTAGCTCCTACTGTTAATACTAGATGTTACGGTTAAGCTATAAATGTGCAGAGCAGGGCATATTATATCTTGATGTAATTTTATCTTTGACAAAACATTCACTTTTAACAGCAAAAACAGTATTAAAATATGTTTTTGCACTTTTTCACCCTTAAAATAAAAGCAATGCAGTTGAATGATGTGCATAAAATACACTACGTATGTTTTATTTTTTTGTTTAATTTGTCATTATAGACATATATATATATATAGACATATAGACATATATATATACATATGAGAGAGGAAAAAAGGGAAATTCTATGAGACAATACAATGAGTACTAAACAATGGACAATATACAATTATTTTTTAAAAATAAAATGCAATAAAAATCTCCTCCCGCGGCCCATTTGGGATTGAGCGGTTCAGATCATTTATGTGTATATGTAATATGTACAGGTTATGTGAGATACACAGGGCATTTGGTAGTGTAATGGTTAGGGCGTTCGCCCTGTGATCGGACGGTTAAAAAGTAACTAATACTATAAGTAGTTTTTGCCAGTAGTGAACTGCCAGCACTGGGTCCCTGAGCAAGACCCTTAACCCTGAGTTGCTCTAGGGAAATTGTACCTGTAATTACAAAAACAGAAGTCGCCCTGGATAATGCTGTAAATGTAAATCTGGAGATGTGAATATGAACTACGTTTTAGTTTCTATAAACGTTTGCAGAGATATAGTCTAGGTATAGGTTGTACACTAGACACAGGGCAGTTGGGAGCTTAATGGTTCGGAAGTCGACCCCATGATCAGAAGGTCACCGGTTTAGAATCCCGGACCGGTACAGGTACCACTGAGGTACTCATGAGGATGGTACTGTCCCCACGCACTGCTCCCCGGGTGCTGCCCATGTCAGCTTAATCTGAATCACTTTAAATATAGCGTTATGCAATTACCCTGAGCAGCAGACAAAAGCCAGAAGTCTGTTTTTGATGAACAAGCCACTAAGGTTCCTACATGAAGACGAGCAGAATGGAAACGGCTATCGTCTCGAACTGACGGACAATGCCACAACTGTCAAGTATGGCCCGTAATCGTTTCCAGCGCCGCTGCATTTAGCTGGGACGAGACGGCCGCCCAGCTTTAACACAAGTTTTGACAAACTTACCCCCTTTCCGACAGATGTTATGCAAATCATTGACGTGCGTTCGACTCCAGCGCGTTAACGCTTGTACGGCTTAGCGTTTGTGATCTGTTTATTCCGCCGTGAAGTAGACCCTACCTTAGCTTCACTAGCGTGTTAAAGACACAACAGCTGGCGTGGCCGGCCTCGTCGGGAACGTTTTAATTACAGTATTTGCACACACAGGGCCCGGAAAGGTAACATATGTGGGCTTGGCAATAACTTACATCTGTCTCACATCTGTCTGAGACTGTGATGATTAATTGACGTTTTACGCGGAGTGTCTCCGTCCTTTCGTGAAGCCAAGTCACATTTTCCGAGACGTAATTGCCTTAATTTGAAACTTTCTGCTTAAAACAGTTTTGGCAGTTACGACAGCCCTGCAAATGGCAGTCAACTCCAGGTCAAAACCTGTTCCGCTTGAAAAAGGAGGCGTTCTGTTTCAAACTCCTTACGTTTACTAGCCTGAAATTTCGCCTCCTTGCCATCTTGTTTTTCTACCGGTGCCCAGTTTCAGAAACAAGGAGCCACTGATCCGTGTGAACAGCGAACTGAGAGGGAAATTATAAGGGAGAACAGTCTTATCGCTCAAAGTCGACGGAGATTTCACTCTCCTCATTTTCGTTGTTTTTATTCCCCCCGCCCGTTCCTCACTTTCGGCCCCAGCTTGCGTGGGTGGGGGAAGCGGTTTGGGCCACTAAGCCACTACAATCCCTGCAGAGAGCAGTGGAAAATCTTTTTAAGGGTAATATCGCCATCTTTAAGCTTTCCTTTCCCTTCGTTATGGCGGATTTCGGGGATTAGTTTTTTATTCTTTTTAATGCGCGAACTTTCATTCTATTGTCAGAATGAAGCGGTGGGGGGTGCCGCCGCTGTTCCCTATTTTTTATCCCTCAAGTCGTGAGTGGATCGTTCCAGTGACCGAACGATTACACACACACACACACACACACACTTTCGATTAATCTACAGCTCTTCAATCAGAGACCGGAGCCTGGCGTTAGGGGGTAATAAGGCGACCGCGTCCTCTGCTTTCTCAGGGAGCCGGCCATAAATCTGTGACATTAGCCTGCCGCCCTTGTCGCCACAGTGACTAATTACGGTCTGTTTGTGTAAGTAATGGCTTATTCCGTACACGCCACCATTAGCACCTTTGCCTGGCCCATCCCTTTCCCATCGCCGTGATTGGACGCTTCCTTCTGCTTTCCTGCGACTCCCGCGTCACGCGACATGTCCTTAAAGTCTCTCGGGCCCTTCTTTTAAGCAAGGTTGTAATGAGCAAATTAGGAAGCGTTAATTTGAAGAGGAGCCGATCCATTCTACGCTCGGCCGGATCGGTCAACGCGGCTGCCGAGGAGGAGAGCCCTAATTGTCGAGGACGGTTTGATCGTCTCCGCTGGGTGGTTGCTCTTCACAATCGCCAGCGTTTGACCTTATCACCAGATCCGACCGGCTTGACGTAAAGGTTGGGAAAAATGTTTCTGCTCAAGGCTGATCCGCTCCGAGGCCAGGGCTGGGGAAAGTGCTTGGGTTTTCAAAAGGGGAGAAGCGTTCTTATCGCTGATGAATAGTTTCTTACAAGAGTCATCATCATTGTGGTGCATGAATAGTTAATTACGCAGACTTCTTGGCTGTAAATGAAAAAGAAAACACGCATGGGCCTAATGACTGTTAAACGCAAATAAACAATTACTCATAAATAAAATGGAACGTTAGGTACTGTTTAAGCAATAAAGCAGCCACTTGTTTTCTGTATACAGACATGGCTGCCTGATTAAGTCTTCATACGCTTTTTTCCCATTCTTTTTCATTTAAAAGCCTTGGCAGAGACCATTTGTTTGTTGCACAACCTTTATCTCTCACTCTCTCTCTCTCACTCTCTCGTTTTCTCACTTCGTGTCAGTTTGAAGCGATGGATGTCTCGATAAGTGCGATAAGCATACATTCTCAGGATTAATTAATGCCGTGCATCTCCCCCGGGCGCCGGCAGCTCACATTTTAGTTTTAACCTTTTTTTTTCTTTAAAGGCATTGTTGGGCGTATAATTACGCTCAGCTTAATTAGCGAGCTATTAAGGCTACTGATGAGATGAACAGAGTCGGGCCTTCTCTACAGACAAAAGAAAACAACAGCCAACGGGTGGGGGGAAGCTGGAGGTTATGGGAGCTAAATTTGGGTTCGCCGTGCAGTTTGTAATACAAACAACGTGATTAGAACCAAAACAGCACTCGAGAACTATTACGCGGGCCCGTCCCCGCCTGGTTCGCTCTCCTCCTGCTGTTAGAGCGAGTTTTCCAATCCGCTTCCTGTTTTTTTTCCTCCAGCTTGGCTGCCGGATGGTGTTGGCACGGATGACGCCTGGCTGGACCATGCCTGACGCAAAATACAAAAAGGGGGAATTGATTGGGGTCTTTTTCAACCAATAATCAGTGGCTGGTTCTGGCTGCCATAGGCTTTTGTCAAGACTCAAAAAGACTCGTTCAGAACTGAAGCTGCATACGATCTCTCTTCGGCCCCATGTCCCGCTTGAGAAGTTTACGTTTGTGACATTAAGGAGTCACTCTCATCCATCCCCTAATTTCAGGGACAGTCTCCCTGGAGCATCTAACGGTTGTTGTGATAATTGTGACAGTTAACACTTTAAAACTCCAGATTCTCTAGCATGATGGAGGCAAACCACATTGGGGCAGTTGGTAGCGTAACGGTTAGGGTGTTTGCCCCATGACCGGTAAAGGTTCTACTGAGATACTCATGAGCAAGGTACTGTGCCCAATGCACTGCTCCCTGGGCGCTGCCCACTGCTCCTTCATGGATGGATCAAATGCAGAGGTCACATTTCGTTGTGGTGCACTGTGTGTTGTGCTGTGATGCGTTCACAATGTCAATGACTCACTTTCACATTGACTCAATTTACACATCTAGTATCTGTAGCTAGCAGATTCTTCCAGTCAGAAGCGTGAGTGTCGGTGTGTAAAGACGAAAGCACCACTGTGGATAGAGGAGAGTTTCAGCCGAGCTTAGTGTTTGAAAAAATTCTACATTTTCGACAGATTTTCTTTTGTTTTTGCATATTGGTTCCAAATATCGGTTATCGGCCGCTAAGTAGCAATAATCAATATCAGTCAACCTTTAGTTAGTATCAACATATAACGTCGAGTCCAGAATTGAGTCCAGGAACAGTGATATGTGTGGTGTCTAAAAATATGACACATATGTGACTTAAGAATTCTGGACCTAATATACATTGTGTATGTGAGTGAGTGAAAAGAGAGAGAGAGAGAATCTGTGGTCCATCTTCCAACTCAGTGGGGGAAACATGTTGTCCAGCATCGCCATGACGATGACGTCCCAGAAGGAGATTGTGATGATACGTCTCTCTTCTTGGCTCCCTGCCACTCCTCCCCATCTGTCCTCCGTCTTCACTACTGCGTGTGTGAGAGTGTGTGTGTGTGTGTGTGTGGTAGCTTTGCTGTGACATTCTTAGAAAGGGCTGCTATAGGAGATTTAAAGGGCCACTCCACCTATTTTAAATAAAAGCTGACAGGGATCATGTTTTACACCAGTTATGACTTGTGAACACAGCACAGCACACAATGCACCACGACGAAATGTGACCTGCACGATTTCACCCATGCGTGAAGAAGCAGTGGGCAGCTTTATTTGGCAGCACCCGGGGTACAGTGCTTGGGGACAGTACCTTGCTCATGAGGGCCTCAGTGGTACCTTTACCAGTGTGGGAGCTGAACCAGTGATCTGCGAAACACAGGGCCAACTCCCTACACAGCTACACTACCACATGTACACACTAGCACACGGTTACTTTTAGGGGGAAGGTGGTGGCGTAACGGTTAGGGAGTGGACCCTGTGATCGGAAGGTCGCCAGTTTGAATCCCAGACCGGTAAAGGTACGACTGAGGTACTTGTGAGCAAGGTACCGTCCCCAAGCACTGCATCCCAGGCGTTGCACATGTCAGCTGCCCACTGCTGCTTCACGGATGGGTCAAACGCAGAGGTCACATGTCGTTGTGGTGGTGCACTGTGTGCTGTGGTGTGTTCACAATGACAAATAATCACTCACTTTCACTTTAAAAGTGGTGTCCAATCCTCTTTTCATCCCTTTTCTCATTTCTTATTACGATTCCATCCGCACAAGTCTTCATGTGCCTCTGGAAATTTCCAGAGACGTGTTGCGTGGCATGGTGAGACGAGAGTCGGTTTATTCCGCGTTGTTCCAGACCTCGAAAAACTCCACTCCAGCGCTCCTTTTATCCCCCGCCACCCCTTTTTTTGCTCATTTCACTCCTGCCCGCGTCGTAATGATGACTTGCTGTTCCCGCCGTGCCCACATTGGCTCGCTTAATTGCATCACCTCCCTTTCAACTCCGCACTCACTCACCTTGTCTCAGCCTCTCCTTGCGAGAGACGAGCGAGGAAAGGCCTTCTTTTTCTCTGGGCGAGGCAGCGCTCGTTCCTCCACTCACTCGTGCTTCACACCAAACATTAGCGGGAGAGGATTTGATCTTCCTAAACAGCTTTTGTCAGGGCCTGGGAAGGAGAACGAACGGATCTGAGCTGTTTGTGCGTTTTGTCAGTTTTCATAGCGCATTAGGCTGTGCAAATAGTTCCTCCCCACCTCTTTTCTTTCAGTTTGAATCGCGTTTTCCCATTCATCCCTGGAGCGCGTAGGCCCGGAAACGCCTGGTTTCGTATTCCTCTTTCTCTTTCGCTCTTCGTTTTGATGTCACGCGCTGTGGCCTGATTGTCTCCTGCGGAGGAGAAGACAATACAGTTGTTGGGAATGATGGGAGGGAGAAAGATGCATGAAAAAAGCATGGAGAAGAGAAAGAAGAGAGAGAGAGAGAGTGGGGAGGACTAAGAAGCATGGAAAAGGGAGAGGCAGAGATGGAGAGGAGGAGGAAGAATGAATAAAGAGAAAGAAAGGAAAAGAGAGATGTGGAGGAAGAAAGAGAGGGGGAAGAGAGAGATGGGTTGGAGGAAAAGTGTGAAAAAAAAGAAAGAATGGAAGAGAGATAGACAGATGGGGAAAGAACAAAGTATGAAAAAGAAAGTGGAAAGAAAGGAAGGAACAGAAAAAGAGATAGAGAGTGATTGGGTGGAGGAAAAACATAAAAGAGATAAAGGAAGAAGAGAGAGAGTGGGGAGAAGGATGAAGCATGAAAAAAGTAGGAAAGAGAGATGGGGATGAATGGAAGAAGCAGGAAAAATGTGAGAGTGAGGAGTAAAAACATGAAAAAAGAGAAAGGAAGAGGCTAAAATGTGGAGAAAGAAAAAAGAGAGATGGGGAGGAGGAAGAAGTATACAAAAGAAGAAAGAGAGAGGGAAAGAGAGAGATGGGTTGAGGGAAAAGTGTGAAAAAGAGAAAGAATGGAAGAAATATAGAGTGGGGAGGAGTAAGAAGCATGAAAGAAGAAGGAAAAGGAGAGACAGAGATGAAGCATGAAAAAGAAGAAAAAGCATGAAAAAGAGAAAGAGAGAAAAAGAAAGCAAGAGAAAGAAAGAAAGCAAGAGAGAGGGAAAAGGAGAGAGATGGGAAGGAGAATAAAGCCTGAAAAAAGAAAGACAGAGGGGAAAAGAGAGAGATGGAGAGGAGAACGAAGCATGAAAAAGAGAAAGAAAAAGGGAAAGAGAGAGAGATGGGGAGGAGAACGAAGCATGAAAAAGAGAAAGAAAAAGGGAAAGAGAGATGAAGAGGAGAACGAAGCATGAAAAAACAAATGAAGACAGAGGGGAAAAGAAAGAGATGTGGAGGAGAAGGAAGCATAAAAAAGAGAGTTGGAAAAAGAAGGGACTGATGTAAGGAGGGAGAAGAGGAAGGAGCATGGAGAGAGAGAGAGAGAGAGAGAGAGAGAGAGCAGGAGTGATGGTTGGTAAGAAGTAGCCAGAGGAAATGAAAAATAGAGGGTTGAAAATAAAACGGGGATGAAATGATGAGAGGATGACCACAAGAGGGGCCGGTACTAAACGGAGCGCTGCAGGGATGGAGGAGGAGGAGAGTGGAAGAGAGGAGGGATAGATAGATGAGTAGAAGGAGGGATGGGACAGCAGGCTCGCTCTCCGCGGGAGGTCGGATTAAGTAGCGCTCACCCCGCTTCCCGTGGGCTACAAGCCACCTACAGTTCAAATAATAATCAAAAGGAAAGCTGTCGACAGAACGCCACAGTGTGGAGTGCCAGGCAGGGGCACCTGCACACACACACCCCAACACACACACGCGCACACACACACGCACACACACACACCTCTACACAAGAGATAGAGATGGGAGAAAAGTGAAAGAAAGCAAAAATCAACTAATTTTTGTTTAAAATTAGTAACCAAAAGCAAAGAAGCATGAAAAAATGAAAAGAAAGGAAGGAACAGAAAGAGAGAAAAAGATGGAGAGGAGAATGAAACATAAAAAAGAGAAAGAAAGAGAGGAAAAGAGAAAGATGGGGAGGAGAATGACCCATACGTGAAGGAGCAGTGGGCAGCCTTTTTTAATAGGGACAGTACCTTGCTCATGAGTACCTCAGTAGTACCTTTACCGGTCCGGGACTTGAACCGGCGACCTTCTGATCACAGAGAAAAACTAAATCTGAATCTAAACGTTACCAACAGCCACAGAGTGCGTATTTTTGTGGTTTTAAAATAACTGAAGGAAACAGACTAGACAGGGTAAAGTCACATTACAACACTTACAGTCCTGTTATGATGCAGTAGTACGTGGTAGAATTTTTTAAATAATTGAAATACTCGTCATGGGTAAAATTATCTTGATTAGAGGTTCAGAATGTCAGTTCCGATTAATTTTACCTGCCACAAAAACCCGGTCTACATCAGAGCTTCCGGTCTTTTAGGGGAGAAAATCAGGTCCCGCATAATCACACGCACACACATTTAGAGAGATGATTTTATTTATTTTTTTTGGCCAGCCTCATTGCCTTTGGGCCCGTTTTACAAGATTTTGGCTATTTTTGCTCAAGCGTTATACTAAAAATAAACGCTCCAGGTTTTGCCAAAGATAATAGCGGCAAGGGCACGTGGCAAAACTGCTAGGGTTAATTTGAATACCTTTCTCTGGGTTTATATCATTTTCGCTGACCAGTGTTAATTATGCTCCGTCTGCTAGTAGACGACAATGAAGTGAACTCTAGGTAGCTCTGGAGTAAGCAAAACTGTTTTCGCAAATTTGACACCTAGTTCACATAGCTCTAGCTAAGCTTTTTACTTAAGTATGATGCTGTTGCAGGATCGAGGAGTGTAGCTTCTTTTTAATCGATGAGCGCAGTGTAAGATCCAGAATAGGCATGAGCCGGATAAACAGGATAAATGTAGAAAATTATAAAAGGCATTTAAAAAATCACAGTTTTACAAAGGTATACTGCAATACTGTCACTTTTTATCTCATGGTTTCAAGGAAATGCAGCAGTCTCAGTATCAAAACCACGGTATACCTTGAAACCACGCTTTTGATACCGACTTTTTATTCTGCAGTTTCAAGGTATACCATAGTTTGAACAAGTCACACTATCAAAAGCAATAAAAATTTCCGTCATACCGTTTGTCAAAACAGAAAGTGTATGAAAAAGAGAAAGAGATGGGGATGAGAAGGAGGCATGGAACAGGAGAAAGAAATGGAGAGACAGAGATGTAGAGGAAGAACAAGCACGAAAAAGAGAAAGAAAGGAGGAAAGAGGGAAAGAAAGAGATAAGGATGAGAAAGAGGCATGGAAAAAGAAAAATGGAGAGACAGAGGAAGAACAAGCACGAAAAAAATAAAATTATTTTATTTTTTATCATTTTATTTCATGATATAATAATAATTATTATTATTATTATTATTATTATTACATATAAAAATATAAAATATTATAATATATAATAATTTATTGTTTTTTCTTTAAAATAATTTTATTTTTTAACTATATAATAATAATATAATAATAATATAATAATATTCAGATATTCTATGTGTTGTTTAAAAATGAGATCAGACATTTAAGAAAAAATCTTTTTAGAACTGTAATCGCAACTCTGAAATACCATAAACTTGTGATATTTTTATCATAGTTTATCATACCATCAGAATGTCTGCCGGCCCATGCCTAGTCCAGAGTCTGAACCGTTCTGACTGTGGCCTGTGCTCGTGTGTATGTGAGAGTCTGTTTTTCTTGTCTGATAACCTCCGCTCGCTGTATTTTTTCCCCCCCTTCCACTGCTGAATTAAGATAAGAGGCCCTGTTTAATTAAACTCGTCACATGGCAGTACCTTGAGAAATAGCTGAGGGAAAGCCACTTTAATTGGGAAGCTTTTGTCTGAGTACACAGCCACTCCTTATCCATCCGAGATCGTGTTGGGAGTACGGGGAAAAAATAAAACAAACGGCAACTCGGCCCGGAGAAACGGAGAGGCAGATATACGTCGGTGGAGGAGGAAAATCGCTCGCGTCTCGTGATTAAGGGGATCGAGATCTGTAGGTGCGGAGAAGTCCCCACGCGAGTTTAGTCTTTAGCTGTGGGCCACTTCCAGCAATTATTAGTGATCAGAGAGAGAGCAATTCAGCATCGAGTCCTGCAAGGAGGATCAATTATGGAGATTCCTTCCGCTCTGAAAAATTACACCCCTGGTGTTCAGTTGCTTTCCCACATGTGCGTGTGTGTGTGGGTTTCTGAGTTGGTTTTGACTTCGCTGTTTCTGGAGGCTTGTTTGAGTGTGTGTGTGTGTGTTGGGAGGTGGAGTTATTTTGGTGCTATGGACTGACTCCAGCCGAAGCCCCAAGAACGGAGCCCATCTGTGCAGAAGGTGCTTGAACTGGCTTATTTAAAAGTGCAAATCTTGGAGCTCAGACCCATGAACGACACGCCTGCCCTCCCATTAACCCCCACGATCCCCCCGCCGATCATCAGAGGAGCCCCGCTGTATCTGGATCAGAAGGGAGCTGCTGATAATGCTGCTACAACACTGTATGTGACATGGACAATACTACAAGAGAGAGTGTGTTGGTGCAACAGGTGAATCCTGCTGAATGACCAAGCTTCAAAGCTAGTAGCTTCCTCTTTGGAGTGCAACATCTATCTATCTATCTATCTATCTATCTATCTATCTATTCATCTATCTATCTATCTCGTTCATCTATCTATCTATCTATCTATCTATCTATCTGGCTGTCTGTCTGTCTGTCTGTCATTCTATCTATCTATCTATCTATATCTATCTATCTATCTATCTATCTATCTATCTATTCATTCATCTATCTATCTATCTATCTGGCTGGCTGGCTGGCTGTTCATCTATCTATCCATCTATCTATCTATCTATCTATCTATCTATCTATCTATCTATCTATCTATCTATCTGGCTGTCTGTCTGTCTGTCTGTCTGTCATTCTATCTATCTATCTATCTATCTATCTATCTATCTATCTATCTATTCATCTATCTATCTATCTATCTGGCTGGCTGGCTGGCCGTTCATTCATTCATTCATCTATCTATCTATTCTATGTATCTATCTATCTATGTGTCATTTTATCTATCTATCTATCTATCTATCTATCTATCTATCTATCTATCTATCTATCTATCTATCTCTCTCTCTCTCTCTCTCTCTCTCTCTCTCTCTCTCTCTCTCTCTCTTATGGTTTACCTTCATTTCCTTTGCCTCTTCCTTCTGTCCATCGATCCCCACCTCCAACCCCCACCCCCAAAAAACTGAGTGGATGTAATTAGCATTTTGTTTATTCCTCTCCAACAGCATCTAACAGCGCTCAGACGTCTGGCTGCTTCCCACCACAGGCTCTGGCCTATCTGTTTAATTAGCTTGAAGCTGGCGAGCGGCGGCCGGTGTGTCGCGCAGCTTCCTACATGCTAGGAGTGGCGCTACAGCGAAGACACGGCCACCTTATCAGAGCCTTCTATACGCCCGCTTCCTCATGGCTTTGTGCCGCTTAATCCCAATGGAAAGGCTTGGGGCTGGGAACACTTTCCAAGAAGCCGAACGTCACCGTCGCTGCCGCTGCGGTTTTGTTATTCAGGTTTGGGATCCGTGTCGTTTGGGCGTTGCGTTGGACATGCGGCGTGTGTGTTTACAGTCCAGCACGGTGTGTTTTTATCATTTATCAACTCGCAGATCCATGTTAGAACATTGCTTAGCTCCCATAATCCTATTCTTATCCGGTGTAAGCCGAGTAATCTTTGACCCTAATCTTAAAGCTCGACGAATTTGAGATTTTCTTCTTTTTATTTTTCGCCCTTGTTTTGTGCAAGCTCGCTTTTTTGGAGAGATTCCACAAGAATAGTAATTTGGTTTATAAGACTTTAATGTGATTTGATCCTTGGTCCTTTATGGAAGGTTTTTGCTTGCACGCGTGTGTGCGTGCGCGTGCGCTGCACTAACGTCCGTCAGGATATCTGTGTTCATCGAAAGACCTTCCTCTGTTATGGAAAAACAAAATCAGAGGTCTGATATTCGATATTATAGAACGAATCCTAAACGATTTTCCCTCGACAGTGCAGAGCGCCTAATAGTCTCATATTGCGTTTCAGTCAAACAGCAAACATCTCCTTCTAATTCGATCGTATTTATAAGACCAAGAGCGAAGACGTATTAACGCGGGCGGGGGGGGTGAGTCGGGTCTAGACGGCGGAAACGGCGCTGCACTCGGCCCAGGCGGAAATGTCGATGCTAACTGGATGAGTGGAAACGGAAAGCGGCTAGCGTGCTAGCAGAAGGAGGCAGGATATGGGAGGAGGAGACAAAGGGCGAGAGTGGAGTGCGTCGTAGCTGGAGTGTGTCAGTTAGCCGTTTTAACTGCATTAGGGCCGAGCCTCGGGAAAACCTATACTTCGGAGCGAGACCCCCTGTCTTAGGCCGTATATGTCTGGGACTGGAGATTAGCTTAGCCATGGGTCTCAGGTAACAGGTGTGATGCGATTAGCTGCAGATGTTGGTCTTGTTTGGCTTAAGAGTAGAGTTAGATTCAGCGTTAGCCTCATGACATGCTTCCTAGCGGAGGAAGCTGAGGAGGAAGTGATGTTAGCCAGTCTCGTCATTATCTCTTAATAAGCTGAAACACGGTTTGTTTTAGTTTTGTGTGTCTGTGTGTGTGCAAGTGTGAGTTTGTGTTAAGGTTAGGCTTTTGTGGGAGTCTTTTTTCTTCAACAAAACGTCTACAATCAACACAACATCAGCCTCAGTTGCTAGGTGGCTAATACTCATTTCCCTTTAGGCCACTGGTGGAAATGAGTGTTAGCCACCAAGCCACAGAGGATTGTGTCAGCGATAGACGACGTGTTCTTCTAGTTTGTGTGTGTGTGTGTGTTTGTGTTGGTCCTTGCGCCTCAGTAGTTTTCCCCACAGCTTTTAGCAGATTACCCTTGATGGAAATGGTTCCTATCTTTCCAGCTTTTTCACTGAATTCATTCCATTTCGGTTTATTTCATTTGTCGTGTTGGGTTTGCTCTTAGCGTCCAAGTGTGTGTATGAGAGCGAAGGTGAGGGAGAGAGAGAGAAGGAGAGAGACGTTGTGGACACAGAAGAGGTAGAGTATGGTCATGAGGGTGTGACAGGTGGTCATCTCTCTCTCTTTCCCTTCCTCTCTTCACCTCTTCCTCTCTCTCTCTCTCTCTCTCTCTCTTTCTCTCTCACACTCCATCATCAGAGGGACAGGAGCAGCTTCAATAGATCAATTACGGCCATGATTACATTCACCACATGCTTGATTGAAATTCACACTTCCTGTAAAACGAGCCGTTTTATCTTTCTCTCTCCAAGCGGAGAGGGCAGGGATGAACTGTGGCATTTCTCTCTCATTCTCCGTGTCTCTTTCCATATCTCACTCTTTCCTTCAAATTTGTCTATCTCTCTCTTCCTCGACCTCTCTCTGTGTATCTCTTCATCTCAGTCCCTCGCCATTTCTTCTCTCTCACTCTCCATCTATCTCCTTCTGTATGTTTCTCTCCCTTTCCACATCTCTCTCTTTCCCTCTCATCATCTCTCTTTTATTCCCTCTCTGTCTTTTTCCTTCTCTCCATCTCTCCATATTTCTCTTTCTCCCTCCATCAGTCTCTCACCATTTCTCTAATACTTTCACTGTCTTTCTCTCACTCTCTCTGTCCATTTGTTTTGACATTTCTTTTTTCCCTCTGCACCTGCCTCTTTCTTTGCATCTCTCTTTCTCTCTCTCTCTCTCTCTCTCTCTCTCCCCATCTATTTTTCCTATATCCCTTCCCCATTTTTCTCTCCATTCCTCGTCCTCTCTTTTGGTCACACTAATGTACTACTGAGTCCTGTACTGCAACTAGCGGCAGGAAAACACACATACACTTAGTGTGTCTGCACGGTGTGTTAATTAGGGATCAGGACGGTGCCTTGCACATGAGCACCTCAGGGGTATCTATACTGGTCCGGGACTTGAAGCAGCAACCCTCTAATCATGGGGCCAACTCCTTAACCGTTATGCTACCAACTGTACCAACTGGACTAAATTTTTTGTTGATTTACCGCCGACATTCATTAGCTTAAAAGATTGGTGAAAATGGCCGTTAAAAGTCATGAACAGCCGCATGATAAGTGTTATAATAAACAGCTAGAAAGACGTGGTGTCATGTCCTGGTTAAGTAGTCTTATGGCCGGAGGCTAGAAGCGCCTCTGAGTCTCTCTGTTTTGGCCATAATGCACCAGGGGCCAGTTTCCCCAAGCTCATGCCTAGACTAGCTTAGAGTGTTAGCGGCATTTATAACATTTAGCACACGCTCTTATCCAGAGCGACTTACAACAGTGCTTTGTAGTCCACGACTGTTCTTAGATCTGTAAACTATGTCAACAACTGTAGTTAAACCAAGTTACCGCAGCCTAAGTTTTAAACGAAAGTTCACAGACAGACATGTTAGTGGTTATTTATTTATTTTTTTATTATTCTTTTTTTTGATGGGTAAGACAGTTACTGGGGTGAGTCGAAGTCTCAGGGTGCAAACATCCTGCAGAGAAGGTAGAGCCGATCTGGTGCGGCATTTCGTCACCCGCATCATCTCAGTAGTCGCTTACCGCTGGTTTCTTGAAATTTAGTCCTGGACTAAATTGTACTGCCAATAGAGACTCACCACTGAGACTCAAAGCTAATCTAGGCATAAGGTTAATCATAGTTTGATTGAAACTGTCCCGTAATGTCATATATACTGCTGATGTTCTTAGCGCCGTGATCCAAGGGTAAAGGTACCACTGAGGTACTCATGAGCAAGGTACCGTCCCCAAGCACTGCTCCCCAGGCGCTGCCCTTGTTAGCTGCCCACAGCTCCTCCACGGATGGGTCAAATGCAGAGGTCATATTCCGTTGTGATGCACTGTGTGCTGTGCCGTGGGTGTGTTCACTATGACAAATAATCGCTGATTTAAATTCACAGCACAAGACTAAAATGTCTTCAAGATCGCTGGAGAAACGTGAAACTTCCTTCAGATCGGGGGGTAATTGACAGACATATAATCTTCTTCCTCCTCCTGGGAGCGATGGCACTGACAAAGTGATGACATGCAGAAAAGTGTTACATCCAGTTGTGGGGAAACAGACAAAGAGGGAAGGAGCAGTGCGGCGTTTATGTGGCCGGAAGAGATTTGAAGGATGAGACGCTGTTTGCCCAGATGTGGGAAACATTACGGCAGCAACTAACAGTTATTGTATTCTGATAAGTAATAGTAGTGTGTGTGTGTGTGTGTATAATTAGCTACTCATTATGGTATCAAGCGCTTCAAAATGGCCTCATAGGATCTAGAGGACTTTGGGTTTTGTGTGTGTGTGTGTGTGTGTGTGCGTACATAGGTGTGTAGGCCTATACAGGTGAGTGTGTGCATGTTTGTGTAGGCCCATGCATGCTGGAGTGTGTGTATGCGTGCGTATATGTGTCAGTGTGTGTGTGTGTGTGTGTACGTGCATGCATATGAGTGTGTATGTGTGTGTGTGTTTGCACCTGTGTGCTACTTCTACCTCTCTCCACAGTGGAATCCTGCTGTGAATTTCCAAGCAACGAGTAGCACACAGAGACACAGGTAGTAAACAGGACACACACACACCTAAAGATGCAGTGACACACACCAGCCGACTCACCTCTCCTCCGCCTGTCCTAATTACACAGGCTTAAATGAAACGGAGGATTACTTTTCGATTTGTTGCTCGTTCTCTTTTCTCTCTGCCTTGCTTGTATTAAGCTGGAAGCTTCCAAACACACACACTCCCTCATTCATACCCACACACACACACACACACACACACACACTCATGGAGAGAGAGTTCGGCAGGTGAAAACCACCTGTGCCTCTCCCCAGCTGCTACTGTCTTCTGAATATTTATCTCTCACATGAAAGACGTAGCACTGAGTCTGTTCTATGCTTTTGTGCGGAGTGTGTATGTGTGTGTGTGTGTGTTTGGGCTCAGTCCTTTCTTCTTGCTGTTTTTGCTCCCCCTTCCATATTTCTCTTCTCCTCCTCCTCCATCGTGTAAGGAGGTAGGAGTCTCCAAGCTGCTCTTTTGTCTGCACCGTTGCTGTTCTTTGTTGCACTCTGCCCGTTTCCTCATCACACACTCTTCCTCCCACCCATCGCCTCGTCCCCGTCAACGCTCCCCAGTCCAGGTTTGTCCAGGCTTTTAAAAAAAGCTCCTTAATACTTCCAGCTAGTGTTGCAGGCCTCGACTAATCCAGCCAGCCAGAAATCATCTCGTATTCCATTTCTGTTTCATTACACCATTTCATTCGTTTGAAGCGCCTTTTGCTGCATATTCGCCTATTTTTTGCAGTTTGCATCTTAATAAAAAAAAAAAGCAATAGATAAAAAGAAAAGAAAGAGGAGCACTGACATGGATTATCTAATGTCACGCTTACAATATCGCCTTTTATCTGGATTCTGTCTGAAGCCCAGAACCGGCTAAAATCAGCTGGCCGATCTGCCGATAGCATCGGCGCCACTGTGTGTACCTGCATCGTACATGCTAAGAAGGTTATCGGAAGGAAGTGGAAGAGAGATGCGGCTGCTGTTGAACTGTGGGAAATGCAGCTGCAGTCCATGATTGTCGACACGTGCACAGCTACTGAAAAAAATGAGATTCTCTTATTTAATCTCAGCTGCCATGGATCTGGCATGTGGCATGGTTTGAGTAAAGTCATCATCACATCTTTAAACGATGTTTTAAAATTTGTGTTTAGTAAGGGTCGACCAATTATCGGCTGCGCTGATATTAGGCATTTTGTCGATTATCGGTATCAGTGTTTAATTTTGACCATCACCGATGTTAAGTGGTGCGCTACTGTGGCTCCACTGCTGTCACTTCTCTCTGTGCCATTTGCTCTCGACTCGCTGCTCCATTTAATGTCCCGCCCACAACAGTCTCTGATTGGCTATATATCACATGACATCTAGGTTAATTGGAGAGCACGCTAAACAGCTTTGCTTTCTTCACCACAACATGCTGCTGCTTAATTTAGAATACTAAAACGCTGAAGTTTCACATTTAAGTTTCACAGTTTTATAATGTTACTAAAATGTTACATTAAAATAATGTTAAAAGTTTAAGTATTTATAAATAATAAAGATATTTAAATAAAGTTTTGTGTGTATGTAAAATTCAAAATTGTGATCGATTTACTTTTTAAAGCACGCAAACGCTGGACGTTTCTACAACACTGAAAATGGCAAATTAAGCCAGATTAACATGCGCCCTATTCTATTTGTCAGCTGTAAGCGTGAATTTTTAAGTTGTTTTCAGCTATGGAATCATGTGAAACGGCACTTTTCAAAAAAATTTCAGGCTGTTTCATATCTCATGAAGGTTTTCTTTATTATAGGGCAGTTACTTTACGTAAGAAAGCATGTTTTTTCCTTATTTTTGTCTACTTTTAGGCCAGTTTGGGAGTGTAACGGTTAGGGAAGCGCCCTTTTGATTGGAAGGTCGCTAGTTAAAGTTCCAGACCAGTAAAGGTGCCACTCATGAGCAAGGTACCCTCCCTAAGCACTGCTCTCCAGGCACTGATAGACCTGCCCACTGCTCCTTCACGGCTGGGTCGAATGCAGAGGTGACGTTTGGTTGTGGTGCACTCTGTGCTGTGCTGTGTTCAAAATGACAAATAATCACTTAAAACCTGTCGTGTGCAAGGCTGCCCACATAATTCTCCTCACGCTCTTGGTTTTAGTTCACCATCTTTAAAAATCCTCTGCATCCACACCAACGAGGTCGGAGGCCCCCCAAGCGCTTGCGTGCTCGCCTCCCGTGGGGGAGAGGAAAAGAATGCTGTTGCTTTCCCACCCTGTCCTCCCCTCTCATCCCCTCCTCTTCCCTCCCATCCCTCCTCCTCCTCTTCCCTCCTCCTCGCCACCTTTTGCTTTTGTCTAATTCCCCATTTTCCGGCTCAGAGGAGGGTCCTGTGCGAGGGCGACCATCGATCGGGCTTTTGTTGCAGCTCTCTGCCACATCCCCTCCCTCCCTCCCTTCACCAATCCCCCCCGAACCCCCCCACCCCCTTTCCCTTTGAGACGGCTCCCCTCCCCTTGAGAAGGCTGAGCTTTGAGCGGTTTAAGCGGGCATTAAAGCTGTGACGGTGGGCCCGGCGCGCAGGATGAAAGGCAGGGCCGGATCGAACTGCGTTTGTCCTTGGGCCGAGTTAAGGCGGGCTCTACCTTTCCGTCAATGGGCCTCCCCGGTGGGTATTGGCGTTCGGCCGGTGGCCCTGCCGAGATGAAAGCCAGGCTCCCGCCCTCCTCCTCTGAGGGTTGGCTTGAGATTCACCTGTGAACGGATGTGATTTGTGTGTGTGTGTGTGTGTGTGTGTGAGTAAGTGTGTATGTTTAAGAATGTGGATCTATAGAGGTCACCACTCGAGGCGAATCTTGCCTTCCTGTTCAAATATTTAGCCTCTTTGATTGGCTGAGGTGATGGTAGCACCAGTCCCTCTCTCACCCTCACACACACACGTACACACGCAGTCACATCATGCCACACTTTCAGATGTTTAGATGTTTATTGGTTTACATGTACAGCATTTAGCAGACAATATTATCCAGAGCGACTTGCATTTTCTAAATTCAGTGGCAGCTTCCCTGAAAACAACTTGGGGTTAAAGGTCTTCCTCAGGGACCCATTGGTGGTAGTGCTGGAGGTAGGAGTCGAACCCACGACCTCTTGGTCCAGATGTCTAACCACCTAACAGAACTGGGATGTTTTGTGTTCTGTACACACACACTCACACACACTGCATTGTAGTTAAAGTTTCATATTATATTGATTGTTAAAGTGAAAGTGATTTGTATTTGTCATATTGAAGCAACAAAACCACAACAAAATGTGACCTCTGCGTTTGACCCATCCACGAAGGAGCAGTGGGCAGTTAACAAAGGCAGCATCCGGGGGACAGTGCTTGGTGACGGTACCTTGCTCATGAGTACCTCTGTGGTACCTTTACCAGTCTCTGATTCAAATTGAGACACCATATGCTAATTTAACCCAATCACTTATATGGTGACATTACAATTGCGGATCGACACTATAGTCACGCACTGATCACTGAATCAATGTATCAATGTAGTTCGATGTATCGTTGCTCCCCTGCTGCAAACCCCATGTCTGTGAAAGTACCAACTGCCTCCTAAATTACCACAACATGGCCCCGCCCCTCCCCCAATGCCCTGCCTCTGGCTCCGCCCACCCCTACACACCCCCAGAACCACCACTGAGGTTGCCTCATCTGAGCTTTATCGCCCCCGAGCTGCATCGTACTGGATTCCCGTTGTAAACATGCAGCTTTCTGCCGGCCTCTCTCTCTCTCCCCCGCGATCTGATGTCGCCTCATAAATCTTGATGTGGGGTAATAAAGCACGGCCGGGCCTCGGCGACCGGGGCGACACGGTGCGGCTGACATTTGGGGAAATCAAGCTGTCTTTCATCTGTGAGAGCTGCACACTTCAGCGTGTGTATATATTCTGCCTTTTATGGTTTTATGTGCCTGTTTGTGTGTGTGTGTGTGTGTGTGTGTGTGTGTGGGACGTGTTTATTGACCAGATTTCCCCGCTGCGTTAGGAAAACCCAAGTATAGATAATGCGATCGGCTAAATGGATCCAGCGGCCAAAAAAAATCTTTTTACTTTGAAAGCAGACTAAAGCGAAAGCTTTTGCTTACAGAGTTTGAAGATTTAAAGTTAGATTTACTTTTAGCTGTTAGTCAGTTTGGATACTTTTAACTAGAGGTCGACCAATACAGGTTTTTCAGGGTCGATATCGATACCGATAACCGATATTTGGAACCGATATGCGCCAAAAAAGGAAAATCTGTCAAACTTCCGAATTTTACAAACATCAGGCTCAGCTGAAACTCTCCTGTCTCCTCTGTTCCTTCTTAGATCTTCACGCCGCTTGAAGTAACAAGGCCTCAGCGTTGATTGGCTACTACTTGTGTAACATAGTCAATCAGAAATTGTTGCGGACGGGACATTAAATGAAGCAGCGAGTTGAGAGAAAACGGGACAGAGAGACAAGGTGGCAGTGGAGCCACAGTAGCGCACCTTGTACACTGATACCGATAATCGGCAAAATGACTAATATCAGTTCACGATTATCGGGCTGGTCGATTATCGGTTGACCCTTAGTTTTGACATATCAGTGGTTTAGGTGCTGTATATAACTTATGTGATTTAATTGTGATCTCTGGACCTTACAGATACAGTATGTATTATATATATATATATATATATATATATATATATATATATATATATATATAAAACTAGGTTTTTGGAGACAGACATAAAAAATTGCAGGCATGTGTACATTTAATAGATGCTGTATTATTTATTTATTTTTGTATTTATTAGTCAATCCTTCTTGCCTCAACTCAATAGTCTATTGGGTTTCTTTAAGCTTTGCAGCAGAACTCTCAGCCTCTCCCACATAACTTCTTGCTTTTTCTACGCCTCCCAGATGCTGGAGAGATGGGCTATGACACCTAACATATAAGTAGTTTCCTGCTGAGTGCTGAGTCTAAACTTATTTGATGTATTTAGGATCCCCTGAACTCGCAAATATAGAAAAGCCGTTGATTTTTTTTTCATACATATTCCTGGAGTATTTTTTGGTACTTAAGGTGACCCGCTAGCTTTATCCCGCCTTCCATCTCTCATTTAAACAGCATTTGAAGCTTTAGATCCCATCAAATCTCCCGTCTTACGGCACACTCGGCGGAAGGACGCTCTGAAGATAGCTGCAGCGTCACTTTATTTCCCCAGAAGTGCCGATCATCCGTGTCACGTCAGAAATGTTTGTCTTGAAGTAGCTGGCGTGAGGGCGCGCCAATTCGAGGATTTTCATGAGATTTCGGAGAAGGCGGGCGCTTTAATTCTAACATTAATAGCTCCATACCGCAGCAGATGGTTTCAGGCTTTGCCAGAGCTGACAGTTTCCAAAGTCGAAGCGCCAAGTTCTTAAAAAAGCCGCTTTTTGATCCGAGTTTAGCGGCCTGCAAGTGTAAATTTCCGATCTGTCCTGCAGTTTACTTTTTGGTAGGCCGCATTAAGAATAACAGGTATGGGTAACTTTAGAGCAACTTGCATTCATTTTTTTCGCTTATTTTTCCTATTCATTCCTCTCATCTTCTACCTCGGGGTAGTCTTCGGGGTTCTTCAGCTTGGCACTGAACCTTCCCACGCAGTTTTCTCCAACGGAATGACTTGCCTGGGTGCTCAGACATGCCAGAGAGAAAGTGGTGAGAGAGGGAATATTGGCGATGGGAGCTGCAGGCTAGATTAAGGCAGGAAGCGGGCAGCGCTGCCATGGGACTCCAGGCCGAGGAGAGGGGAGCGCGAGGGAGCCAAAAGGAAAAACAGAGATGCTAACAAAAAGATTTGGCAGGAGTTCTTAATGCACCTGCCTGAGCATTAGGTATACACTCAGAGCCCTGCTATTCTCCACCATCCGCATCGGAGAAATCAAATAAGCACACAGCTCCCCCGCTTTTTTGTGTGTGTGTTTATGAGTGTGTATGTGTGTGTGTGTGTGTGTGTGTGTGAGTGTGTGTATAAAAGAGAGAGAGAGCTGCTGAGGGAAAATCCGTAATGGGAAAGCCTCCTCTCAGCTTTAGCTCTGAGGGCAGTGCTTGTTTATTCTTATATGTCCTGAATTTCCCTCTCTTACACTCTCTCTCTCTTTCTCTCTCTTCTCTCTATATATATATATATATATATATATATATACATATATACATATATTTATACACAGTCTTGAATATACTTTCTTTTGTCTCTTTCACTCATTGCTCTTCCATTCTCTCCACCTCTTCTCCTATTCTCTCTCGCCTTCTGGTTTTCTCCCTCGCCTCCAGAGTAGCGAAAACTTTCTCAGAGTGAAAACAAAAATCCTGTGGAAAGCTCCAAGCCATGGATGTGATTAGGGACCAAGCTGCCTCTTGGCTCAGCCCACACCAACAAATCCCCTTGCCTTTCTGTCTGCACGTCTGATGCATATTGTCCGGCAAACACCAAAAAATTCTACAGCGTAGAAGGTCTAATTTCCTAACATCTACCATTACCCCACATTAGCACTACAACTGCATGGCCAGTCGTACTAATTCATAGCTTTTCCTCTCTCTTTCTCTCTGTTTTCTCAGATCGCATGCCTCCCTAGAGGCAAAACCCAAGATAGGAGTTTGCCACACACACGTCATTAGCTTGATAAGTGGCCAGAGGTGATCTAGTATAGGAGGGATATTTCCACTAAGAGACTATCATACACTTTATTTATTTATTTATTTTGTGCAGGAGTAGTAATTGCACAGTTGATAGGAAGCTCCTGCCCGGCGGCGATGGGAGATAATACTGGTTGTTCTCGCCGGTCATATATAGTGTCACCGAAATGAAGGCTTTCTGTCCAATCGATATATATAGATCTGTGGGTGGATAGTCAGAAAAGCACAGGAATAAGATCTTTACGGCTTTAATTAAGTGTGCTCCCCCCAAAAAGCCAATAACGCGTGTGTGTGTGTGCGTGTGTCTTTGCCCATATTGGTATGTATACATTACTTCACAGACTGACTTCCAAGCCAGATTCGCTATAAATCTAATGAATGGCTCGCTGGTGTCACATATGTCATATTGTTAGTCATGACTACCGCCACTGCCAGAGACTCAAGGTCACCTGCTCCACCCAGGCATGAATAATCGATAGCAGGTTCGGTTCCTCCCGACCACTGGCAGTGAGACGGTGTCGCCATGGATTATTTATATGCCTTAATATGCCCTCGCTGAATGGTGGCAATCAGTCTCCGGCGCGTGGCGGCGAGAGGGCTTGCACACTCTTCCCCGCGCTAATGATACGTTTGCAGTTTCCGCTGCATTTGGTTAAAGGGACACGACGGTAAAGAGGCGCTGTCTTTTAGCGAAGTCCCGATTCGCCCTAATTTGATTCCACGTGTCGGCACCTTTTAGCGAGTTATTTGCGCTTATGAATGTCCCTGCCGACTTTTCGCTCAAGGTTGTGTATAAGCGACTCAGTGATGGCTTAACTTTTAAGCTGAGCTTGTCAGTTCATGTGAGAGGCTTAGTGTAGACGTTTAGTGTGACACACACACACACCCACAAAACAGCAAGAGATGTGCAAAGGTTAGTGAGAAACAACAGGAAGAGGGGAAAACTCATTTCTTTGGCACTGCAGCCAAGGAAATCCTTTCATCTCTGCCCCACAAGGCCTGTTAAAGACAAAAATAACAAAATTCTACACAGTGTCTGTGTGTGTGTGTAGTCACACTGAACACCAGCTATCCTCCATCTCTTCCCTCACTAAAGCACACTGCAACAAACAGCTCTTCCATCTGGTTTTCTTCCTCCAGCAAGCACCACTTTCCTCCTCACTTCCTCTCTTCTCTCTATCCATCTCTCGCCGCTTCTCTCATAGGACAGAGCCCCTGGGCCCCCCAGCGCTAGTCTACTGACCCTCAGCGCCCCAAAAGGCCTTCACACAGCTCGTTGAACCGAAACTCGCTCCAGCACGAGCGAAACACTCCCACTACTCTAGGTTAACGAGTTCACACCGCCTGCCCAGACCTCAGCCCCACAGGCTAGATGCGGGTAGGCGTGGTGTGTGTGAGTGCGTGTGTGTGCATGTGTGCATTTCCAACTTGCTAAGTAACTGCGTCCCACTGTTAACTTTCTCCAGACAACGTTGAGGAGAGGAAGTGGGGCCTTTTGATGAATTCGAGAACTTTTTCAAGGTTAGCCTAAACCCTGCACACTAAAGCCCAAAGCAGACTGCTGCTGAGGTTCTGCTGGGAGGCGCTTTTGTTGGAATCGGGAACAATAGAGACTCTGGGAGCACGGGCGGGACCATCATTTTTCACCGCGCCGTTTGGCCTTTTCCCGTAGACGATGTGAAGGAGCAATTTAAAATATGATAAATGATGATAATAAGGTCACATGTTGATCATTTATTTCCACTGAGCATCCTTCGTACCACTTGGTAAAAGGGAAACACGATGTCTGTGCTTTGGAAAAGATAAACGCTATCTTTGCATTAGGTGAGGAGTGCTGCACTGTGTCACACTTAATAAATAGAGTTTTGGGGATAAATTCCATTGTTTAGTGCAACATTTGGACAGCGGTTATACAAATAAAATTGAATTGCTATTGACTAGAGGTCGATTGATATTGGTTTTTCAGGGCCGATACTGATACCGATTATTGCTAGTTTACGAGGCAAATAACCAATATGCAAAAAGAAAGGATACTCACAAAAATATTAAATAAACATTTTAGTAACATTATAAAAAACTGAAACTTAAATTTAAACATTTTAGTATTCCAAATTAAGCAGCAGCAGGTTGTGGTGAAGAAAGCAAAGCTGCTCAGCGTGCTCCTCCTCTTAACCTAGATCTTGTGTATATATAGCCAATCAGAGACTGTTGTGGGCGGGACATTAAAATGAAGTAGCGAAGTTAAGAGCAAACGTCACAGAGAGAAGAGTCGGCAGTGGAGCCACAATAGCGCGCCTTGTAATAACTTAATATCGGTGATGGTCAAAATTAAACTCCGATACCGGCAAATGCCTGTCGCCCTTGAAGATGGGGACCATTGAGATGGTCTGTACTGTTTTTGGATAAATATGGCCCAAATTAATTTCTTTAAAATTATTTTTTCTTATTTTGTAGAATTTGTGAGTTTAAGTGAGCAATTACGGTCATTATGAACATTGGTGAATTTCTGCATTTGACCCATCCTGAAGGAGCAGTGCTTTGTATCTTGCTCATGAGTACCTCAGTGGTACCTTTACAGGTCCAGGACTTGAACTCAAGCGATCTTTCTGATCACAAGGCCAACTTCCTAACCATCACGCCTAATACCTGCTCCCCTGATGTTTTGCGTTTCGCTTAACTGACCTACAGTAAATCAGATCCATAGAGTTTTAAAAACCACTACACACAAAACATCATCACTGATTGTAAGAAGACTACATACTATTCAGTCCTGGATATTTTTGGTGTAAAAAGTAATGACGTGATGTTTTTTCCACCCAACAAACCCTTCCTGAAATATTTTTAAGTGGCTATTGAGATTCCAGGTATATTGGTTAGAGTACGGCTGGTTTGTTAAACTCTTTGCGCTTCCCTCGCATCTTTAGTCGCTTCTCCTCGCCTGTTTAACATTATTTTCAAGGCCCATTCCGGCTGCTGAAACCCAGTTAGTTGCTGACGAGGGAGCACAGTGTTGTTAGCCAGGTGCAACAACAAAAAAAGCATCAACATTCCTTTGACCTGAGAGAGAGAGAGAGGGGATGAGAAAGCGATCCCCTTACTAAATGAGTGAAAACAGGCGGAAAAGCTTGCAGATGAATAGTTCTATATTTAACAAGTACCTGTGGGAGTACAAGGATAAATGAGAGAGAAAAGAGGCAACAGACATTTCCATATGAAAATGGTTATTAGTGCTATTAGATGCGTTTTGCTTGGCGCTTTGTCAAGAGCACCGTATGTCAAGATTTGAATATGGAAGGTGAATCGCAGATGAGCCAATATCGTGTATAAAGCACCTCGTGTTCGTAATGGACCAATCAGTTGGTTTACTACTAGATTATTGAAAATGTTGCTTTTCATAAATTCATGAAGTGTTTTGTTTGTTTCCTCTACCTTGCTAACCTCCCAAAAAAAGAGAAATCCTGTGAATCTTAAATATAGATGTAGCATTTGTACGGAATAAATCACTGCACATCCTTCCACGCATGGGGCGCTAGTCGATGCATTCAGGGTCTGTTTTGCGATGACTCCTGTTCTCAGACAATCACACACACACACCCACGCACACTTCTGTCTGGCTTAGGTAGGGCTCAGCTCTTTGAAAATTCATATTCAGAAGACGGCAGCTGCTCATTTCTTTGTCCCTCTCTCTCTGACTGTCTACTGCTTATTTTTCTTATATTTATGCTTAGATGGATATATATTTTCATTTGATGCTTTTTCCAGTTAAAATATGTTATTTCCTCCTTTCTGCTACAACTCCTGGACCCATTTGACACACCTGTATAAAAAAGAATGGTATAATCTCAGATTCCTCTTTTTTCAGTCCAGAGATGAAAGAGCTGAGACACACACATACACACATAAACATGCACACCCACGCGCCCACACACAAACACACACACACTTGCAGAGTGCGGCGCGAGGCGCTTGGCTGGAAGATATGGCGGGGCTGCCTTGGGAGAGCTTCAAAGCCCAGTGACATAAATTTATGATATCAGCGGCACACTTTTTTACAAACGGAGCTGTTGTTGTTTTATGCTGTACTGAGGGGGGAAGAGCAGGAGAGATGCGTGGGGAGTGGAGTGGAATCCTCGCTGCCATCTCCTTGATCGTGCTCATGGAAAATGCTCACTCACTCAGCCAGCTGGTACCCCATAGTCCCCTGAAAGCAGGAAGACCTCTTTTATATAATTAGACTGTTTGTGGACGTCTGGGTGCGCTGTACAGAGCTGTGGATGTTGTTTTTTTGAAATTCATGTCTGCTAACGCCAACCCTTCTCTCTCTCTTCTTGTCTTCCACTCTCTCCCTCTCAATCCCTCCCTGTCCACCCCTTCTAGAGGAGGACTGTGTAAATTGCACGGAGGAGTGTCGCGTGCTGGGCCACTCCGATCGCTGCTGGATGCCCCAGTTCACCGCCCACAGAGGAGGTAGTGGAGCGGGCGCCCCCCAAGCTGAGGGCTCGTCGGACTACCGCACCAACGTGTTCGTCCCCGCCGGAATGGAGGCCATGGTGGCAGAGCCGGAGGCCTATGAGGCGGCAGGGAACCCCAACGGCAAGAAGACTTTCTGCACATTTGGCAAAGAGCGGGCGCAGACCACACACCATCCTGGTGGCCAACGCTGCCGCATTTCCGAAGGCCAAGCGGGCACTCAGCCCACTGCTGCAGGAGGTACCCTCGGCCTCGTGCAGTCCCACCAAAGGCTGCGGGGGTTCGCCCTGCTCTCGGCTGGTGGGTACAGACGGCGCCGAGGTCAAGCCCGGCACCAGCTACTATGGAGTTCCTGACGACAGCACGCCACCGGCAAACAGGGTCGGGAGTAGTGCTATGGCGCCTTCTCCGCCCAGACCCGTCGCCAAGGTGTTACGAGGCTCGTCATGATCAGCCAGGAGACGGCGTCAAACGACTGCGGCGGACTTTACGGCGGGCCGAGCAGGACGCGCGTGCATGGACGCCGATCATCAGGTGGTCAGACATTGACAAACTGCTGCAGGACTGCTGGCAGCAGACGGCAGCGGTGAGGAAGTAAACTCGGGACGCTGCTCCAGACTCTGATCCAGTGACGAAAAGAATGAGAAAGGAAAGAGTGATGATCGTGAACTAAAATGTTGCACAAGCCATGTATGGAGTCCACATGGTGGTCAAGGGACTTCCCTGACAATAAACAAAGACATCTGACGAGCAGGTCATAAAGAAAGAAGAAAAATAAGCAAGAAGTGCAAGCTTGTCTGACATCATGTTGTTTGTTGGGAGGGGGGGGATTTTTTGGGAGGTGCAGAGTTGCTACTACTTGTTTCTAGCGAGCTTTTCTTCAAGTGCCCACCAGCTAAAAACTTTCAATTCTGACATCTGTCTCGGAACAGTCAATGGCTCAAAAACTGCCCTTCTTTACCACAGGGTGCTGAGAATAGTTCATTCTGACAACGTAGCCTGTCATAGAGGACGGGTCAAGTCCCGTCCCCGAATGCGGTTGGATTTCGTCAACACCGAGCCATGCTCCCATCTTTTCAGACTTTGTAATATCAATGTATGATTGCAAAATATCTCTGATGACTCCGAACTATGGGGTGGGGGTCTTCGAAGGTGGGCCGGGTGGTTAACGGGTGGCTTAATTAAGAAATGTAACCATTTCTTCACTGGTCTTTTCTAGTCACCTGTGTAAGCAGTGTTTCCTCCCCATGTATACGCAGGCTAAGGAACATTCCAGAATGGTGAAACTGTTACTCTTCACCATTGGTCCTTTAGAACGCTCTTCAACTGTCTTCGACGTATGTCAAGCTTCCGTAAAGTGACCTCCATGTGTCCTACATTAAACTAAGGCAATCACAATCTTGTATATTAGGGACATATTTCCGATCAGAAAAGATATCTATATAAATATATAGATAAATATATATATATATATATATAAATATATGAACTTATGTATAGTGTCCAGAATATTAACAAAAGTATTTATACATTTTCTAAAAAAAAAAAAAAAGCTGAAATTGGAAAACTGCTGATGCTGAAAACGCAGTTGATGAAGATATTTATTAAACTGCAAAGGACACTGCTTTGAATTTAAAAACCAACGTCAAAAAAAGGGAAAAAAAGAAAGCGAAACAAAAAAGGAAATGTCCCTTCACATTGTCACTTATACACATCATTTAATGTGCAAAATGTATTCAATTTAATGTGTTTACATCGAAATGACATATTTTTATCAATTTTTCCCCTGCAATTTCTGTGCATATGAGCCAAACTGTTACGTGTACAAGAGCTATATTGTGTATTTTATTAAATTAATATATAGTTGTGTTGCAATATACATGGGCTTATATTGTATTTGGCAACTTCTGCCTTAGTAGCCGTCAAACTCTGTGAGTTTCATTTGCTATCGGGTTTGTTTTCATCTGTCTTTTCTATCTCTGCTCTTAAGAAAACAAGCTGGCTGCCATGCGTCAGGTGGGGGGCAAACACGTTTTTTATTATTATTAATTTTTTTTTTACACGCACAAATTTTCCGAAAGTCCTTCGCTTTAGCCTATCTTATTCGAAGCTTTGCGAGGCAGCACGTTTCTAACCGAAAGCAGTGAAACTACAAAACACATACAAACAACAGTCCGAGTACTTTTTTGCAATGCAGAGATCAATTTTACTGGGCAGCTATTTTTTTAATTGCAACAGTCTCTTGTCCGTGGGATTGGGTTTTGGCCTCTCTAAACCACCCCCACCCCCCTCCTTTTTTGTCTGATCCTGCCATTTGTGAGGCAGCGTGGAGTCCTTGGCTGATATTCTGTGATACTGCCTTACTCGTTTGGAGAACTATATTGTGACTGTAGTAAGCTCAAACTACAAGGAAGAGGGAGGATTCTTTAAAAGAATGTGCTATTTTGTTTTGTATATAAGGAGCAAGAAACAGGTTCCTTTTGTGAAGCGTATTCATTCGTTTCATGTACACGTGTCTCTATCGTCACAAGCGCACCAGACTTCAGGCTCTCCTATTCGAATCCACTCGAGTTCATCACTGCTCTTTCTCTTTGAGTTGTATGAGGCTTGACAATTGAGTCTCCATGCTGGTCTTTGTTTTCAATGTGTTTTCCTCCCTGTTTTCTTTAAGTGGAGCATTGTGTAGACGACGCGCTCACGTGACGTTTGCTATATGTGTGGCCGCTCTACCGTTTCTTTTTCTAAGAAAACAAATGTTTATTTTTGAATTTGGAGACTCCACCATGAATTTTGTGGATAATTTTCATATATAAAAAAAGGAGGAAGCCAGTTTTGGGGGATCTACATTGGCACTGGACCGTGCCGTGACTACTACTCTATCTTTTTTTTTACCCTCTTCAGACATTGTGCTGTGTATTGTGTGATCTTTTGCACACAATATGACGTGAAAAATAATGACTGACATTAGCGGGGGGCGGGGCGCCATATTTAACGCAGCTTTCTTAGTAGCGGCTATATATAAATATATATATATATACACACACTCCTATTATCCTTCCCCACAGACGTTCACATATTTATTCCTTTATGTATTTATTTATTTATTTATTTATATCCTACCAGCGTGTCTTCTATCCTGGCTGAAAGGAGGCGCGCCGAGAAAGCTCTCTTTTTCTCCTTATTCTTTCTTCCTTTTCATTCCGAAGCAGTATGTTTATCAATACCCAGGCGGAGAGATAGCGAGGTGGGAGCTCAGCGTAGGGAGCAAAAAAAAAAAAAAAAAAAAAAGCAGCTTTGTGTTGGTTTCTAAATGAGTTTTTTTTTCTAAACGCGGTGACGAGTCTGACACTTTTGACACACTCGACATAACCGCAACAAATAATGAAACGCGCCACGGCGGCTCGTACCTCACAACTCGGAGCGGCGTTCTGACACAAAATGCCTCCCTTTTCCTCCCTCTCTCTCCCGCCGCCGCCGCCGCAGTCCCGCTCCGCAAGCCGTCAGCGCGGTGCGGCGACGCGCCGGTCCCTTTCATTTAAGCGAGCGACGCCTTCAAGAAACATGAAAGATTTTAAGAGCGTTTTAACCCAAAGCCAGACGGATGGAAATAACTTCCCAGTTTGTCGTTTGTCTCCATTTGTCCCCCCGCCTCCACTCTTCCTCCTCACACTTTTTAATCCAAGTTTGCTCATTTTTCATCGCTCGCGAGTGTGTGAGTGTTTGGCGCGCTACTGCGTGAATGTGTGTTTGTCAGGGATTGCGTGTGTGCTCGAGTTTGTGTGTGTTTACCCCTATGTCTGAACTTTTTACCTCAGAAACAAAAAAAACCGCGCATTTTTATTACCTCCCAAACTTGACTGCTGTTCTAAGACCCAGCCACCTTTTCCAAAGCTCTTAGTTCAGGCGCCAGTGATTTATAGCGCTTTTGTAGTCAAACTGGGGACCTTCGCCGTCCCAAGGCGTCTATCGCCGGCAAACGCCTGTGCATAAATATACTGGTCCTCCAGTGAGGTGGAATGCAAGGTTTATTACACCAGCCTTGCGAGCTATTTGCTGTCTAATGGAGTATAAGTTGCTGAGGTCAACACATAGTTTGAGGTCCAGCATAATGCAGTTCACCCTCATTATTGTCTAATTACACCGGGTAGGCATGGGGAGGGATTGATCGCTGCATTAGTCAGACTGGGGTATTTTTGGCCATCAAAGTCTGGTGCTTCAGTGCATAATTGAATGAGACCCATTTTAGACAGCCACTCTCTCTTTAACAAAACACACACACACAGACACACACCATTCCCTTCTCCTGCTGTTCTGCAATCCTCTTCTGAACACATAACACACACTCACGCTGAGGGATTCACAAAACTGCCGGGCAAACCGGCAAAAAGTACAGAGGCATACATTGTATGGATAAGCTCAACTGCTATTGTCTAAGGCTGTGTTCTGTGTGATCTATCTGAAAACAAACAAACAAAAAAACAATAAAAAAGTTATTACTAATATATGCGGCTCCTGACTGTGCATGCAGTGTGAACACATGAACACTTTACCCAAAGTAAATTTTTCACCTTAAGTTACACACAGACTACATAAACTTGGGCTTATGGACGTGATGATTCTGTTTTTAAGTTGTGTAACTGATCAAAAAAGGTGATTTTTGTCATAGGGCTTCCATTTATACACTGTTTACAGCTGTATTCCTCTGCATAGGCATGTTTTTATCAAGTTACAAGAGCAAAAAGCGTCAGAACTAGAATATTATGCTGTTACCTCTAAATGGTTTGCTGAATGTATTCCACACATATGTACAACATATTTGCTGCAGCGTGTGCTAAATAATTATATGCATAATACACATTTTTCCTTCCTTCCTCCTTGTTTGCTGTTGCTCGGGCTTGAAGGAATCTGTGTTTTTCTCCTCGCACGGATGATATCTTTAAAGTTTGGCTTTAGGCTAATGATTCTTAATTTATCTCATTAGTTCACATTCCCACCACACGGCGAGATTAAAGCAACGCAGTAGCCCGAAAGGCACAAGGCAGCGTGTCGGTTGGAGTTGAACCACCATGAGCACCGAAGGCACTTTTGAGCCCGGCCCAGCTCCCGTGCCATCCTGGCCAAGCCTCCTGCAGGCAGTTTTTCTGCAAAATGACAGACGAGTCGCTTTTACTTAATGGGAGCCATTGCTTAAACATGCTAACATGGCTAACAGTCGATAAAGTATAATGGACAAGCCCAATGTATGTCACAATTTTTTCTTTTTCCCATTTATTTTACTAACCCCCTAATTTTCAAGCTGCAACCACCAAAATTCTGACTCAAAAGTTGAAGAAAAGCGTTGACAGTACACATCTACCAGACACTTCACTTCTTTTATCCATCTCTCCATCCTCCTATTAGATAAAACTGATTTTAATGCTTGTAACATTTTAAGCCGTGTTGCTTAGTCAAATTCAACAGTTGAAAAAAAGCACTTAACTTTAATGGTGCTTATCTAGTTGGCTCCAAATTACTTTCTCACTTAAGAACCATTTGATTTTTACAACACATTCAATATTAGAGTTACACCCATTTAGCTTGTTTAACAGACGCAAAGGCTAATCCTTAGAATGTTTTAAGCAAGCACACAGTATTTCAGGTCTAAAGAACCCAGAAGCAGCTCAAGAGTGCCATATGTGAATGTCAGTGTTCAGTGATTACTGTCCGTTGACAGGTTTTTTGCCCAGTATTTGGGAATAAAAAAAAGAAACAAGATAAGAAGGGGCAAAAACAAACCTATGGTCTCTAGCTACCAAAACATGAAACAATCAGGTTTGCCATACAATTTTCACATGAAAAACTTATAACTTAACCATATCCATCGGGATGCCATTACCAACAGCCTCCCAAAATCAAATAGGCCCACATGAACAACTGTGCATGCTCGCTTTTGTAAGTCCTTGGCCAATTAAGAATTTTCACAGAAAAATGCATAATGCATGTTACAATATTTATTTTTCAAAATAAGCTTGGGTAAAAATTAATTTTCATTTCTTATCTTGTATTTGCCTTCATTTGTGAGCACATTTCACATGCGTTCTCCATTTCGTCTTGTTTGTATATATCAGTAGCCTCAAGGCAGGTATTAATTAGTGAGAAAGAAGGAACAGGGAGAAATTAGGCATAGTCTAGCCCTGACTTCTTGTCGTGCAATGCTCATTTACGCAACAGCTTTCTCCTGATTTAAAAGCATTCAGAGTTTAAAGTACTGCTGAACAAAAACTTGGACCAGCAGACATTTTAACTTCAACTCTTAGATCTTCTGACTTTTTGCTTTAAATGAAATGTTCTCAATAAATCAGCTGCAGCTCTTTAATAGCATTTTAATTACTTCATTTCAACTGCAAAATGTTTATAACAAATAAAGAAAAGAAACATTCCTGAACAGTTTTGTCCAACCTATTATGGACCCTGAATGAAAAGAAATGTCATGACCATCATCAAACCAAGAACCACCTAACAATGTTTTACAAACCACCAGAAGTGTTCTAAAATCAAAATGTGACTGATTGCAAGCAAAATCAGTTTAAACCTGTGAGAAACTGATATCAATGAGGTAAGTCTCTGTTTTTCAGTAGAAAAGCAGGATATGGTTCAGTCATTTTAGCCCACAACAAGAATTCTCTATGTGACTATTGGTATTATCATTGTCAGATCAAATTGGCCTCTGTACTCAGTGCTTCAAATGATATGTCTTTGCAACTTCCTTGATACAGAAACTGATTGAAGATGCACAGCTCAACTCCTATCTGCAGTCCACTCCGCTTGCTCCCCTGTCCGATCATGAATATAATGATCAGACACGCAAAAGGGGTGGCATAGAATGAGCCCATGCAGCCAGGAGTGGGCCTTTCAGAATCAGCAGTTAATGACAGCAGCCATACAAGCCGAGGTGGCGAGTGACAGGAAATGGATCTGTCGCTTTCGGCGCGGATGATCGGCTTGACTTTGATTTGATAGCAAAGGTGGCCGTAGCGAGGCGCCGACACGGGAAGTAATCACGGTCGTGGCAGGCGTAGCGGGTTCCCAAAAAGCCCCGTGTCATCAAACAGCCGCAACATAAGCAGAGGGAAAGTGATATGCCCCACTGTACGGAGATCAAAAATCTGCTCCCTCTGTCTTTGTACATATACCAGAAGAGCTGCAGCAACGTTTGAAACCAGCAGACAGAGATCTTGATTAGAGAAAGAGGATGTTTATTGGCTCCTTTGGGGTGAGCCATGTCTCATTTGGAGCTGTTTAATGATATCTCTATAGGCAAACCCGAATTAAGTGGCACCAGCGCTGAGATGGACAACAGCAGAAAGCAAGTTCCAATTATTCATATCAGATGATCACATAGCAGCCATGTTGTTTTTTTATTGAATTAAGTAAAATGTCAGGCAGCTAATTAGAGAGGCATGGTTCGCTCACGCTGCACTGGGGAGAACATACGTATATTCCCAATGTTGAGCTCAAAAAGGTTAATATCAAAACCTGGAGAATTTACTTAACCTTCGAGTGCATCTTTCTTCTCTGGCTGACTGTGATGTGCAGAGCTAGGATATCAGATTTAATTAACATGCATCTTCATATTTTTCTATGCCTTTCCACCCAGTTCTACTGTGTGTGATTTTTGGCACTAAGACACATTGGGCACTAAGACACATCCTGTGAGCCAGCCATAAACACATGGTTTAATTTCCCTTACTAAATCACCTCATAAACGGACAAAATACACTCTCATAAGAGCGTTATGATTAGATAGTTGGTTCTGTTACTGGAAGGTCGCTGGTTCAAGTCCTGGACCGGTAATGATACTCATAAGCAAGGCACCATCCCTAAGCACAGCTCTCCAGGAACTGCCAAAGATGCCCACTGCTCCTTCACAGATGAGGTTACATTTCACTGTGTGCTGTGTAGCGCAATAGTGTGTTCACAATGACAAATAATCACTCATACCAAATAAAGTTTTACTTGGCTTAAACTAACAAGCATTCAGAAAAATCTAGGTATTATATATTGGTCATATACATAGAGTTAAGTCTACACACCTTGTAGTCGTGAACATTCCCAATGAGCTTTTCATTATAGTAAGTAAACTTAAGTAAAAACGTACATATTTGTGTGGTGTCAATAAAGCATAAGCCCCAAAACCTCATCACAATACATTCAGTGCATTTAAATGTATAAAAGACTTAAATAAAAATCTGGTATTAAACTTTAACGTGAACATAAGAATGATGTCAAACTATAAGTATGATGTTCACTTAAGGAAAATGGCTACAAAAAGATAACATTTTCCATGCAAGTACACTTTAATGCTGTGAAATGTTTAACATTGTACATTATTGTGAAGTGAGTATTTTTGAGAAAATACCAAAATTGAAGTAGGAGTAGGGAAGATAACCAGAGGTGGGAAATACTTAAGTGATAGCACAGATACCACTAGTCAAATGTTACTCCAATAAAGTGAAAGTTGTGCAGTCAAATTTTTACTTAAGTTAAAGTACTGAAGTACTTGTTTAAAAATAAATTAATATTGTTTAATAGATAAGTATTAAAATATGTTCTTTCACTGCATTGTTGCATTATTGCCACAACACTTACAACACCTAATGCCTCTGACTAGCTTGTAGAACCTGTAGAATAAGGAATTGGTTGAATGTTACAGAATGAAACACAACCTGCACTGACAACGAAAAACAGTCACTTGTTTATTTTTCTAATTAATTGTAAGACTACACACCCCCACAAAACAGCATGGTAGTGTTCTGACACAGCTCTGGCAGTGTGTGCACACATATATGTGAATGTTAATCATGAGGACAGTGCAATAGCTGTAAATGCAGCCTGCTGTGAAAATAAAATGAACATTCCAACCTGCTTAAAACCCACTCTACACCTCTAGCTTGATGACTTTACAACAGCAACAATGTTTTAAGCAAGACAAGAAATGGTAGAACTGCCTGAACTTGGTTTTATAGTTACAGTCAACAGGGGTGATGTAACCCTACTGATTACTGACAGACTGTCACCTGCGAAAAAAAACAATCACGTTTTAGAAAAAGGGGAATAACATCCACTTTATCCACAGATTTGAAAGTAACAAGTAACAAAAATCTTGATAGAAATGTAGTGAAGTGAATGTCATAAGTTTTCCAAAAAAAACCCTATTCAAGTAAAGTACAGATACTTAAAAATCGTATTTAAGTACAATACTCAAGTAAATGTACCTCGTTACTCTAAAGATAACCAATGAAAAAGTTCACCAGTCATCAATGAGATTTAAAGTGAAACTGCTTTTTTTTTTTTAGAATGATTGCGATATTTTTTTCATTCTTTATATTCTTCTAATTGGCAATCAATCTCTAAAGCTGGGTTGATGCTTCAGAATTATGTAATTTTGTAATTATTGAAGATTGATAGGTGTCTTCCAAAAGGAGGAGAAACAAGGATTCACAACTTTTTGCAGACAAATGCGTGAACCTGTTTTTTAGTTGCGGTTGTATTGGATGCATTACATGAGTGTGCCACTGACCTTGACGTGTTAAAAACCCATAGCACATTGTATCTCCTTAGAGAGTTAGCTCACATAGACTCATGAAAAATGCCTCCTTTTTATGGACATATACATCCTAATTTTTTTTCAAAAATCAAGTCGCAACAGGAATAATTTCCCTTTAAAAAATACCTTTATACTCACACATACACATGCACAATATACACAGTCCAGAAATGCCTCTTATCTAACCAGGCAAGTATAGTCCGGCATAATGAGCCCCGACAAGACCACGGATGTGAAGAGTCGAGTCGGCAAGTCAAAGATGCTAAATGAAAAGGTCAATAAGCAGTGTGGAAACTTAATGCGAAGTAGCCATACGAATCCCTTCGAATGGATTATCGCCGGTGGCAAAGTGCAACTCTGACTGACACAGCCAAATCAATTCATAAATATCCAATGTTGAGATTGCGCTCTCTGCTCAGAGGGCTTTTGGTAAATGTCACCGGCACCTTCAGAGCTTGTCTCTCCTTCTCCCCCATCTTTCACCTCTTCATCTGTTTGCTTTTGTCGCTCTTTCTTGCCTCTCTCCAAAAAAAGAAGGAGAAAATGACTCCTGTACATTGAGTAAATCTGCATTCATGGTGCAAGAGCATGTTTGTTATGATGTAAGAGCAGATCCTATGTCGCTCTTTTTATGTCTCTTTGGTTGAGTACTGCAAAATGTCAGCCACACTGAAAAGAGGAGCTGATAACGATTCCATTGTGAATTGACATTTCCTGTTTGGGGTGCTAATGTCCAGGCCGTTATTAAAAGGTTAAAAATAAAGGCTCTGGTTCGCTTTTTACTAGTCGTCTGCTTGCAGAAAGATGTTTGCAACGCTGAGGTGTCCTTCAGGCTTTCTTTCAGTGTGCGCTTTAGGTCTTCTTTATAGAATTCAGGTCGTATAAGTAAAATCCCCCTTTAACAGAACTGTTGGTTATTAGACTAGACTGGAACTAGAATAAGTAATTTTGGGGCAGTTGGTAGCGTAACGTTTAGGGAGTCACCGGTTCAACGTTTAGGGAGGTCACCGGTTCAAGTCACGGACTGGTAAAGGTACCACTGAGGTACTCATGAGCAAGGCATCGTCCCAAAGCACTGCTTTCTGGGTGCTGCCAAAAAGCTGCCCACTGCTCCTTCATGGGTCAAATGCAGAGGTCACTTTTCATTGTAATGCACAGCGTGCTGTGTTCACAATGACACATACAGTAATCACACAATGTTTGCTTCTCTCTTGTTTATAATTCAGACTCATCTCAGTTCTGTATTGGGTCCCTTTATGCTCTGCCTTGTACTTATTGTCCCTCTTTACCATTTGTCACATGTTGTCATGATTTTCTAACACTCTAACACATGTCGTAATACTGCTAGAATACATTTTGTGGCTGATGCACCTGCATATCAAACACAAACTGTCCCCTTGGAACTCTGCTATTTGGTTCTTTGAAAAGTCACATATCAAACTGCTGTCAGAGCTCTTTCATAGCTGGCATACTGTTAATTGCGATTCAACCTAATATGACTCATCTGTGTGGTTGCTTTTATTTGCGATTTAGTAACTTGAGACTTTTGTTTCTATTGTTTTATCTCACTTCTTGTTTTCTTTTTGCTTTGTTCTATAGAAAAACATTTTTAAATAAATTGCAAGGTCAGTACCCAGATGGTGCACATATACACACACTGAATTAACATTGAGTCAGTGTTACTTTTGATTACTATATTTGAATAAAGCAAATGGGCTTAAATTGATGTCTCTGTATAATTTATAGTTACTTGTAATGCAAAATGCACGCTTTGTTTATGTTTTGCATGGTATATCACATGATTCACTCCAAATTAATGAATAATATATGGTGGTAAACGTAAGTAGCTGATTATGAATGCAATATATATGTTACAAACTGGGTGTCGTGGCGTCGTGGTTAGCACTGCCACCTCACAGTGAGAAGGTCGATCCCCGGGTCAGCCATAGGGCCTTTCTGTGTGGAGTTTGCATGCTCTCCCCGTGTTCGCTTGAGTTTCCTCCGGGTGTTCCGCTTTCCTCCCACAGCCCAAAAGCATGCTATACAGGTTAATTGGCAACTCTAAACTGGCCTCGTAAGGTGTGAATGGGAGTGTGTGTGCCTTGTGGTGTGTTGGTGTCTATCCAGGGTTGGTCCCCACCTTGCGCCCGTAAGTTCCCGGGATAGGCTCCAGTCCCCCCATGACCCCGTTTGGGTTCGGATAATGGATGGATGGATGTTACAAAGTAGCAACTCGCGCAGTGGTGCTTGGTTTGCTATCTGGGCCTTCAACAAAATTATATAAAACAATATGCTTTGGATCTACCAGAGGTACATCAGTCAGTCATTGCAAGAAAATATTTCAACTGTAATAATTGAGAGCGCTGAGGCAGGATACATTCATAAATTGCCTTTATTCTACGGGCCATTTCAATAGTCATTATCTGTATAGCGATTGAGGGTCACTGAACAGGCAGACACGCGTAAACAAGGATAATCCATAATCAGAAAGTGTACAGAAAAACAGGTCGAAACACTGGAAAAAAGTTACAAACAAGGAGCTATGGAAACATGAATAGCTCATTCAGGCAAATTCAAAAAAAGGCAGAGAGAACTGGATAGGAGGCTTGGTAATGCAGCCTACACTGTAATTCTCAAACCCAATATGGCCTCAATGGGGTATAAAAACACAGGAAAAAAGGATAACATGACACAAATCACCAGACATGTTATCACACAAGATTGTAGCAGGGTGAAACGACGTCTACAAACTGAATCTGGTACTCTTTTCAGAATACATCAGAACCAGAAATGCATCAGAAAAATCAACCTCCAAAATGGCGTGACCCCTTGCAGACAATTTAAGTCACACATTTTGATCAATATGAGCATGTACTCTGGAATAGGCTATTCTAGAGATCTGAGTCAAACTATGTTCTGTGAGCTAGACAGATTGCCAGCGCCATCAATATTGGGCACCTAGCAACAGAATCTAAGTTAAGAAAGGTTTGACAGTAGTCAGAGCACCTGTCCGGCGGTGACCTAAGCGTTGGTGCAGGTGTTGACACAGCGCCCCTGACCAGGCCGGACAGTATTATGATTACCCTGCTCTCCCTTCTGTCAGGTTCTTAGCAGGAGGCCTCTGCCTTTTTAGTGCCATTCAATTCCAAGGAGTGAGGACATTAGAGCATATAGAATTTCTCAGAGGTGCCTCGCTAGGGCGTTACCTTTAGCAGAGTCGTGGCTGTTGTCATCCAACAGTCAATTGAAGCGGGGGTGCTTCAGAAAGGAATTAGCTCCCTGTAATCCTTTTCCAAAGAAGAGAAAATCAATCAGCCAGCACAGCCTCAGTGCAAGCGGAATGCCTGGCTCAAATGATCTATAGAATGTCAAGAGTAAGGGTGGGCCGACCACGCCAAGATGTCAAGCACCCCTAATGGGCGATCGAGAGTGTTTGTATGAGTAATGAGCATTTGTCGATGACCATCACAAGGGATAGCATACAGTTAGGAAAAGCTATTAAGGGCAACATATGAAAGAAAGGTTTCCTGGAATGGAGGAGAAAAGGTTAACCTTTGACAATGTCCATAGGGGGCGCACATGTAAATAACTGCCTGGAAATGACAGTCTTTGGTAATGATGTGATATTGATTGACATGAGAGGATCAATTAATGAGGCTGTCATTAGCAGAACCTGTCAGGTGCAAAGTCACGGCTATGTCAACGTTAAGTGTAAAGAATTCTTCAAGTCAGTGCAAGGTTGCGAAACCACACACACACACACAAGCACTTATTACTTCCCCTAATTATGATAGGAAGAATGCAAATTGGAGACACATAATCAAATTTAAATGAATACCTGCTGCATATTTCTGCTTTTTTTATTTAAAAAACTGTGTTGACACATGTGGTGCTCTTTGGGAGACCTTATCCTAAGATGTCTAATTAAGTTTGCTTTGTTAGGAAACACAAAGGCGAACAACAACACATGGTAATTATGCCCCCCCCGCTTTTTTTGTTTTGGCCCAAGTGACCGTTTATGAAGCCTTGACAGGATTTTAATTCTCTTTATCTTCACGGCGCTGGCGTGGCCATCTTGGAGCAGGCTGACACAGTGGCTGTCAGCCTCCGAGGAGACGCTAGCCTGCCGTGACACTGCTGACAGTGCCATGTCTTTGGTAATTAGGAAGAGACGACTCCGCACCGCATGCATCAGCATACAACAGTCGCCGTGTGTCAAACACGCGGACTGGCTCTGACCGGAAAGGACTTGTGTGAAGTGCGCATTCGAAGAATGCAGTTCATTCTGTGGCCGAGAGAAAGAAAAACATTTTTGGCAAAATAGACATTTGCTGAAAAACACAAGATACAGCAATATATATGGAAGTTCAGCTTCTTGTGGCCACACATGAATTGCAACCAGGTTTGAAGCCACGTCTGAACACACTGTACCTCCGGCTGCTTTTACACTCTGTGTGGCAATTTTTATGTCCTGCGTGTGTCAATAAAACCTGTCAAAAGGTTAATGCATGCAAATAAAAGCAATACCCCAGTTGAAGCAACATCCTCTGTGCCTGGAAAAGAAGTCATAAAACAGAGTAGGCAAGATATTAAACCTAATCAGAGAGCCATGCATTATCCTCTCGGCTTTTTCGGAAGCCAGGGGCAACCCTAGAACAGAAAATGGCTTCTCTGCCTCGTGCTTTGGCGAGTACACAAAAAAAGAAAGGCTCATTTCTTTAGATCTTTTGGAACAACAGAAATCTAATCGCCCCCTGTGGTGGCATTAAAATGGCAGGAAGAAACTATGTGTATGTGTGTTCACTGTCTTCTCGCCCTCCCTGCCGCACATATCGCTCATAAACATTCTGGCTGTCTGAAATTCGCAAGGCCGAGGAAAGCAAGGAAGGAGGCCGCTAAAGGAGATTAAGCCCTGTACCGTGCCTCGCCTCTGATTGGTGGGTAGCCACACTTTGAAAAGCTCCCCCGATGACAGTGAAAAGCGAAACGAGTTGATGAGAGAGGCCAGCGCCAGCCGCGGTGGAACTGCTATCAAAGCCATCAGCAGGACACAAACACGCAGACAAAGGGATGCTAAACCAACAGGCCTAGAACGTAGAGGAACTTCACTCTGTCCGCTAATAGCCAAACCGATCAAACAGGATACGGGCGGACAACGTCGGCTGGGAACTATAGTTCTGTTCTGCAATGAAAGCACATTAGAGCACAGCGGGATTGAGTTTTGAAAGTTTATTGTTTGTCTTTGGCAGAGTAACTGGTTTTTAGGACATTATGAATGTTTGCGGTTTGAACATGCATAATCATGTCAGCACCTGTCTCGAATCAGTGATTATCCACAATGTTCCCATCTGCCATATTATTACTTGCTTGTAGCTCAGCAGATATTCTAACAGGAGCTACGACTAATTGCGTTCGGATAAGATCACATATTACACAATGTCATGTGAGACATTAAGAGTTTGCTATTGTGGTGTGAGAAAATGATGAAGAAAGAAAGATGACAATAAAAACAGCAACTGACACTTGCATATACACAACTACAAGTTACATCTGAAATGTCAGTTAAGTTCTGTTTTGGATGATCACTACAGCAGCTTTTCATGGTTTATATGAATGAGAATACGTTATTAATCAGTGCCAAGTCCTCCACAAAACAAGAAGATGTCACTCTTTACCATGGTATGAATGCAGGTTACAAATTTGTGCCATAGTGTAAGCAGGAATTTTAATATTCCTATTTTTACAAGGCTACAATATTGCTACTATTTGAGCAGCCAAAATACATAACGGTGCTATTATTATCTCTTCTCTGGCTGGACATTTTATAGTGCTCTGGTGAAATGAGTCCTGTAACATATGTATTATTATACTTATTGTTAATTAATGAGCACCTGCTTTTTTTCTTCCACAGGATTTGGTAACGGTTCAGTTAAATCCTCAGCCGTAATAGAGGTTGGGTTCTCCTCAGTATCTGAACATACAAAACATGTTTGAACATGTTTCTCCCAAATGGAAATGTTGGATTTATCCCAAACAAATTTGCAATTCAAATTAAATACACCTTGGCAGTTTGTGAGATTCTCATTTAGCTATATATGCTCTCTGCATACCATAAACTTTGCTTGCGTGGACTTAACCCTTAAATGTGAGTCAAAATGTTAGTAAAATGTTGATTTGGCAAGCTCTGAGTGAAGCGTTAAATCCACATGAGCGAATGTGTTGCCTTATGTTTCCTTGATGCGTCTTAGCATCTCTCTTTGTGCATAACATGGGCTCTCTTTTTTGTTTTTCTTCTTGCCTACAACATATACCCTTTAATAACTTAATAAAGCAATTGTACTCTGTATTACAAGTAATCTTTGCATGATGACACATGGGAGAAGGTGTTTTGGTTAATTGCACTTCCCAGCCCTACTTACCTGGCAGAGGTGATACCATGATCAAGAAGGTGGTTTGTGCAGGGCGAGGCTCAGTCATTGCACTACCATTGACTGACCTCTGCGAATTCCTCCTTATGTGAGAATCTCACGTGCATTATTTGTGGTAGTCGGGGACTGTGTTCGCGCTCTCCCCTGATTTGGTGTAGTTGGGTAGCATAATGGTTGGGAATTTCACCCTGTGACTGGAATCCCAGACCTGTAAAGGTACCGCCTAGGTACTCATGAGCAACCAAAGCACTGGTCCCCGGGGGCTGCCCATGTCAGCTGCCCACTGCTCCTTCACAGATCGGTCAAATGTAGAGGTCACATTTTGCTGTGCTGAGATGTGTTGACAAATAATCATTCACTTTCACTTTTCACTTTCAGTCAGGACAGGTTAAAAACACACTCCCACCCACCTTTCCTCCTGTAAAGTACCATAATGGCACATATTGTATCCTTGTGTCCTCTACTAATGTGACTCGGATGGTTTCAGGTGAGTGTGGGAACACTAATCTTGCTAATCAGAGTAAAACTGGGAGGTCTAAGTGATGAGTTCTGGTTGGGTAGTGTTTCAGGCTCCCTCAGAGGCTGCCTGTAATCGGCCCTGAGCGACAGTAGAACACAGGAAGCCACTTGATTGCTGGCAAATCCAACGTGTCTTGCAGGCAGGCACTGATGGGGTTACGTGTGGCTCCAGCTCTTGTCTCTTTGCTCTTTGTGAATAACCATCACGTGAGTGGAAAACTAATTAATCAGGAGACGTTATCATAACCTGGGACAAATGGCCAGTGTTGATGTCAGTTGGTTGCATAAATCTGGGATGAAATATAATCTCACAACATTGTTTCGTAGCAGGGGTATTATTTCTTGAGCTCATGAATATGTGAGTGGGGATTTAATTTCATCTTAGATAAATACTTTATATCCTGTTGTTACAGTTAAATTCATCAGGATAAATAGGTCTTCCATTGAATCAGTTACGTTGTGGGATTATGGATGGACTTGTGATAAAGTAGCCACCCATCAATTTGCTCCATTACATGAACATCCAGATCATTAGAGAAGCCATTTCCACATTAGCGACCATGTGGTTGTCAAACATGAAGCCCTCACAAGCAAGAGATGAATTTGATCACTTAGTGAAGCTTTTTGATAATGATTCCATCCATTTCGACATTTCAAACCGTCGTTAATCGGAGTCTGGTGGAAAAAAAAGACACCTCCCAACCCAGATGGTGGGCCATGTTGCATTTGAACCGTTAAATTTGCAGGGTTTTTGCCCATGCCATGGGTGGCAAGGCTGCAGCTGGTGTGTGTGTGTGCTTGTGTACGTGTGTGTGTGAGTGAGGTTCTGGACCACGATGGAGGCTGATGCTCATATGCAGGAATACTAGAGCATAAAATTATCCTGAGTTAACGGGACAGCAGCGCCAATGTGGATGCTCATTCTCCCTGTGCCAGACAAAGGAAATGTGAGAGACGTTTAAAGATTTAACATATTCACAATAATGGACCCTGTCCATGTGGGCTTGGTCTCTTTCTATTATTCAGCGTGCATCTCAGAAACAGACACAGCATGCCTGAATTTAAAAAAAACCCCACTTTCTTATTAACTGTGTTCCGGGCGTTGATGTCGAAGTACTTAGTGTTTCTTGTCTCTCAACATCCGTCCACTGCTTGACAAAGCAGCTGAACCTTCCTTCAGTGTACTTTCCTGTCCTCTACCAGCCAGCCCGGAGACAGAAACCAGTGCCGAACTCCCGTTCTCTGTATGCTGGTCATAGCAAGGCCGGGTGGATTTCAGGGCTGCTGAATGAGGCTGGATGTATCCGGATGTGCCTAGCTCCATATGCAGCGCATTATGGAAGTGACCATGACTTTCGAGGCTGTGCTTCTCACTGACAGCCCTCTCTCCACCGGTCCGGGGATGCTGGGTTAGATTAGAAAGTCTGTCCGCCGTCTGCTGCGGAACGGGCGCTGCATTATAAACGCGGTGGTGCTTCGGCAGGAAATAAGGGAGGGTGTTTGTCATACACAGGGCGCGTTCTGCCTACCAAGTACAAAGAGGTGCACTCTGCTGTGTGTCTCCGAACACAGCGAGGTCATAAATACTGCAGGCTGTTGCTTTGTCATTCCACAGAGCTAAAACTTCCCCTCTCTTGCTACCCCTCGGCCCCCCCTGTTTGCCCAAGACATTGGCAGTTTGGCAATACGCCGCCGATCCGCTGCACAATGACAGCGTCGTACATTGTGATGTATTGCTGTAAACGTTTAAAAGCTCACCGCCGGGAAGCAGGCAGAATGGTGGGCTAATGCCTTCCCTTACAAGTCGCGGGGATGGCATGGCGACGTTTGCATGGCGATCGATCGTATTTCAGCCGCAAGTGATTGATGGTGGCTCATCGGAGGCATGCCACGTATTACCGCGCATAATTTAGGCCGTGTTGACAGAGTAAGCTCTCAGTCGAAGGGCGCCTATCGGAAGACGGACGTTATCGGAGTGCCCAGTTTCAGGGCGCCGTTTGAAGATCTCCTCGCAGGTGACACGCGACTAAAGCACCTGTGCTGGTGCTAACAAGCTTAGTGCCGCATGTCGCCGCATCAGTGGGATAAATAATGCCTCTGCAAGTAAATTTCGGAGGGTTTTGACACAGAAGTGGGTGCTAAACGCTCGTTTTGACACTTGTTTACACGGGGAAGTTCAAAGCGAGCTGGCTTACGAGAGGCTACGGCGCTTATTTGGATGGAAAATACCTTGCGTGCTCGTAGAAAGCTGCATTTGCATAAAAGCTTTGATTTAGTGCAGATGAATGCGGAAGTGAGAGTGGGGCTTTGTTAAGATTAGAGAAGTTCATTTGTCACATTAGGAAGAATTACGCATGTTTGTGTCATTGAGAAGAGAAAGACAGAGAGAGAGAGAGAGAGAGAGAGAGAGAGAGAGGGAGGTAAGAATGTAGAAGGTGACTAAAAAAAGAGAGGGCGAGGGAGAGAGGGAAAGAAGAGCACAGAATGCCAGAGGATGGAGTTCAGGAGAAAGGAACAAAAACACATTAAAGATAAAAGAGTAAAACAACAGTAAAAAGATAACTGACAGCATAAGGTGTAATGGGTAGATGGGAAAATACAGCATGTTTAATGTGTAAGGGGGTAATGTGATGAATTAATACAGAAGGAAAATGAGTAATTGGAGAGGGAGAGAGTGAATGAATTGAATAAAAGAGAAAGGGCACAGTAACCATATGCCTGCTGGCTTCCCATGCGACCTGAGTGGGCTACTCTGCTATGGCTAGCTTTTGCCTCCCACGCATACAAACATTCTAGTTTGTGCACAGAGTCGCATACACACACACACACAAGGTCACTTCTGTTAAATCCGTCTACTAAATAAAACGACACATGGTGTCCAAATATGGCCACTTGCGCCACTTGTCAGTGTTCTGCAACTGCTTTATAGATGTGTTTTGTGTGTAGATTTCAAACCATTTGATGAATAAACCTACAACACTGGCTTTGTATAGCACAGCAGACGCTTGACCAGATGATCACTCTGACATTGACGAATAGAAGTCAAAATGCATTTAACATTGCAGGTCTGGCCAAGTCCGTGGTGCCCTTGCCACAGCCGTGAAAGACAAAAGTGCACACGATCTTTCAGCGAACGCCACAAACCAGAGAGGAGAGAAAGCCAGAACCTAACCGGTGGCTGCAATTTCCAACACGTTGGGACAGCCTGAAAAAAACCTTTTTGTGGCCAAAAAAGGTCCAATTTTCTCCCTATGCTAACCCACTACCGCGCTATAGCCTGGAGTGGGCAGAAAAGAAACTTTTGTGCACCTGGTTGGCATTTTCCCTCTTTTCTGTGGCATGGATGAAGGTCAATTGGATGGGCCTGCTGTGCTGGGATAGTTTGACATGGCTCTGACAAGTGTGTCTGCCTTAGCAACCTGGCTGGACAAGGCTTTTGTTGCCTGGTGCCTTTTCTTTTCCTTAATGCTGTTGTTGCCTTCCCTGGTGGAGGGATCAATGAGGAGCTCCCTGTCAGGAGCAGGGGCTCTGTGGCAGCGTGAACAGCTCTACCCACACTTACCTCTGCAGTGGGTCGCTCTCGCCGAGGCTCCGGCGGCAGACAAGCTTTTCCCCAGCACGGCTCTTAAAACACCTGCTCGCGGCCGCTTTTCATACGGTGCCCATTCCCTTTCCGCTTCCAGGAAGCCCGCAGGCTTTCAGGCCAACTCGATCAAACAAATTATTGCAAATGCGGGTGAGTGGAAAACTGGCATGTATACACTTATGGAACGTATCGCAGACACACTCCAAGTCTATCTATTTAATTCCCAGCTCAAAATGGTTTCATCTTCCATTTCATTAATTTGACACTGTTAGATCATGGGTCCAAGTACTTTTTTCACTCTTATATATTTCATATTGTATAACTGTAGTATTTCATGATGTACCATGTACAATATTACACTATTTTTCAGCTGAAAATATGATATGTAAATAGTCTTGCAAACAGTTCGCAGATATGCCTTTTCGACTGCACTGATGCTGAACCAGTGGCACATTTTTCCACAGAAAAAAATATGGGTGTGGGTCTGAACTTTAGTTTGCAAAACATTGCTGATCTAAAGCCAAGAACTCATTATGTCATATGAGGTAGGAAGGCACTGGTATTACCATTAGCATATGAGCTAGCATTAGTTTGGGTCCAGAAAAGCATTACTATTAAATTAGACGTATAATGATTGTAATTTAGTGAGCCTCCACTGGTCAGCTGAAATGAAGTGAAGTTGCTGCATTGATCACTTCAGTATTGGTGTAGTGAGTCAGAAATACACCGTCTTCGGTTCTTTCCTGGCAAGTAAAGCTTGAAGGGTTTACTGTTCCGGTGAGGAAGCCAGGAGAAGAGAAATGAGAATGAAATACGTATCACAAGTCTGATATTGCACGCCGGTGTTATTTGTTGTGGATAAATAGCTTTGCTTTGCTCAGACAGCTTAGAGTGTATCCACTACAGTGTACAACAGCACAAATGCGGTATAGAGGCCCGAAGACAGACAAATAACTCTCAAGCACCTTAACATTTTGGGTGACTTTTACTCAAGGATGCCGTCTGGATCTAAATTTACGGTCGCAACCACGCAAGCCGCGGGCTGCAAATTGCTTTGCCAATGTATGTTTATCAACGCGTGTAACGTGACCCCCCCCTTTTCCAATTCCAACGCGTGACAGAAAAATAATGGGTCTGTCGCACCTGTTTTTCACCATGTAAAAATGCAACAGCTTGATGGGGTTCTCCAGGCCCTCCAAAACAAAAGCTGTTGTTTAGATGTTGTTACTTTTCCAAGCCTTGCTTCCACTCAGGTCATGACGGTCTATTAATAACTGGGCCCGACTGCGACAAGTTAATGAATGACCGACTCTGTGGCTCCTCTTTAACCCTTCATCCCTTCATATTCTGTGGGGGGCTGTCTTCACATGTGGCATGTGTAAGAGGTCCGGGGGCCAGTGCCAGCGGCGTCAGTTGGAACAGCTGGGGCAGGTTGGGAGAGCCGCTCTCTGGCCTGTCCTTGACAAAGCAGTGTAATGGCAGCTGGCCGACACCTGTAGGCATTTTCATCCATTCCCTTTTGCTATCCGGACACCCGCTATGCGTATAAAACTCTGGTGCCACGGGCTTGCATTTTGGGGTTTGGGCCTGTTATATATAAAGCGCTTTGTGACAATGACTGTTGTTAAGAGTGCTATATAAATAGAATTGAATTGCTTTGTAATTCTTTCAGTAATTCTATTACAGAGTTTGCAAAAGCTTATACAGGGAGACTGTTCCTGTAATTAGAAAAAACACAGAAGTCCCTCTAAATAAGAGCAACTGCTAAATGTCATAAATATAAGTGTATCTTCTCACGCATAAGTCCACCATCACTGTCAACAATGATTTTATTGCTTTAGATGTTCACCATGTGTCAACGGTTGCTGCTGCCTGGTACCTCAAAATCAACCCTGTCTCTGGCATTTTTAGGGTTAGTGTTTGCTGGTTATAACTAGGGATTAGATGTAATGAGTAATATTGAATAAATGTAATGAATAAATTTTACATTTAGCAATAACAGCTTCCATTCCCTAATTACAGGCACAGTCTCCCTGGAGACTGCAAAGTGCAAAGTTTTTGACAGTTAAATGGTCTACTGACCCAACTGAGGGGTAGCTGACAGTTCACAATAGATTTTTAGAATGTTCATTGATAATGTACTGCCCGTATATATAATGTATACAGCAGACTGCTGAAACAGTGTGACCACAGTTTTGAAACTCAGACTTTGCCTCACAATTATCAGAATCTGTCTTCATAGGTATTGGTGGTTGATCTTAAATGTGCCATAAATGTGAGCCTGAGAGCTTTAGCGTGGTCAGAAATTACAATCCTTTTTACAATATGAGACGGCAAGCTATACAGAAAGGATGTAACATTGAGAAAAGCATCATTTTAGTTTCTGCATCCACAGGCAGCTTACATGAAGCCTTATTGGAAGTTATTTGGGTTTGTTATTGACCAATTTAGCACTGAAGAGGCTATTTCAGTATGCATATTACCTCACTAACCACATAAAACAAACTTCAGCGCTGGCATGAAAACACAAAATGTTTCCGTCACTCTCAGGTCACCTACAAGGAGAAAATGGCAGAGGGTTGCCAGGGTTTCCGAATGCAAAACCACATCTGACTTGTGTGGTGTAAGTTCAGTGAGAGAAGTTATACTGCAATATTGTTGAGTTTTCTACTGCCTTCTCACGCTGTCTGCTCATGGTTTGCGTTCACTCTTCTTCCTTGATATAGTATTGCAGACACACTGAGCTTTTTTGTGTGTTGCTGGTGAGAAGTTTAACAATAAAGGCTTCTCTCACTTTCTTTCTCGCAAATGGAGGAAAATGTGATTTATAATTCCAAGCGTCTCTAACGATCTCTGGGATTCTGTGCTATCTCAGCTTCTTCAGCGAGCATCTGCCACCGTTCGCCGCCATTCTGTGTTCAAAGTCACCGGAGACAGCTCTCGAATATCAATCCATCATGACTGGTGTATTTTATGACTGGTGAAACATCAAACTACCCGAGCTGAAGTCTGTGTGAGTTTCCCCTTACGGTGAATTATGCAGCTCAACTCCAACATTATTTCTATTAAGTTGTAATGAAAATAAATGGGAGGCTATTAAAAAAGAACTGTGTACACAGAATATAAAGTATTCCTAGAAACCATAAGTTTGGAAGTTTATAGAACTTTAAACACTTTATACATTTATTGATGCAGTTATTTCTTTTAATATTTTTTTAAATTACTAATTAATTATTGTGCCCTTCATGAGCCCTATCTGATTCGGAGAGAGAGAGTCCACTTGCCCTCTATGCTTCCCCTTCAGCCCTGGCCACAATGCCTACCCACAATGCACCGGCTGGCGTAATCTAGGGGCCATCTGTGTCCAAGCGGGGAGAGAGAGAGTGCCGGGCTGCTCCAGATGTGTCATTGCTGCCCGAGTCACCGGATGGAGGGATAAAGAGAGGGGTGGAGAGACAGGGGGTGGAAGGCGGCTGGGCAGGCCCTCTGGCGCCAGGACATTGGGGGAAAAGTGCAGGGCATCGGGACGGACTGGCCACAGGGTTCTGGGGGAGCAGGTTTGGCTGCACCAGCTGGACCTGTACACAAAACAGATGATGGGTGAAGCATTATCCTAAGCAGTCACCCAAACTGCACTAGGGACACAGCCGCACACACACACACATGCCCAGGGACACTTTGCTGCAGGGTGATGGAAGCAATTGACCAACACACAAATGTATGCTTTTGCTCTCTCTCTTTCCCTTTTACACACACACCCATGCAGATGGTCAAAATAACTCTGTAAGTCTACAAGAGATGTGCTCTTGAAATGGTAGATTACAATCAGAGTGGAGTAAAAGTGTGAGAAATTGTAATGTATGGCCTAGGGGTAGTAGGATCCCTTTCTGGTTTTGAAAAGGCAGGCAAGTGAAAAAGTGGGGAAATGTTGCCACCATTCTGCTTGACTTACTGTAATTTTAAGATGCACTGGCTTTCTTTAAAATGAATTTATTCTCTATAAAATATAGTTAGCATTGTCTATTGTTTCTCAAGCCTGGTCCTCACAACCCAGGAAGGCATTGCACCAGCTCTCGTGTTCTTACATTGCTAATAATAGAATCAGTTGCATCAGGTGTGCTAAAGTTGAGAAAACACAAATTTATGCAGAGCATTGGGCCAAAGGATCAAGGCTGAGAAACACTGTTGTCAATGTTGTTTACTTAGCGTAGATTCTCCTTTTGCCCCTTTTAGAGAGTGTGGTTTTGTGTGTTTTTAACTAACTAATTCTCTGAGTGACGTATGATGAGCAAAAAGTTGAAGCCAGGACCTGTGTAAAATTAGCAACCTGCCATCTCATCACATGTTAGCATGATTAGCATGTTAGCGAAACATTAGTACCATAAACAGATGCAGGTCTTTGTGGGAGCAATACTTCAGCTGCTGGTGCACTGCCACCTTACAGCTGCAATGACAAACGCACTATAAAGCAGCTTGATGCTCTCACTCAAGCACTTGAAGGCATGACATCATCTCTCCAGCTCCACATACACACTTTAAACAAATGGCTCAAGTGTGAGCGAGTGATACTGCTGAGCTTCACTCTGGGTTGTGGGACTTCCTAAAAAATGATCAACACAACTTTAATATCAGTCTAGATGCACCAGACAGGAAGAAGCTAAATGAGCGCTTCAGTCGTCTTTCCGGGGAGGAGAAAGAGCTGGAGGTTGTAAAAAGTGATACCATGAGCAAATTTTTTACGATTCCTCCATCTATGATTTATTACCGTGTTCTTTCTCATAAGTGGCAAGCGCGTAACATTAGAAAGATATATTGTCAGCGGAGCAAGAAAGTTTTCTTAGGCAGTATGCTTTTTTTTATACCTCGTACTTTGATGGACAATTATGGAGAAGGACAGTTTGCACAGTAAATCAGAGCTCAGTCAATTTAAGCGAAAGGAGGGTTTAACGTTTATGTTTACTAATTTTCCCAGTGATGTCATAAAAAAAGGACTCTCAATGTCATCAGCAGCCATAAAATGAAGTTGGAGGATGATGCTCCTACTCTGTCATTTTCTCCCCAGCCACCCAAGTTTGTCGGCTGTAATACTGCCAATGTCCCAAAAATCTGCTAAAGGGCACTTTTTTATTAACCAGTAATTCCTACTGCATCACATTAATGCTGATAAATGCACAGTTGTTGCAAAATTTTCACAAACTTTGCTATTCTCTTTATAACTACATCCAGTAATGATGTTTGCTGTAGTGCTTTAGTTTTCTATTATGTATAACACACATATGTGTATATATATTTATATATATATGTATATATGATATATATATATATATATATATATATATATATATATATATATATATATATATATATATATATATATATGTGTGTGTGTGTGTGTTATACGCAATAGAGAGCTAAAAACACTAACAACATCATTACTACATGTATATATATATATATATATATATATATATATATATATATATATATATATATATATATATATACATACAGTATATTCCATCCTAATATGAATATGGTTTTACTTTATGAATATTGTCTGCCTCACTATTACCCAGTAAGCTATGTATAAAGCACGAGCTGGAAATGAAAAGGGAAAGAATTCACAAAGAGCATAAATTTGTGTATATGTTGCGGTCTTGTTGGTGTCTATACATCCATGTACTTCCTACTTGAATGAGCCCAAGTCACCGAGTGGAATGCCACTCGAACAAGGATTAATTGGCCCCATTTTATGGTTTGCTCTCATTAATCAAGCATCGATTAGTGCTTCAGTGATCCCCTTTCATAAGGTCGCATGCGCTTAGCATCGATTAGCATCTTCACATTAGCTCGGGCAGCATGGGTTAACTGTTCATCTACATATAATTAGTTCTCTCTGTGTGTTGAGCAATCCTTGTACTGTCCCCTTAATGCCATCCCACCTGCCATTGAGCAAGACACTGGAGCATAAGGTTTTGTGATGCTTGGCTAAGAAAGATGCGTCAATAGATAGTGAAAACCTATGCCGCCAGCAGAGGTGAAGGCAGAAGTGTACTGAGGTTTACACCCAGTATTTATATGCATTTTGTATCCAGACATATTACATTTTGTATATTAGTTATTTAAATTTATATAAAGTAATTGATAACTTGACTAATGTAGTGTTTACCAAACACTACATTTGAACAAACAGAACAAATTATTACATATTGCAAATAATCACAAAAACACAAATACAATTTACACTAAATTCTTCATGATACATGGTTCTGCAAAGAACCAATGCGTAAAAGGGTCTTTGTAGAAGCAAAGAAGAATACTCCATTTCTAGTTTAAAATGTATATTTTGTATTATGTTTATACATTGATTATTCTGTATGCCCTATTTGTTCTTCGTTCCCTTTCTCTTGTTGCACTGTGAAAACGTCGTCTCATCTCTCTTTATAACATATAGCAGAGATGACAATAAAGTTTACTTTGACTTTGACTTTTGACGCTATGAACCTAAAGTTCTGTTTTCCCCGTCAACATGTAGTCACTGAGGCCAGAGTTTTCAGAAATCTTCCCTTCTATTGTTCAAAAATAGCCGGTTCCAGTGACTGAAACCTCGTGTTTACGTGTGGATAACAGACAGTTTTTATAAATATCTGGCTATGTGTGTATGGAGCCTTAATGAAAGTATTTTGCATTGAGCAAATGGTAAAACTGCCTTAACAAAAGTGCTTGTGTCATAATCACGTCATAATCTGATTTGAATGGTGCTGTTTAATCAAAACATGTAAAAACCAGACATCCAAAGAGCCTTAGTGTAACACACTATGAATCAGATATGGCTTCTTTTGAGCTCTCTGTGGTTCTAAAGGCCGTAATGTAACAGGATAGGCTTCATCCTGATTTGCATTGCCACTCAGTGTGTTGTTCTGTTCTTTGTGAGGAGGAGGATTCTCCAGCCAAGCCTTTGTGAATGTGCTTGCAGCTGAAGGTTAGAGGTCACTGGACAAACATAAGAAGGGCTACTTTCCAGCTCAGGTGGCTGGTCAGCTGACTGGCTATGGCTGTTGTGAATGCCCTACATCTAAGTATGCTATTTATTCTGTATCCTGGAGTTACCTATATCAGGTTGAATGTAACTGAGTGAATCTATCTCTAGATTAACTCTTTATCTCTTCCTCTCTGCAAAAATAAAAAAAGGTGAAAAATGGAGAAATAGACAAATATATGCAGTGGGATGAGGGTGTTTACAGTCCAAACGACATGTTTTTCACCAGAAGGACCCTTGAAATCAAGGCTGTTTCGACTCAGACTTGTACGGGAAGGAGAGCACTGATAGCTGATTGGCTCTCACTCCCCCTCTCTCTCTCTCTCTCTCTCTCTCTCTCTCTCTCTCTCACTCTGCCCCTTTCCTGTACATGCATTCATGCACTAATGTGTTTGTTCCCTCTATGTCCATGTTTCCTGGCTCAACCTTGATTTGAATCATTCATCATATGTGATCTGCATCCCCCGTTTACTCTTTAATCAGTGAGCTTATTTGCTCCAGAGATCTGGAGTGTCTCTTTCAGCATCCCTGCCTCCTCTCTGCTAATCTCACTCTAAAGCCACTGGACTGTAATACGATTACTTCAGTAGAAAACATGCGCTTCTTAAGCAGACATCGATCATGAGCCAGAGAGCTTTTAAGATTTCAAAAGAGCATTTTGTCTTTTGCCAGAATCCTGTAATGCTGTAAGTCTTTTGCTCACAGTGGAAACTAATAACCTAAAATGAAATGAAATTTTCCCAGTGATGCTACTCTAAAATCATGTCTCATTTTATACATCCATTCACAAAGATTTGACAAAGTGACCATATCATATCATCACAGTGGTCTTATCTATGAAAGGCCCTTTTGCAAGGACTGAACATATGTGACCCTCCACGGCAAAACCAGTCGCTTGTCGCAACGGAGGTTTCCGAGAAAAACGACCGTTTATGTTGCGTCGGGTAAAATTTGGGATTTTTTGTTTTTAGTGTTTTGAAACAGTGGAAGGTCTATACTGTACTGTTGGGAATAAATTTCGCTGAAAAACTTACCCTTTCCATCCTAAAACTTTGACTTTCTTGAGGTGAGGAATTCAATTCCAGCAGAATGGTAGGTAAATCCACTGGTTGACTAGCGTGAAGATATTTCTCCGGAATCCATCTTCGTCTCCCGAGTTCAGTCAGCCTAACGCAGGTAGGCTATCCATGTAGCTGTGAATGCAGCATAGGCTACCGTAAATACAAACGTAGCCGCGACCGCACCAAGCGTCTGTGAGTGCTACGTCGATAGTCAACTTCAAAGGCAGATTTCTCCGTTTCTCACTTGGCGTGACAGGAGAAACCCGACTCCTTTGAATGTTGATATCTCAGTCATATGTTGTCCGATTCATTCGATATAGGTATCGTTTTGAAGGTTGATTTATGCCCTTTCATGACAACATAATAACTCAATTTTGGAAATTTGCGACAAGCGACTGGTTTTGCCGTGGAGAGTCACATATTCTAAGGCAAGTCTAATTTCTCATACGTGATTACGTTAAATCTTTGCCCTTTGCCCATGACCTTGGCAAATGTTCTATCACTATTGCATTCAGAATTTGATTTGCAGCAAAATTATTATTACGTTATCGTCACACCTTACATGTGTCTCTTGCAGTTTTGCTCTTTTTGCACTACTTGTAAAGATTTAGTTTTTATCTGCTATAGCTTGACTCCATCACTTTTGTTTACATTTGCAAATTTGGCAACCCATATTTTTGGGTAATTCTTGTTAGTTGTATGTTAACAACAAGAACATCTTAAATGCAATACCATGAAAGAACCAATTTTTTAAGTTAAAATGCTGCCCAGTTAGGCGGTAAGTTAGGTTTAAAGGGCACAATTTATAAGGCGGCTGCTCTGAGAACAGAACCCAGCCTAGGTCCTTTTTGAACAAATACAATGCAAGCCCTCTTATTTTAGAAATCTGATGTACCTTATGTGAAGCATACATCCAAGATATCGTCTCACCTGCATTCCAAAGGTATGGGAGGGCTGCTCTGAGGTTAGCACAGGTCTACAATCAATGACTCAGTGGTGCTTGAGGGGGTGCTCCTGATCACGGCTCGCGGGCCAGTGGTTTTTCATACAGCCGTATATCAGGCGTGGTGAAAAGCTTCCCCCCACTTCCATTTCACTTTGTCATGCAGGCCAATAGCCATGAAAGGAGAGCAGTGTGTGGTATTGATCTTCTGCCAATGCTTCCAGCCACCGTGATTTCACGGCTTTCAAGGAGGGCTGCAGGTGAGGACTCAGCCCTCGATTCAGAAATGCTGAGAAACGCTGAACACACACAGAGACAAGGAGTTGGCTTGTTTTTGTTTTTTTTCCTTGCCAGCTTAAATTTTGATCTGCCGCAGGCCTGATTTGTCTCGCTAGCTGATAAAGGGTTTTATGCATTAAATGCTGGCTATGTCAGCGAGTTTAGATTACATTTACACATTTGGCTGACACTTTGGTCCAAAGTGACTTACATTTCATAATTATGGGGACAGTTTCCTTGGGGTTGAGAGCTTTGTTCAGGGACGCAGTGGCAGTAGTGTCAGAGACAGAATGCAAACCGCCTGTACCGGACCCATAACCTCTAAAATCCTCTTGGTTCGCTGTCAAGTATTTTACTGTTAAGCCATCACAAAGCTTTGCCGCAAACCACATGTTTACCACAATTATAAGCCTACGCATAATTTAAGGCTCATCTAAAAACTTCAAACCCAACTAAAATAAGTATTGTCTGTTTTTAGGTGTGGAGATGATGAATACAAATTATACTCATTATAATGACAAAACAGAACATGGTGAGGACCATGACACATAAGTATCTGTAATGTACTTGAGCATGTTATATAAATTCAAAGGATTTTACACCATTAGTGATGTAAAGGCTATTTATAGTACAAAATGCAACAATGAACAACCAAGTGATTATTTGTCATCATGAACACACTGCTGCAAAGCACAAAGTGCACCATAATGAAATGTGAACTCTACATTTCACACGTCCGTGTAGGACAGTAGGCAGTTGACATGAGGAGAACCCGGGGAGCAATGTCTGGACCTGGTACCTCGGTCATGGGTATATCTGTGGTACTTTAGCAAGGGCGGGATTAGAAGTAGAGACCCACGGATCACAGGAATTCCTAAAAGTTACACTACCATTACCACTGTGGTCAATAAGTAAAAAGTGCATTAGTTAGTCCGCCAGTTTGGTCCCAAACCACAGTGTCTTGAGTGGATGAGCAATCTGTGCAAGTATGTAAGTTCTCTCTGTCATTGCTGTGAGTTTATCAAGTTATTGTGTTGTCAGTCTTCCACTTTGTCTTGTTCTTCGATTCTTCTAAACATGATGTCCTTCTGTAGTGACTGTTTCCTTCGAAATATGTGTCCCGAGTACGCAAGCCATGGTTTGGTTGTTTGTGATTCAAAAGACAGGCTTAATTTGCTCCAGTGAAAGTAATGTACTTTTTTTGGAGAAAAAAAGTGCATTACTTTCTTTATAATTGCAGTCAAGAACAAAGTCAAAGTAAACTTTATTGTCATCTCTTCTATATATTGTACAGATATACAGAGAGACGAGAAGGCGTGGCTCCAGTTTGCACAGTGCAACAAGAAATAGAGAACAAAGAACAGATGGGGCACATGGAATAAACAATATATAAATAGGACACAAAATATACAGTACTGTGCAAAAGTTTTAGGCAGGTGTGAAAAAATGCTGTAAACAAAGAAACCCCAGTCTGCTTTGAAATCTTTGTCTGGGAGAGACCTTGCTGATGCAGTATAACTACCTTGTGTCTTGTTGCTGTGCTCAATCTTGCCATGACATGAAACTGTCTTCCACAACCTCACCTTGGTAGCAAAGTTTGGCTGTTTCTCACCCAGTTTTAAGCCTCCTACACAGCTGTTTCTATTTCAGTTAATGACTGTGTTTCAACCTAGTGTGACATTGATGATCATTAGCACCTGTTTGGTATAATTGGTTAATCATACACTTGACTATAATCCTACAAAATCCCTGACTTTGTGCAAGTGTACCTATAAGAATTGGTGCTGGTTTGAAGGCAAAAGGTAGTAACACCAAATATTGATTTGATTTCAGTTTTCAATATGAAAGATTTCGATATCCAGCGTATTAATAGAAGTGTATTCTAAAAAGTTTGAACTGAAATTTAAGTTTGTACAGATATTATAGCAGCATTGGAGAACCATTCTGTGCAATACTTTTCAATAATGTGTGCAGATATAGTTAGTTAAAAAGTGACCAGTGATATATGTAAGTGAATACGAAAGGTCAAACAAGGAGACCTGAGGGAAGAAGGCATACCTGTAGCTCCTGATCTCTCTCGTGCGGAGATGTTACAGATTGTCCTTCACCTTCCCGGAATGCCCGGTACCTCGTTGGTCAACACTTCCTCCTTCCATGACTACCGCGCCGCCTCCTCATGCACCTGCCGCTCAAGGTCTGTCAAGTCATCCATCCAGAGGTCGCAAAAGGTCTGCTGTCGGAACTCGGTCCTCAAGTTCAACGCGACCGCGTCTCGGCGACACTGACGGCTTCGCGTCAGAGCTCCGATCGGCGATCTCCTCCATGACACGGACTGGAGTCCTTCCGTGATCACCTGCGCACGCTGGAAGACGTCGCCCAGCCTCCGCCTCAGCCGGAATCTTCTCCCGCAGCGGACCCCGTCTCTGCGAACGTGCAGCTTCCGGCTCCAAGGTTTACTCTCGCCACTGCAATTCCTGCTGCTCCCTCCGGTAGACCTTTTATCTCTCCATCTGCGGCCATCCCCTCGCAGGTTCAATCCCGTATTCTGCAGGGTAAGGACGTTAATCTGGTATCGCTGCTCTTGCCGTCGCCTAAATGCGACAGGAGGGTCATCGACTGCGGTGACGTATCTGTGTTATTGAAAGCGTCTGACCCTCGTCTTCAATGCAACCTGACCATTGCTGAATTCGTCGTCGCGTTTGGCATTTACAGAGATGTCGTTTGCTCAGTTTATCCCAAGCGCCGTAAAGAGCTGGACACCCCTTCCTCAAACAATCATATCTTTGGGGGAAGGCTCCTTCGCCTTCCTGCCTTGTCTCCCAGCCAGATCTGCGGCTTCAGAGACGACTTAACCAACGACCAAGCGACGGGCTTCCTCCAAAGCTTATCACATACACACTAAATGACAATGTGTTTTGCCAGTAAAACATTGTTAACCCATACTGATGGTCTCCTTGGTTGACATACATGTTTAATGGTTGTGCAAATAGTAGAGGCAGTGCAAAAATTGTGCAAATATTATGGCAATGTTGCCATAGCAATAGTAATAGTGTACAGATTCAAGATTCTTTATTTGTCACATGCAAATTATACAGGTACAACATGCAGTGAAATGTATCAAAATTGATTTCAGCAGGCCATCAAACACCCGACAACAGCACAGTGTTAATCCCTGTCTAGCTTTGTAGTATATCTTTTCAGAGAGAGTTTCAGTGCAACATGAAAGAGATGGTCCGTATAGCAGTATGTGCATCACAGCAACGGTGAGGTATAAAGTGCAGAGGTGCAACAGAGTTAGTTCACGGTCCGAGTGTGTGTGGGGGAGAGTGTGAGCGCAGGAAGTGTGTTTAAGAGTCTGATGGCTTATGGGAAAAAGCTATCACGCATTCTGCTGGAACGAGTCCTGATGTTGCGGTAGCGTCTGCCGGATGGGAGGAGTGTAAAGAGTCCATGTGAAGGATGTGAGGGGTCGAGCATGATGCAGGAGGCCCTCCTGATGCAGCATTTGTAAAAGATGTCCTGCAGCGATGGGAGAGACACTCCGATGATGTTGCCAGCTGCTTTAACAGTCCGTTGTAGCCACCTGATAGTTAAAATTGCTAAAATATATTATAGTCTGTATTTAGTGCCAGTATAAATAGACTAAGTACAAATTACTCAAAGAGAAACAAAGAGTACTATTACTGAAGCTGTATTCATGCACTCCATTCTAATCTTTTAGTTGTAGTATATGCAAATAAAAGTTGTTATATTGTTGTTATAGTCTCTAAAAGCTGGTCAAAAGAACAGTTTTTTCTTTGTTTGTTTTTTATTTGCCTTGTCCTATCCCGTTGCATTAGACAAACAGAGTTTATGGTCTGATTGCCTTGCGTGGTCGGGGCAGATTTGTTCTGCAATGGAGGAGTGTGGAAATCTCCTCATATTGCACATTGTAGATTTATTCCGACAGACAAAAGAACAGTTTTAATGTTTAATTCAGTAGTATGTGAACACTGTAACCGCCCTGTAAAAGTGTCTAAACCTTGTTATTGGTGGAATTCATCAGTTCCATCTCCTGTGGTCGGGGGGAAGAGAGGGGGTTGGGAATAAGTTGAAATAATGAGACTGGCTTCTGAACATCTCTGGTGGTTTCTTATGTAAATACCCACTTGTGACCTAGATGCCTTTTAAGCTAATATACTAAGCATGGTTTGGGCCGTGCTGCAGGCTTGCTCCTGCAGTCTCAGAGAAAACTTCAAACAAACCCCTCTCTCTCTTTTCCTCACCCCACTCCACCCCCATCTCACCCCACGTTCATTTGCTCGGAGCAAAGCGCGGCTAAATATTTTGTCTCTGAGAGAGCGAATTTACATACTGTTTTGGGGGTAATGGACCAAAAAGCGCCGAGCTCTCACATGCAGACAATGACTGAAATGAACTATTAAGCTTTTTCTGTCGACGCGGCCATACCTCATTTGCGTCGCCCCGCGTAATTGTTTTCCCTCTTTTTTTCCCCTCTCTTTCCCGCTTCTTCCTTCACAGGGGTGCTCCGGTTTATATTAACGAGAAAGCTCAGGCAAACAAACGCCCTCCTCGTTTTCACTCTCCTTTGCCGGAAACGAGCCAGCGTCTGCCAAGGCCGGGAAGGGGGAGGAAGCGGAAGAGAGAGAGAGAGAGAGAGAGAGAGAAGCTGAATAAACCCGGGCTTAGTCCATCGCTCTGAGTGTGGGCCGCCGAGCCAAATGAATGTACTTTAGTCGGGTGATTGAGGAGTTTATGATCTGGAGGCTAGGCAGACTCTGCCAGACCTATGCTGCCTCCAAAGCCTCTGTCTAATCAAAATGGGTTTGGTGGTACAGCCCTTTTGCGTCACGCTATCTCAATAGGCACTTGCAGGCCTAAGCCATCTGCCCCCAATATTTTGTCCTCCACATACACATAAACCCCCAACTAAGCCACCCACCCACCCACCCAATTACAATACTGCACCGGAACCAAAGAAAGCAAAGCAAACAAACTAGACAAAACTCTCAACAGATGTTTTATTTTTATACATTTCTTCCAATTTTGGCAATTTTCCAATTCATAAATTATAAGGATGCACAATGAAATCGGAACTATATTGGAATCGACCGATAATTGCTTTTGTTAAAGTCGTTGGCAACAGGCTGATGCTTACATTTGGCCAATATTTCTAGATGATATTTGATGATGCATTTATTGTACATCAGAAAGGTAGCGCTTATGCCAGGCATATTCAAGTCCGATGTCGGATTTTATACAGCTCACACCTTCTATCTTAAAATGTATAGCCTTATTTTGTGCCAAAATTCTGAGCATGCAGTGGAACATTGGTAAGAAAAGTCTCTCGTTTTTACGTACTCAACTCTGCCTGCATACGCAAATTTTTTTTTTTGCCAACTAAATAGCGTGTTTGCCTCAGTTAGCGAATGTGAGCTGACACATGGGCTGTGTCCCGAGCCACGTACTACCACACTTAATCTGCATTTAATAGTATGCTAGGTATGCTGCTCTTATCATACTTTTCTATGAGGTAGTATGCAGTTCAGGAAATAGCCGTTGTAGCTTAACACTCTCTACGCACAGTGACTTTTTCTTAAAATGTGCACTACACTCTAAGTGCTGTGCCCTCACTCGCTTTTACATTCGCTTGACTTGGCACTGTTTTAGAGATATCAGAGTTATAGTGTTATTTTTGTGCCAAAATTGAGCGTGCAGTAGAACTTTGGCAACAAAATATCTTGTCTTTAGGCACTCAACTCTGCCTGCCTCATTTATCAACCTCGGCATTGGTATCAGCAGGTATAAACATGAAAAGCATTATCGGCATTGGCCAATAATTCCCATATTGTATATCCCTAATAAATTGGCCTAAACTAAGAGAGAAGGTTCTGAGTTCGATCTCTGGGTCGGCCGTACATCCTTTCTGTGTGAAGTTTGCATGCTGTCCCCATGTTCGCGTGGGTTTCCTCAAGGTACTCGGGTTTCCTCCCACAGTCCAAAAAGCAATATAGGTTGATTGGCAAATCTAAATTTGCCCCGTAAGGTGCAAATGAGAGCGTGATTGTGTGAGTGTGTGTGCCCTGTGGTGTGTTGGTCCCTACCCAGGATTGGTCCCCACCTTGCGCCCATAGTTCCCAGGATAGGCTGCGGTCACCCGCGACCCCAGTCGGGATTAAGACGTTTGCATAATGAATGAATGAATGAAGCTGTAGTACCCATGCTGACCCCTGTTCATTGTCAAAAGTGCCTACCATCTGAACTAGACCTTTGACCAATGAAAGAAGGTTGCCTGCTTCATTAATTCTTTTGAATCATGTGAAGGGTGGGGTAGTTTTGTTTTAATTTTAGTTGGAAAGAGATGGTTTGCATTGGCACTCTGACTAGATTGTGATCTGCACAAAGGCTCTTACACAGTGGGGGGAGTTACGATGTCTGACACATTACTCTTATCATCCTTATTGAACTCATGTGTATTTGTGCATCTGTAGCACCCCTGTTTGAACCAGCAGGATTAGTCTGGACTGACCTTTCTAACTGATGAGTCTTCATGTCTGCAGTTTGTAGTTTTTCCTCCTCCGATCACTGTTATTAGGTTTGGATTCAGTTGTTCCCGTAGCATCCAAATTTGCTCATCTCCTTTCAGTTGGGTGTCTGTGGCACTTGTTCCAATGACAAGATCTGATCTGTCTTTATACAGTACATTATATTGTTTTGGATGAACAACCAAAGCAGCCCTTAACCCACCTCGGACTCAAGAAAACATTAGATTGAATCTGGAATATACAGTAGATGTGCATAATTCAGGGCACCTACAGATGTATATTTCTGTGGTGTTGCTAAAGAACAGAAAAAAAAGGCCTGCACTACTGCAGGATCTATAAATGCCCCTTGCACACACCATTAAAAAACAGTGTGATGGCCCTTGTTACCTGCAGTGTTCTGTAATGTGACTCCCTGCTGCTGGGGTATATGGAGGTCTGAGACAGAGGCTGTGCTCTTGTCTCTGAGAGTAAGGCGGAGGGCTGCATCTCTTCTCCGCTCCCACCTCTACCCATCCTGAGCTCTCTGTTTCTGAGAGAAGAAGGCAGCAGGGGCAGCGTGGATCTCTGCTCTTGGCATTGTTCCTAAGCTAGGCCCATCACCTTCTGTATTCTCTGCCTTTCATGTGCCAGATGTGCGGGGCTGGAGGCCCGCCAACCTGATTGTGTTGGCACGGTGGGGGTGTGTGTATGCGTTCTCTATTTCAATCTCTCTCTCTCTTTCTTTCTCTCTCATACACACACACACACACACAAATATGCACACACACAAAGGAAGAAAGGAAGGGGCAGTGTAGACATTTTGCCCCACAGTAATCTACTCTCCGCGTAATGATCTCCTGCACTAAGTAAACACAGGTGGTTCATATTACAGACATATGCAGAATGCTGGAAATTAATGTGAGCCTGTACACACACACACCAACACACTCCCTGACTAGTTTAACGTGCAACTATGTTTCTTCCAGACTTCACACACATTATATATTTTTTATGACTAAGAGGCTGGCCTCTAGGCTGTTTTGGTCTCAGGGGTGGGGTTAAGAATGTCAGTGAAGAGTGAGCACAGTGTCATATCAGAAGAGTGGTACACACTACAGGTTTGCTAAAATGGAACACAAATGGCAAAGTGGGACACTTAAGCTTCACTTTGCATCGTATATGCTTTAGTGACGCTCGTTACTATGCTCATTCTGGTAAAGTAAATGGTGCAAACAGCGGTGATGTCAAGTGGCAAATGAGCAAATTCGATTTCAGACCCTATAAAAAGCACTGGAAAGAAAAGTGACGCAGCCATGGGATTTAATGGCAGGAAGTCATGTTAAGGCCTTAATATAGAATTGTTTGTTAAAATTCAATTGATTCTTTTAGTAACACAAGTCTGGCAGAGTGACTCAGGAAATTTATATTGATTACAAAGGTACAAATGTTCTGATCATCATTAAAGAGGATGTCAGTATTTTATAAATGCAACCATCTTACAGAAGTTGTTAGAATAATACAGGTAAAATAGGTAAAAACAGTGCACAGAGCAAAAATGTTTTCAAATGAAGGAAGCAAGATAAAATAAAATACAAACACCCAAATCTCAATGTGAGGACACTGGCATTTGTTGTCTCGTTATCTGTATGTTATTGTTGCTTTTCAGTTATAGTCATCTGAACTTGACCTGCTAATGTCTTTTCTAAGGTCAGAAAAGCATCTATAAATAAAGTGCAACAATAAGCCTTTCAGCTGCATTTGCCCTGACAGAACGTTTCACGTGTATTTGAGAAGCAGTACTCTGAAACTACAATCTATCATGAAGTCACATCTCTCTCTCCCTCTCTCTCTCTCTCTCTCTCTCTCTCTCTCTCTCACACACACACATACTTATATCCGGTTGATTTTACTTTCTAAACACCAATGAGATCATCTTCCTCAAACATTTAAAGAAGAACGAACAATAATAAATAATCAAATTATTTCTATTACATTCGTACTCAGTAAAATTTTAATTGATGATTTTCTCAATTTTAATTACAACAATTGCATAACTATGCCAGAATGGGCTGAAACTTGTATACATTTTGGCAATCTGGTTACAAATAGAGGTCGACCGATATTGTTTTTTTAGGGCTGTTGATGATACCGATTATTGCTAGTTAACTGGACTGATAATGGATATTTGTGGAATAAAAAAGAAGAAAAACAAAAGTTTAAAAAAATATATTTAAAAAACTTTATTTAAACAACTTTATTGTTTAAAATACTTTTACATTATTTTAATTTAGCCTTAAATAATATTAAATAAACATCTTTGTAAAATGTGAAACTTAAATTTGAAACATTTTAGTATTCCAAATTAAGCAGCAGCAGGTTGTGATGAAGAAATCAAATCTCACACACACAAGTCTTTGTGGGGACATTCCATAGAGTTCCATAATGATTAGATGAATAATCATTCTACAGCTAATCCTAACCCTAACCTTAACCTCAGTAACCAAATGCATATCTTTTACCTCTTTAATTTCTCAAATAAAACATGCACATTTTCTATAGTAATTTTTTTCTCATGGGGACCTCTCAAAGGTCCCCACAATGCATAAAAACATGGTACACACACACACAAACACACACATTTAATATCTTGATACCACTCCTTTGGTGCAGTGGTTACTGGGGACCTGTGTGGAAGTGTGTCCTATATGATTGGCCTATTTGAAATAGAAAACAGCTCACTTTTTTCCACTCTCTCTTCCATAACTCTTTGTTGCTATGTCATTTTTAATTGAGTCCATCGCCTCTCTCTTTCCATTAAAGTATGTTCTTGTCTGATCTGATCTCATCTCAATACCAGGTCATCAGGTTTAACACTAAACCACACTCTGCTCAATCTATTCAACATACAAGTTAAAGTCAAAGTCAAAGTAAACTTTATTGTCATTTCTGCTATATACTGTACAGATATACGGAGAGACGAGACGACGTGGCTCCAGTTTTAACAGTGCAGTAGGAAAAAGGGAACAAAGGACAATTAAGGCACATGGAATAAACAATAAATAAATAATGTACAAAATATACATTTTAAACTAGACATGGAATATTAAATATAACTTTAAACTAGAAGTTTGGATGCAGTATTACCTACAATGTGGAAATTGAATAAACTTTTACACTGGATGTGCAAGAGGTTAGAAACAGTTATAGTATGAAAAGAATTCTATATCCAGTCTATTTATACATTCAATGTTCAATATTTGCGCAAATAGTGGCAGCAGTGCAAAAAAAAACGGAAAAAAAAAACCAATTAACCCAATGTTCCTTCAAGTTTTCTTCATTCCAGAAATGCTAATTTGGCTGGAAAAATTTAAAACTAATTTGGACTTTTTAGTGTAATATCACGTTGACTTCATTTTTTAAAGATGCAACAGCATTCATGTGGAATAAACCATCAAAGAAAATGGCTGACTAACAACCTAAAATGTCTTCAAAAAGTGCTTCAAATTAACATCATGTTGACATCATTTGCGGATAAATTTATTCACAACACCAAAAGTACACAACCACAAAACACAGCGTCATCAATGTCCAGCTCAAGTTCTGCATCATAAGGATGCTGCTTGTTCCTCTGCCTTATGAGGCTGAAATGTGAAATTCTTGGTCAAATCTCTGGTGAGAAACTTTAAACATCCCCTTCATGAATAACAACAGAGTGTATGCATGATTGTGTTCTGTTTATGTGACTGTAGAGGAGCTTTATGGGGTGCTAATGCATAGTTTCATTGTTCGGCATCCATGACTAAAGAGCTGCTTACAGAAAAGGCCTGTGGCTTGACTGGGAAAACAGAACTGTTGGTCTACACTTACTTATTTCCCTGAGAAATGTGATTTTTACACACTCTGTGATAGTTCATGCCCCATGCATGCGGGTCTTTTGGCAGGTTCCATGTTGCCACCTGAGTTAAGCATCTATTCAACAGGCAGAGCCCTGTTATTTCTCCACAAGGCTCATTTCTCTGGCACATTTTTACTGCCCGGCTATGAGTCCAGCATTGCAGCAGTACCCTCCTGCCCACTTAAGAGCACTGCTGGAGTCAATATGGCCTCCCCTCCCAGACCCATAAATCACTTTTTAGTGTGGGTGGATTGCAGAGTGAAAAACATGTTTGCTGCCATACTTCTCATACACACACTCTTACATTAATATTTTTCAGGAAAGTGCAAAATACTGCAAGACACCAATTAAGCGGTCAACAAATGATAATGATAATGAGCTAGATAATGAACTAGGTGTACTAGTGTACATGTGCCAGTTAATTAAATATGGATTATGATAGTCTTTATAGAGTTTTATCACAATGTCATGTCTGTATTTGTCTGAAGTACTGCCTTTTCCCCACATTCAAACTAAACTTAAGGAATGATTTCAGGCTTTTTAATATTTTCAAATAAAGATATAATAATTGGATAAAGGGACAATTACTTTTCTATAGGTAAAGTAAACATAAATTAATATATATTTTAAAGCTGAAAAATATTCACATATGCAACTCTGACATGAAGTGAGTGATTTAAATAAGTGATTATTTGTGATTGTGCACCCTCCACAGCATAAGACACACTAGACCACAACGAAATATGACCTCTGCATTTGATCCATGTGTGAAGCAATGGGCAGCTTTGACAGCACCCAGGGAGCAGTACTTGGGACGGTACCTTGCTCATGTGTACCTCAGTGGTCCGGGACTTATATTCACAGCATTAAGTAGACGCTCTTATTCAAAGCAACGTACAGCAGTGCTTTGTAGTCCACGACTGTTCTGCAATTTGTAAAGCTAGACTTAAATCAACAACTATCATTAAGACCAAGTTACCGCCAACTAAGCTAGATACTTTTTTTTTTTTAAAAAAGGAAGTTAGTGCACAGGTAACCAAAAGTAGAGGTTAGTGGGTTAGGGTGATTTGGAGCGGGAAAACAAAGTAAAAAATAAGTATGAGGGGTAATAGATACTTCTTGAAGAGGTGTGTCTTCATTTGAAGACAGCAAGAGACTCAGCAGTTCTTTTGGCAAGAGTTTGTTCGGGACTTGAACCAGTAACCTTCCAATCACGGGGCCAACTACCTAACCCTTATGCTACCAACTGACCAGCATTATGGTGAAAGTAGCAGAACTTAATATCTATTAAGCTTAAGATGTAATATAATGTATGGGAAATATCCATCCCCTCTCCAGATGTGCCGAAGCGTCATCTTGGCGATGCGCATTGCCGTGCTTCTGGCCGCGGTGGACAAGACAACAGCAGGTTGATGGAGCTGCTGTCGCTCTAATGCTTGGCTACATTTCAATTAATGGCACCTGTCTGAAGCAGTTTGGCCATGCGTTGTCCGCACCAGAGACGAATGGAGCGTGTCCTTCTCAGTATGCAAGACTGACTGACAGATTTCGTTGAAATTAGCATAGGTTGCATGTCTATGTGATGAAGGCAATGTGCGTTTGTGTGTGTGTGTGTGTGTGAGTGTGCATGTGTGTGCTTTTGTGTGTGAAGCAGGGCACAGACATCTGTCACTTTGCTCAAAAACCTTTTTGAATGCTTGCTCAGAGAAACAGGAGCGCACAACAAAACTGGATGGATCACGTTTCAAACAGGGCAATTATTCAAAAGGAAGCCACACTTGTATGTATTTCAAAGAAGGCAAGAATAGCACAACACTTTGCTAGTTCACTCTGGCATAAAGAAAGCTAATTGCTGCATTGCTTTAAATGGGGCACTACTACTGCTGGTGCTCGCCCTGGAGACTTACCTTAATATCATACAAGCAATTTTCCACCCACACATATAGTATATGTTGTTTCCAAGAGACTTAAATCTCATACTACTTTAGGGATGACAAGTATATTTTTCATAGCACTGTCCTGCATCCCAGTGGACATGTTTTTCCCTCCCTTTGTTCTGAAAAGAAAAGCTGGTAGGAGTGTTTATTGAATCACTAGGGGGGGAAACAATAGTCTCTTTATTAAGAGTAAACAGCGATTGCCCCAGTCCCTTTGCTCTAAGTTCCACCCATGTGTTTTACGAGTTTCTGAGATATTCTTCTCTCACCTTCTCGTACTTTCTCAATTTCATATGTGCACACACACACACACACCATTGATTATTCTTTGGCACTAATGACTGTAAAGACCTGGACTCTTTTTCTGTGGGTTGTGTGTGTGTGTGTGAAAGAGAGAGAGTTCATCAAGCTTGCAAGCAGAATCATTAAAGTACAGTATTTCTTGTTCAACCATTCATCTCTTGGTAAAACTAAATCTCTCTCTCTCTCTCTCTCTCTCTCTCTCTCTCTCTCTCCCTCCAGTTGAGAGGTGAGTGCTCTCTCCTCCTTTCCTGCTCTACTCTTCCTCTCTAGGGAATCTACAGGTCCAGGGTCAGGCTAATCCTGTTCTACATTTCCAATTCAGTGCATGCACCAGCACCGGGGTCATCCACAGCCTGTTCTTCACTCCTGTATCAGGAAAAGCATGCATTTGTGCTCAGCCTTGCCCCATCCTCCCATCAAGATGTATCATTAGGTGAAGGACCTTAAAAACTTTGTAAACTTAAAATAACTTCAAATTAAATGTAAGGTTTTAAATGTCTGTGTTTAATTTGACTCAGCATTTGTGCTTATGTGTATAGGTATGTGTGAGTTTGTGTCCTTGTTTTGCTTCGCTTTTACCCTCCATAATGATCCCCTTATCCCCAGTGATTCTCCCAGGCTGACACCTCACCCTGGATCGATGACTGCTGGCCACTAGGGTCTTGGCGATCACGTGAGCTGCCTTCTGACCATTCACACATAACCTTTAGAGATCATGAGAGGGCCATGAGATCACAACCCTGTCACAGGTCAAAGAAACAGTGATGGCCTTTTAGCAAATCCCCACTGCCTGCGCCAGGCTGAAAAAGGACCCAGGGAAGAGGACAAAATCAATCTGTTTTTGAAAGTTATTTCCGTGAAGGCGATGGTGCGCTACGGTGCGTGTGTTTGAGTGTGCGTTTGTGAGAGAGAGAGAGAACGAGAGGGAAAGAAAGTGTCTCGCAACTCAACGCTGGGCTTGCATTTCAGAGAGTCTCAGCATACTTCAAACCGGGTCTCCAGACATGCATTTAGTTAAATATTACCTCTTCCCCCCTGATGATAATGTTTGGGGATGAATATTAAACAGAGGCTAACTGTCTGCATCTGTATGAAGCATTTGCTTAGAAGACTAAATGGATGAGCTTAGTGGGAAAGGTAAAAGAAGTCTGGAAACCTGCCAAGAATGCTTAAATGATTCAGCTCTCCAAGCTAAATGCTCAATCTATCATTTATACTGCAAGGTAAAACCAAATATGTTTATTTTATAAATGGTGTAGGGCTGAATCTTGTCTAAGTCTTGAGAGTTAAGTCAATCTTATATAGAATAGATATGTTTAGGCTTTTAAATATGTACATCAGAGAACATTTGGAGCGTTGAAGAACTTTTAGAGAACAGTAGGGGCACTTAACACTGAGAGCCAACTCGAGTGTTGTAAGTGTTAATAATGTTGAGAAAGACGTGTTCTCTAAAAGTCTGATAAACATGTCCTTCTCACATCCTCCGCTTGTGCTTTTGTTTACAGCGGTGGCATCCAAACTGTTTTACTGGGGGTCAGATGCAGATAAAAATAAGGAGGCACAGAGAAGCAAACATAAAATAGTAAGTGTGCCTCTAAAGACGAGCTACCTCCTAGCTAAGCAGCCTTATGCCACGTTTTACACAAAAGATAAACTGATCCAATCTCTTTGGTCCAAAAATGATACTGATACCTGTGCTTTGGGTCAATATCGATATCGGATACTAGTGTTTCATAAAAATGTCTCACAGTATGGAAGAGATAATTTTAAAAACCTATCTATCTGTCTGTCTGTCTGTCTATCTATCTATCTATCTATCTATCTATCTATCTATCTATCTATCTATCTATCTATCTATCTATCTTACGTTAAATGGATGTTTACATTCCGGTAATAAATGGAATTTGCAAAATGTATTAGAGAGGGTATTAATATGCAAAGCAAAAAAATGGTCAGGTAATCTTTATTTTTAACAATGTAACTATTCCGATTAACATCTGTTTAAACTGCAACTGTAATAGAATACAGTTAGCCATAATTTGTAATCTGAATACATAATGTCTTTATAATAAGTAACGTATTCCGTTACTCCCCGACACTCTATATATACACTGTAGATAGATAGATAGATAGATAGATTTTTTTTATTTCATTATATATTATATAACTTTTAACTTCCAAATTCCATATTGCTTTATATGTGTTTTAATGCATGAGTAAAAATTTTCCTCCAAAAATAAAATAAAAATAAAGATCATAACGGTACAGTTCCTTTGCCAGCCAGACCCCTGTGGAATTTTCTGGAACTGGGTTTGGAGCAGGACCTTATTGGCTGCAGCCTCTGGTGACCACGGCGAGGCCAGCAGCAGTGGGCTCCTTTGTAGTTGTGCTGTTGTGATGCCGGCTCCAGAGCATCTGTGCTTTCTGGGCAGAGGGCTAAAGCAGTCGCTGTGTGCTTTTCTATTTCATTTTGCTCCATTATTTATCTGAAGGGGATTTCATGGATGGCAAGCCGCGTACGCCATGTACCTTCAGCTCCCTCGGGGAGCCCCGGAGTCGGGAAGCGTATGGAATGCCAGCCATTCTGATGTCCTCTCCAGGGCTCAAACCCAGACCGCCTCAGAGCAGCTTGCTCAACCGTGTTCCAGTTGGGACAAAGCGACGCCATCATGGAAGGCCTTGAACAGTCCTTGTCTCGCACGACTCACGTAGTTTCGTTGTCTTTGTTGCTCAGCGCCCATCGGCGGGAAACGGCCATGTTGGGAGATGGATTTATAAATATATCTCAGTTAAAATCATTCTCGTAAGGTCACCAATTGATAATTGACTCTCGTTCTCTTCAGCCTTAGGCCTGATTTGCCCTATTTTTTTACCCATCTTCGATGCGCCCTGTACCAGGACCTCTATTTCGGAGAAGGAGGTTATCGAACATCGTTGCCCCTCTGCACTGTCCCTTGGGGACACATGGTGGAATGCAGCTCTATTTCTGTTCACTTCGTTATATGTAGGTCTAGGTGATTAAAACAATACTTTACAGCCACCATGCATCTTAATTGAGGTGGTGGCGAGGGCTTTGGTTTCATTTTTCCCTCTCTTTTTTTTATTTGGCTCCAGTCCTATTAGATTCTTTTTTCTCCACTCTTTTCTTCTGATGAAGTTGCTGAAGAGCCAGAGAGCCTCTTGCCATTACTGATTGGCCAAATAACAAACAGAGAGCGTGAGACTGAACGGACGGAGAAGACATACCCCTTTCCTCTCACAGTCTTTTTCTTCTCACCCTCCCCATTGCCTCCATTGCACTGGGTGAGGAAAAGCCAGTAAGGATCTCATGGGCTTTCTACATCTAACCCAAATCCTTCATTTTGCTTGAAAAATGGCTGACTGAGTCCACCCCAAGAGACCCGCAGAAGAAAAATGTCGGCCTGGCCCACGCCAGCATCAGTTTACTTATTAAATATAAGATTTCCCGTATGAATTTTTCACCCCCTAAGTCTCTCTCTCCTTCATTTTCATATCCCCCTGAGCCTGCTGGTTTTCAGATTTAGACTGAACAAATGTGAATACTTGTATTTTTGCTGCTGCTTCAGACAATAACATTTTTGTCATTAAGGTGAAACTCCAAACACATATCAGTGGTTGAACCACATCTGCTAGTCATCTTAAAATATATTTTAAGGATCTAGTTTGATTAGTCACATTTGAAAATTGCACTGAGAGAGATGTGAATATTAATTTATTTCACATTTATTTTCATATTTCATGTATGTTCACAGATAGACCGTTAGTGGTACTGTATATTTTGATTTTACATTTGGCCCATGTCACCAATTCCCAATTAAAAGTGTGTAATGCCTGACAATGGTATTTTTATAATTCTGGGAGACTACACATGCCCCTGCCCCTGCCCCTTCTTGGATGTTCCTTGTTGTTGCAGCCAGCTATTACAATTAATGCATGCAATTCCAGCACTGACCTGACCTGCTTTTGCAGAGGACAGCCAAGAAATGATAGTGTTAGCCCTAAGTCTTGTCCATGTTTGTCACTGTTGTGAAATTAGAGTATTATTAAAAAGATAGCAAACATGAGCAATATCCCATCATTAACTTATAACCAGCTAACATGGCTAATTTAAAATGTAGAAGTGAACAGCTAAAAAATTTCCTCTAGAAACGATTACATGTTTGTTAAACACAAATGAATCATGTGTGGATCAAGTTGGAACTTGATCATGTTAATGAAGGAGCTTGTAAATGACTATATAAGGTTTCTTCATCTATATTAATATATCAAAGTCAAAGTCAAAGTAAGCTTTATTGTCATTTCTGCTATATACTGTACAGATATACAGAGAGACGACATGGCTCCAGTTTTTACAGTGCAATAGGAAATAGGCAGCAAAGAATGCAAAATATACATTTTAAACTAGAAATGGAGTATTAAATATAAACTTTAAACTAGAACTAGAAGTAGAGGAGAGACAATTTGGATGCAGTATTACCTACAAAAGTGGAAATTGACTTTAACACTGAATGTGCAAGAGGTTAGAAGCAGTTTCAATATGAAATATAACTGCAAGCAGTGATTACGGGGGCCATGCAGTTTGCAGCTTTATCAGTTTTTGACGAATTGAAGCGGACAGACGTTGAAAATGACACGTTTCATTCTTTTACTTAGGGTGCTACGGTTCAAAACTTCTTAGGCAAAACGCAAAATAGCTTATTATAGCGCCACCAACTGGCAGAGTGGTGCAATTTTTTTTGCCTGAGTAATGGGAGGGGTACCAGCCCTACCTGCCAAATTTCAAAGCTGTAGCCCACCCAGAGCTGTATTTCTATGACACTCAGTGTGTGGCATTGCAGTCCTATGCCAAGCCCACCACATTTATTTGCATATTACAGCCAAATGAAGACGTAAATTAAAAATGTGCTCAATAATAACTAAAGAAGAGTGTCTTGGAATTCAAATGATTCCAGTTGCATGCAGATTGGATAAAAATCCAGGGTCCAGTTCGCAAGAGATGGTTTTGCATATTATGCAAATTAGCAAGAAATCCAATATGGCGGAAATAGATGCGAGGGTCTATAAAGATTTGTCTTGAACCAAGGAGTAAGACAGTATAAGATTTTTGAGAATCAGAGCTACGGTTCAAAAGTTATTAGGCAAAATGCAAATTGTTTTGGAAAAACGGAAAATAGCTTATTTTGGTACAATTGTTTTTGCCTGAGTAGTGGGTGGGGTACCGGACCTACCTGCCAAATTTCAAAGCTGTATGTCTTACAGTTTTCTCCACAACGTGTTTTAAGGCAGAATTAAAAATATATATATATCAGCACTGCGTGGCCCCCTAAAAGTTCTATATCCAGTCTATTAATAAAACAGTATCTCTCAGTATGACTAAGTTTGTGCAGATATTTTAACAGTAGTGGAGAACCAGAGTCTGTGCAATATTTTTCAATAATTTGTGCAGAAACAGTTAGTTAGTGGGTGACCAGTGATATATACATTCAATGTTCAGTGGTTGTGCAAATAAGTGGTAATGGAGCGGTAATACTGTACAGTTTGTAAATATAAACATAATACATGTAATATATGTTATTATTTTGTAATATATCTTTAAGTGTCATCTTCATGAGTGTGTGGGTGTTTAAATAAACATTTAGTATGTATGTAAACAAGTATAAGGTGTTCTACTCTGTGCTACTTATGTTTTAAATGAATAATTATTTTCCTTTTTTTGGCCCAAAAAAGCATGTGCATGACCCTGACATATTTAGTCAAAATCAAAGTCAGAGTAAACGTAATTGTGATCTCTGCTATATACTGTACAGGTATAAAGAGAGGTAAGATGATGTGACTTTAGTTTTAACAGTGCAAAGAACAAATAAGGCACCTTTCTCTGGTGCTTAATGTTGTTAGAGCTGGAGTCTTCAAACAAACCAGGCTCAAACACACAACCACTTGGTTTGTGGATGAATTTCCTCCGAAGACTAGACTCATACTCCCCCATATCTAAAGTGGTAAAAAAAAATAGTGCAGTAGTGTCTACCGGTAATCGCTTATTCCCTATTAGTATTGAAATTCATAATTAAAATCAGTAGACAGTATTCATTGGGGTGTGCTTGGCCTCAGGCAGTCAGTTTGTAAGTGAGAATTTAGCGCTGGAGCTCTCAAGTGGCAAAAGTCCAACTGCTAAGTCCAGCAGAGTGGCCTTCCTGAACGAGCTCACATGTAGAGATGAGCACACACACGGGTCCATTTCAGAGGGATGAAGTGTTACGGCAAAGAATGGAAAAAATAAAGACATGATATGTGCAAGATGAGCTTTATGCAGAAGCACGTTTGGGCAAGTTTGAAAGTGAGTAGAGGATGAAAAGCAAAATGAATAATCATTAGAGAAATTTAGGCACAAAATTCGTTCAATCTAATACCATTCCATTTAGCAACTTCCTCGAAACCAATCTACCTGTGAGTTTCGGCGGAGGAGAGGATTCCTTATCACGGGCCAGAATATTAACAGAGATATTCCTCTCCCTGTTGCCCTCGTCTCTTTGGGGTCCCATTTCCGTCCCACCGGGGTCGAAGGGCGCGACGGTGATGAGCGCGCCGAGACAGCTTCTCCTCCCCTGCTCCCTTGCTCCCCTCTGTCTTTCTTTCCAGAGCGCCAGGGTGTATTCCCACCTCCGCGCCACGCCAGGCTCGCAGTCAATTAGGCACAGATGGCTGGCTTACGTGAAGAGAGAGAGAGAGACAGAGAGGGAGAGTGAGGGTGAGAGGGCCAGTGTCCAACGCTGACTGATACACAAATCGGACAGGAGAAACAGCACTGTAGGGACGTTTGGACAAGACACACTGCCAATCAGGAGAGAGAGAGAGAAAGATAGAGAGAAATTGACTTTCTGGAACGAGGGAAAAGAAAGAGGTGGGAGCAGCTTCTGGAATACTGGGAGCTGAGACAATGGGAAGTGGTGATAGGATGTCAGTAGGGAGCTGAAATTGCCTAGAGCTTTGACAAGATTTTTTTCCTCCTTTTTTGGACAGCTGGCTACAGGTTCAGGAATGTGGAAGAGGAAATGCTGTAGTCATGCTTAGGAGGCGAGAATCGATGTATTCCACCAACTCTAGAAACAGGTGTGTAGTTTGACATACATGCACATTTAAAGCAACACTAACCTCAACACAACAAAGCTAATTTTTTGCATCACTTCCTGCATAATGGCCATTCCATTAGAGATGATGTCATTTTACAAAATATTTCTTTACACATATTTCCTCATGTTTTTCTATTCTCATGCTAAGGGTTGTCAGCCGACAGCAAGTCACAAAAACGTGCTCTGTGTGAGTGTGAGGACCTCAGCACACTGGTGGAAAGAGTGTAACATCCACTGAGTGGAGTAGACAGAAGGAGAGATGGAAAGAGAGACAAAGAGAGAGAGAAGAGCATGTCCTAGATAAAGACGGCTAAGACATTGGATGGCATCTGACTCACTGGACAGGAAGCACACTTCATTGGTTTTGAGGGTTAAATGGGGTTTGGAGGAACATGTGTGTGTGTGTGTGTGTGTGTGTACCATGTTTTAATGTATTGTGGGGAACATTTTGGGCCTTTTAGTCCCCTAAAATCACTTTTATGCATATTTTATGGCTTTGTGGGGACATTTGAGAGGTCCCCATGAGGAAAAATTACTTTATAGAAAATGTGCTTGTTTTATTTGAGAAACTAAAAACTTAGCATTATAATTGTATAGATCTAGTCATTATGTGAGTCTATGGAATGTGCCCACAAAGATAGTTTTTGCGTGTGTGTGTGGGTGTGGGTGTGTGATTTTTATATAGCATTCTTGGAACTCTGAGCAACATATTTCAATGATGTCTGGAGTAAATTTATTTGTTTCTTGACCATATTTCAAAGGTTGAACAGAAGCATGTTTACATTTATATTTAGCAAATTAATAGCTATCAGTTGAAAGTTTAAAAGCAAAATGTAAGATTTTGAGAGCTTTTACATTTTTGAGCATTCTTCTATCCCTTTATTTATTGGCTTATATCATTGGAATAAAACATCCTAGACATGCAGTGCTTGGGGAGGGTGCCTTGCTGATGAGTACCTCAGTGGTACCTTTAGTGGTCCCGGGAATCCAAGCGGTGACCTTCTGATCATGGGAGGAACAAACTGTTAGCCTATCAATTCAAATGAAAAAAAATCTGCATTTTGCAAGGTGGAAATTAGATGATCTCAGGAATACAGTCATACACACTTGGAATACTTTATCGCACAGTTAAATATGGGTTAGTTCTCTAGATTTCAGCAATATTAAGGTGAATTGTTATTGGGAACACACCACAGCACACAGTGCACCACAACAAAATGTGACCTCTGCATTTGACCCATGTGTGAAGGAGCAGGAGGCAATTTTTTGGCCGTGACCATGGAGCACTGCCTGGGAACGGTACCTTGCTCATGAGCACCTCAGTGGTACCTTTCCTGGTCCGGGACTTGAACTGTTACACTATCATTTATGTGCATTATTCTTATAGTTATTGAACTTTAGTCCAAAAATATTTGCAGTTCGCAGGCTGAACTCTCAGAAGGTTAATGCAACTTTGCAGATTGCAAATGATGGTTCTTCTGCATATAGCAAAAAGTTAATAAACACTCATGCAAACTCACATCCCCACATATGTCAATGTATGCACTCACAGCAACCACCAACACAGTACTTTCTACCAGGCTGAGAATACCTTAGCCATGTTCAGGAAAAAAAAAAGCTAAGGAAGTGAGGGAGGAAGGGATCGAGGGAGGGAAAGAGAGTGGGGAGCTCGAGGGGGGTGGGGGGTCTCGGCGGCAAAGAAAAGCAGAAGTGACAGTCTGAAGAGAAGCTAGCAGGAAAACATCAGTAGAGAGCTCATCACAATGCGCGGCAACAGAGCAGCTCCCACGGTGCGCCACACGCCGCCTATCTCTGGGGCTAGAGGCAGGTAATAGGAAACTGTAATGATAAAGACGGGGAGAGCTGCGAGCCACTAGAGCTTCCCCGTCCACCCTCACTGCAGCGCTGCAAAAACACACAGCAGACTGGAGAGAGGGAGGGAAGGAGGGAGGGAGAGAGCAGGAAGATGGGATGAAGGATGGAAGGAAGAAGTGAGAGAGATAGAGAGCAGGAGGATAGGAGAAAGAAAAGGGGAAAAGAGCAAAAGAGAGGAAGAGAATATTAGAAACATGGTATTAGTGAGATGGGTAGGTCCAATGTGTGTGAGAGAGATAGAGAGAGAGAGTGCAGGAGGATAAGAAGAAGGCAGGATGCAAAGAGCAGAGTGAAAGGGAAGCAGAGAATAATAAAAACTGAGCATTGGAGAGAGAGAATAAGAGAGACAGAGAGAAAAAGAAAGGAGGAAATGAGTATTAGAGAAATTGGTTGGTCCAATGAGAGAGAGCGAGAGAGAGAGAAAGAGGGCGAGAGAGGACAGGAAGATGGATGGTTGGGGAAAAAAAGTAAAAGAGAGGAAGAGAATAATAGAAAAAGGTGTTAGGGAGATAGGTCCAGTAAGAGAGAGACAGAGAGAGAGAGAGAAAAGTAGCAAGATAGAAACAAGGAAGAAGGGGAAAACAGAATGAAATTGAGGCAGAAAATAATAGAAACAGGTAAATGGAAAGTCAGAACAATGGAAAAAAAACAGCAATGAACAGAATGGGAATAATAGAATGGGTATTAGATTGATTCGGGAGATAGGTAGCTCAAAAAAGAGAGAGAGAGTGAGAGAGAGTGAGGGAAAGGCAGAGTGGAAAAAATAGTAGGCATTAGCAAGATAGATAGATATATATGAAACATGAGAGAGAGAGAGAGAGAGAGAGAGAGAGGATGGGAAGATGGAAAGGGGAAAACAATAAAAGAAAGGAAGAGAACAAAAGAAGGTATTATAAATAGGTAGGGGCAAATGGAGGGAGGGAGAGAAAGAGGGAGATAGATACAGAACAAACAAGACTAACAATGAAGAACAGGGAAACAGGAATGGAGAGATACAGCAAAAGAGAGAAGAAGAGCAGGAAAGAAGTACAGCGGTAGAGGAGGAGGTTCAGTGAGGGGGAGAGAGAGGGGGTGGTGTACGGTGTCAACAGAAAGCCTCGATACTATGCTGGTCTAATGGCAACCGCAGCCTTGAACGACCAGGGGAGAATTAGCAATCCGGCTGGGGCAGTCATCATTACCAATGCTAATTACTTCTTCTTGGAGGATTGTGAGGCTTGTTACTATGTGTTCTTGGATGAGGCCCATCCATATGCAATGCATTCTGGGGTCTATAGTGAATCAGAGAACATATGAGACGGCCGCTACCACCCAGGCTCCGTCAGCAGATGAGATCGTAAAGCTTAATTTCCACTAGTCTGCCTGTGTTTAAGGGGATTTGGCAACCAAACTTCATATTTATTCATTGAAACATGGGAAACTTAGTGCTTAAAAAGCGCTTTCACCCCACACCCCAACCCATCCAATTTGGTTAAACCCATCACAGTCTCTCAACACCACAGCAGGTGGTTGTGTATTTGTGTTATTTTTTTAACATGGGAAATGAGAGAGAGAGAGAGAGAGAGAGAGAGAGAGAGGGAGACTGAGTGTATGTGAGTGAGAAAGAGGGAGAGACAGGAGAAAAAATAGTTTCTTCTTGTTTTCCAGAGTCATCTTAATCGCTTCCCATCTGTTGCGTAAGCTAGGCTTGGTGAAGGAGAGATCGCATTAAAAAAAACAGATTGCTAGTCTGCTGAGAACTCTGGGCTTCTGGAGCTCTGCTAGGTGGGGCGCTCCATTCGTCCTGGCTGGGTGACCAGGACATCATCTCTCACTCGGGGCCCTTTTCGGCCAGTCATCACACAGCTGACCTCACGCTAAAAGAGGCCCATGAGACCAAAGCTGCCTGCTGCCCTCAAGCTGGAAGGGAGGCAGAGAGGCAACTGGCCCATCATGTGACTGGCAGGGTGTGGCGAGACGTGTGATAACGCCGCTTATTGATATTTTTGTTTTTTTGGCTGAGGGTCAAAGTGCTCCGGTCCAAACGTGGATTCATCCGTTCAGCTTAAGAGGACATACTCAAGTCTAGTGTAAAAGGTTAGATTTAATTAGGCATGTTAGATTTGCAGTGACTAACGCTAATGAGGGAATAAATGCGTTAAAGATAAACGGCGTCATTGTTTTCAGCAATGGGTAATGAAACTAATTTACTGTTACAACGCCGCTACCATTGTAGCAGTTGGTGGTGTAGCGGTAGGGTGTTCGCCCTGTGATCAGAAGGTTGCAGGTTCGAATCCAGGACCGGTAAAGTTACCTCTGAGGTACTCATGAGCAAGGTACCATTCCCAAGCAGTGCTCCCCGGGCACTGCCCTTGTTAGCCGCCCACTGCTCCTTCACAGGCGGGTCAACTGCAGAGGTCACATTTCGTTTTGATGCACTGTGTGCTGTGGTGTGGTGTGTTCACAATGACAAATAATCACTCACTTTCATTACTGAGAACAAAATGTGGTGCGTTTCTATAATTATGCACATTGAAACTGTTTTCATCAGACCAGACTCTCCCAACCACAGGACACGCAAAGTTATTTTCTTTTCTTTGAGTGGAGGGGAGGGGTGGGACTGACTTAACAGGGCTCCAAGTTGGAGGAGGACCCTTGAGAAGTCTGGAATTTTATTTTGTTGTACATCAGTGGGGCCATGTTGACTGCTTGTGTATAGGGCCCAGAATTTGGTGCTATGCCCCAGAGAACGTATATATGAAATGTTCCACCACATCGGTTGTCAGCAATTCAAATCTCACGAAGCACCTCTCATCGTCACACACTTCCATCCAAATTTTCTGACATTTTTGAATTTTTTTAAAAAATGTAATGCAATAGTTACTTTCCCTGGTAACTAGTTACTTTTATAATGCTGTAACTTATTTCCTAACTCTGTTAATTTTTTGATAGAAATAACTAGTAATTATAACTAATAACTTTTTTAAAGTAATAAGCCCAACACTGGTGACTAATAAATATTATATTGTGATATTATGAGCAATGATAGCAAGTAAGTAAAAGCATGTTGAGCTCTTTTAAAAATGTTGAAGACTACTCGATTTACTTGTACGTTTATAAGAGAAATTATCCTGCTGCTTTGGCAGATACTTTTTCTCCTTAAAAAAGGCATTAAGTAAGCAAAATTATCTGTCGGTGTAGTGAGAAATCACTTGCGATCATTTGCAGTGATGAAACAGTGTCATTTCTCTCCATCTATGGACAGTCTAAATCACTCCTCAGACATCTGTGATGAAAACATTTTGACAGGTCATTTGCTTAAACCTGAGTGTTTTTTTAAAAGACCACAAACTGTCACTATTCTCTCCTGAGTGTTAAGCCGACATAGTTTTATATGGTGCTAAAAACCCTCGTGTTAATGCACGCTTTCTTTTATACACCAGTCTCGTTTTTCCTCTCTTTTTTATGTCCTATTCCCATTTTGGGTCTTAGAGATTCAATCTCATTCAGGAATTATTATCTGATATATTTCCAGGGATTAAATCCCGGCACTCGGTTTAATCTCTTACCTTCCCCGCAACTTCAGCAGTCATATTTTTTTAGTGTTTGACCTGTAACACCCAGGGATATAATCTCTCATTTTCCTTCTCAAATCGTAACAACAGGGTTGTGCATCTGTCAAAGCAGAGGAAAAGAGGTTGACCCAATTAGGTAAGACGACACAATGCCCCCCCACTCTCTCTCTCTCTCTTCCTCTCTTTCTGCTTCTCTCTCTCTCTCTCTCTCTCTTACACACAGACACAAACATGCACTCCGAGCAAGGCCAGTCCTTGCCGTGATGAGTACGTGTTCCTCATATCGGTAGATACACATCAGAATGTTGGCTAAGATTAAAAAGCTAAGTGCTGTACTATGTCTTATGGTAATGAGGCTTCGCTTCTTTTTAATAAGCTTCGAAAGAGGAGCGCGCCGGCCGATCTCCCTCATAAAGACAGACGCGGAATATTGCCGCCTCCCAGCGCAGGTCGCGGGGGTCAGCCTCAGATGAAATTGCAGCTCCGCTTTAATTCTAAAATCTTATATTATCTGTTGGGGTGTGAAAAGAAGGATGTAAAATAAGGAGAGAGAAAGGGAGGGAGAGGAAGGTAGAGAGAGAGAGAGAGAGAGAAATGAGGTGGGTTGGAAAAAGGGTTTTCTTGCCAATCGCAGCAACAGAGATAAGAATCCTTAAAAGAAATGAAAGGAATTTCTCTACCTTTAAAGTTTAACATAGTAATCCACGTCCTTATTACTGCAGGTAATTTATATCTAATACTGTCAGGGATCTTCCCAAATTATTACTTCTTTTTTAAGATTACTCCTAAAGATTTGTGAGGAAGTTATGATAGGCATGCGGCCTTGTGCACAGCTATTAGGAGGAAAAGCTTATTATAGGAAAAGTCAGCTCGCAACTTTTATACATCAGAGAGAGGCATCACAACACCAGTGATCACAAGGCTCACAAACTGATTGTCCCCAAGACATAAGGAGACGTGAAGGAAGATCTCAACATCTCAAACACCAGACTTCTTTTGATGTGTCGAAGACATGGGTCTCTCTCTCTCTCTTTCTCTCTCTCTCTCTCCATCCCCCCTTCTCAGGGCCCTGTTGTTCTTTCAAGCAGTTGGCTTTGAAAAGCTTCGCTAAGCGTGTGTCTGGACCGGCGCTAGAGGAAGAGACAGAGGGATTGTGCGCGTTCGTCTAGCCCTGGATAAAAATAAGCCACCATTTTGCAGGCTAAACATAAGCACTCTGATGGTGCCCACAAGAGGAAGAGACGCCATGTTTTTCTCCACCTCTTCCAGTCTTCCTGCACTCTATCTGGGAGATGCTGGAAAAGCCAGATTTACTTCTAGCTTACTAGATTTAGCCGAGCTCAGAAGTAGGCAAGAGTTGGTGCAGTGCTGGCTTAGTTTCTCGCGTCATGTTGTAGCATTATCCCATGAGTGGCACTGCTTTGTGGGGGATGATGGTCCAGTGATAGGAAACTTGCCTTTGGACCAAAGGGTTGCAGGTTCAAATCTAGCTCTGTCATGCTACCAACACTACCACTGGCAATGTACCTCAATTGGTAAAATTGGCATAGGTAAAATTAAGTCTCAAAGTGGTGAACATACAGGCGATACTTTCTATGCTCAGATGCTGTAGGCGTGTCGGTTCAAAGTGCTGAAGCACCGACCACTACTACAGAGCCCCTACCCATCAACTGTAAAACACATGCATGCACATGCACTGTTAAAAAAAGATCATTCTAAAGTCGTTTGAGTAAAATTATGTAAAATTTTCCCTTGTTGTGCGTTGACGATATAAGTTTCACTGGAAAGGATGAAGACAGTGACAGGATAGTAAGCACAGTCTGAGCTAATACGGAATACAACATGGGATAATGACGGGGGAATATTTAAGCAGGAGGACAGCGGGGGTAAAGGCTAAAATGACAGAGGTATGCTGAAAAAACGAGAGTGTTGACAGATTAGAGCAAATAGCTATCTTACATTTTACCATGCATCAGGCCACCGCTACATATCATATCTGAGCTATCTCATATGGCTTAGCTGGGTGTTCTCATGCATTCGCTAATCCTTTTGAGATCTTTACAACAGGTTAAACATACATGTCATATTTTACAGTTTATGAACTCGGTGGTTCAATGGCAGTCGCTGGCGGTGAGGTATTGGAGATATTAGGAACCGCTTCAAACTTAGCATATGACAGACTCTCTTAGCGAACTTGCCCAGACTAGCAGGTAGGCTAATTTTACTGCCATGTTCATGGTCCCCAGGGTACTGAGTCTGGAGGGTAAGCCTGTCTCTTGGGTTCACGTTTCAGTGTCCTCCCTTCATGTTTATTGGCTCACGGCCGGTTTTTGCATAGTTGTGCACTTCTCCGCTAGTTCGCTCCTTACTTACTCAGTGTGTTTACAGTTACAGTCACGGTCCTGGTTTTTTCGTTGTTTTTTTCTCTTTCGGATTCAGGCTCGTGCTACCCGCTGAAGGACTTATCGCGGCGACGGTTCACCTTGGATTTTCTCAAGTGTTGGAATGTTTGGATCCTTTTCACATTTCCCAGTAGCTGGGATGTGGATTCCTCCGGGTTGTTCTGAACTGAGATGTTTAAGGGCACGGATTCCTGGACCTTTTTCTTCGTTTTTTTCTCCAGCCCTGGATATCATTTGAGTTACCTGCATCTGAGTATTTTGTTCCTGCTTTGTTTTTTCTTTATTAAAACCACCATCAACCCGCCACTGCATTGTCCTCCATTGTCTTTTTATTTTTGACCACATGGCACGACATTTACCAAACCAGGACGTGTTTCACCTTGCTGGGTATTTAAGCTGAAGTACTTGTTTTAAAAAATACTTAAAATATATTAAAAGTACATCTCTTATCACAATGTTGCATTTTTACCATTTGATCTTCAAATGTAATTAAGTGAAAGTGAAAAAATACTAAAGTGAAGTACAGATACTTGAAGGCTGTACTTAAGTAAATGTGCTTTGTTACTGTCTACCTCTGCAGGCCCCTGAGTGAGGCCCTTAACCCCAAATAGCTCCCTGTATTTAGCAGTTGCTCAGGATAAGAGTGTCTGTTAAATCAGTAAGTGTAAAATTATACTGTAGCATTTGATTTTTAGGACAAAATTGTCAGTGATGCTGCACTGACCAAAAAGTTGATGTCCTGTTGTGGCTCTGTGGTCTACATTAGTCATTCTGGAAAGGTGTTAGGAAACAAATACATTCGATTTAATTATCTGTGACCTCCAAAATGTCATGTGAAGCAGTTTAAGAGAGGAGTGGTGTTCTGGGAGCAGCTTCAGTGTTTTGTAGCCAATTATTTTTCAGTGAGCCATGTGTGATATAAATTGGCAATAAAAAGTAATATTCAGGGATACATGCCCTTATGTTGTATCCTCAAACTAATGCCACAACAATTTTGTATGATTAGCCTGTGCCTATGCCACCTCATTTTCTCTGAAAATTCTCTTTAGCATCCCTCTATCAAACCTTTTTTCCACTCTGCCCCTTATTGCACTCTGTCCATTTTTCCAGGCAGGGATGAGTGTGTCCCTGAATAAAAATGAGGGCCGCGTCTGTGGGTGCTCCTGCCATCTGTCCAGGGAGTCAGATTTACACCCCAATATCTTCATAAGTCATTCACATACACACACACACACACTGTGCTACACCGGCCAAGCCGACGCCCAATGACATCTGAAGGTCCCGGCTTGAGCTCCAGGGCTCAATGATGTGAGTGAGTGATGTGTGTTTTAAAAGGGCTCGCTGGTAATGGGAGAGAAGCAGCAAATGAAAGAGAAAGAGCGAATGAGAGAGAGAGAGGGAGAGCTAGGAAGCGGGGTGAAGGAGGGAGGGAGGGAGGGGGAGGAGAATGAATGGGACAATAAGGAATGAAAGAGAAAAGGTAAGGCTCCATTAACAGGGAGAATGAGTAGGGAGGGGAACAGGGGAATAGAGAAAGAGAGAGTGTGAGAGAGAAAGAGAGAAACAAGGGAGGAAGGAGTACGTGAACACAACATCCCCTCATTGCAGATTTTCTCTGAATGTGATGAGCAACATGTAGAGGAGAGAAAGCGAATTTGGAGATGGGCTGCAGATATGGGCTTCTATCTATCAGTCGATGAGAGAGGCATCGGAAATGAACTCAGAACCCCGCTGAATTATATTTAATCTGTTCTCAGAGCTAAGCACTTGTCTATCGCAGCCTGCTGTTGCAACCGATTACTTACAGGCTCCTTTGACAGCAAACTAATGGCCTTCCGAGATGGCGGCTGAGATTGGATGGGACCACTACAGAAGATGTGTGGGCAAAATTGGAAGGATATTTTGGGGGCAATTTATGAAAATGACTTTGGTCTGTCATCGAGGCACATGCTACAAGTACCGACTTGCATTTTTGCAAAATGCCTGATCACCTAAACGCCATACAGGGTGTAGATGGCATCAGGAAATCAGACAATTTGGGTTGCTTCCTGTCAATTGCTGATATGATCCTTCTTTCTGTACAGTGAATGCTAATGACTAATATCACAGCCTTGATTGCTGGTACTGATGGTACAGTGCAGCATTTGACATGGATATTAAACTTTAAGAAAAAGATATCAAAGACAGCAGAAAATACAAGCAATTCCAAAGTACAAAAACATACAACATACCCTGCTTCAAAGTCGGCACTGACCTACATAGGTTTTAATGTTGTTTGTAATGGTTTTTGCTGATTTACTGTTCATTTATTACTGTTAAGTCTGCATCTTCAGACAGTTCAAGATGGTATAGTGGCAGAGTATGCTTAAATGGTTCAAAATGGCATGGTGAAGTGTTCTTTTAACAGTCATACAAAACTAGTTTGGTAGTTTCAGAGGGGCACAATGAATTCAAATTAAAATGTCAGTTAAGGACATGCTCTTCTTGGAAATTATACTGTCGAAACTTTTATAGCTGATTGACAAGTTTATCCAGCTAAAAGAGGCATGCCCTAGATTTCCAACTGGGTTGAATATACTTTCTTACCTATAATACTTACAAAATAACCTCACTCAGAATGCTGGTCTTAGCTGGTCTTCAGCTATGTGTTTCTTGTGGCCCCTTGTCAAATATTATTTGTAAAACCTCAAACTAATTTTGATTCTGAAAAAGCATTGAGCAATCTTGAACAATTTGTTATTGCATTAAATAGCAAATGATTTCCATGAATTCATCCTAGAATCTACTGTAAAAGATTCTGTACTAGAAAGTTTGCAACATTTAATGAACTCTACACCCAATTTTGAAATTTGGAACCTCAATTTTAGTGATGTAAAAAAAAGAGTCTCAAGATGAAAAGATATTGTAAGTATATATTGAAAATATTGAGTCTTTAATGCATTCTTTTTGTGCAAAGCATAAATTGCTTGCTTATGTTATCAGATCATTTTATTTATTTTGTAGAATGGTGGAGAGGTTAACCCAACAAGAAAATCAAGTGTGTAGGTGGAACACAACATCAGCTAAATCTTCAGATGCGGACCAAGTAGGCTATGCATGTCTGCTATGCAATTTGGCCTAATAAAATTAGAACAGAAGACCAAGGCATTAGGAATAACACACACAAAAAAAGAAAAATGCGAAGACAGCAATCCCAGAAGAGCTGCATTACTAGATTAGATTACCGGCAGACATTCCTAAATCACGTTATTTATCTGAAATGAATGTAGTGCATGTAAGTGATACAAGAGTTACAACTGACAGGGCTCTCATGGCAGTGGGCCACACACAGATATAGAGAGTGGAATTAAGTGGCCACTGCACTCACACACACACCTTATTTATCGAGTAAGAAGTGTTTCTTCCTGTGCCTCAATTCTACTTCATTAAAAGGACTAGAGAATTCTCAGTCTGTTGGGCCGTAAATAGTCGGCGAGATCTTTAAAAGCTCAAGGTTAAAGTCTCTGAGGAAACTCACAAGCATGCACACACCATAATGAATGGAAGTGTTTGAATGCCTTTCCAGGGGTTTGCCACTGCGTTAAGGAGGTTCACACCAATAAGGCCTGGTTGATGTTTTTTCTTACTCCGAAAATCACTAGATAAAAGCAATTTGACTGGCGGGATGATCAAGCCGTTAGCTATTTGGCTTGGCAAATTTTCGAAGTGCCATTAGCCAATTTGGCTGTGTGTGCTTGCTAACTGCACATTTCACATGCATCGGTCTGCCTCGTTTTGCGCCTCGTCCTTTCTCATTTACCAACCAGGAGTCGACTTCAGGGGGAGGAACCCTTTCAAGCAGTTTTGGTCCTGGCAACCCACCTCCAACCTGAGCGCGAGCGTGAGTGGGACTCAAGATAGATGGATGCTCACTGACTGTGCCATCTGGCCCCAGTTTGTTTTCTTAGCAAATGAAGCTAATTAGCGGATATGGTAACGATGCCGAGGTCTTTTGGGTGACTTGTGTTTCCAGTGCCAGTCAAGCATGAATGAGAAACCGGCATGCCGCTATTAGACGTGCCACCCTCGTCCCCTCTTCCTCCTCCCACTCCATCACCCTCAGCCTCGCAGTTATGAGGAGACATGTTGAGGGACAGCTGCTCTCGTTTGCTATTACGCTATGCATGGAAACAGGTCATAAAGTCCATAGTCAAATCGAGAATGCTAAATAAATCATAACACAGTGATATGGAGCTTATTTTTTGGCAATAGCCAATTTTATTCTGCTCATTTAACACCAGCCAGTTTACTAATGAAAAGTCTCTCACACTATTTGGACCCGTGACTTCTTCTCTACGGGTTTCCATTTTGAAAGCATAATACTCAGTATTTCTCTTCTTCTTTTTTAAATCTCTCACTACATTGTAAAATAACCAGTTTAGAATAAACTGTAAATAGACACTATATGGGATTTTTGGCCTGGGAACTTTTCTCAAGGTGCAATTAAGTTACCACAGAGAATATGCTGCCCTTTTATTTGCTAGTTTATGTCTACACTTCTATGATCATGTGTGTGTATATGGGTGTGTGTGTGGGGGGGGACATTTAAAGTCCTTTTACCCAATCTGTCATGTTAAGTGAAAATGGACGTGGGACTTGGCTAAAAGCTGTGAGGCATATTGGTGATTTACTCCATGAATGAGAGCGAGTGTGAAAAGTTGACAGGCTGACAGAAAAGCAGATGGATCGGCAGCCATGTGTTTTTAAACATGCTAATTGTTGGCGCCACGGCCGAACTTCTCTTTTAAACGCAAGCAGGCAGGCAGGCCACTGCAGCACCCACCGCTCTGCTGTGGCTTTCATCTCCGACTGCTTGTTTGTGCACAAGTAACATTCACGGGGTGCTCTGCAGAGTGGCTAAGTGAAACAGGAGCATGTTTACCACACCGCTGAAACAATCACGCCAATAAGAGAGACAGCTGTCCATATGTTCCACTCAAGACACCCATTTAGCTATCAGCTCAGAGGCACAAAGTGTGAGAGTCACACAGAGCGAGAAGCAGACAGGGTGTGCGATTTTCATCTCAGAATAACTCTAATTTTTTATCAAGCTACAGTATCAATGCCATGTTTTGAAGAGGCATGGTTCTCTGGTTTTAAACTGTGGCAGTAAACAAAGTTGGCTAGCATTTCATATCATAGATGCTTCATGAAGATTAATTACTAGAAGTTGGTAGCATAATGGTTAACAGAGTTGACTCCATGATCAGAAAGTTGCAAGTTCAAGTCCGGTAAAGGTGCCACTGTAGTACTCATTAGCAAGTTGCTATCCCCAGGCACTGCTCCCTGAGTGCTGCCAAAAAGCTGGCCACTGCTCCTTTACAGGCGGGTCAAATGCAGAGGTCACAATTCATTGCTATACTGTGCAGTAATTACAAATAATCATTCATGTAATTCAGTTACTGCTTATGAAAGTCTTTAAAGACTTTTTTGTACTTTTTCTACTTACAGTGCCACTCCCCACAGATCAACTTGGAGTTAATGGCCCAGCAGTATTTTCTTTTAAGTTCTGTAGCAGGATACAATCTTCAGTAATTTCAGTTACTCGGTCCCTTGCACTTTTACGCCCTCTTTTTGAAGTAACCCAGAGCTGGACCTTATGAGTGTTTAATTTGGCCGCTATTCTTTATCCTTAGGTAAAAGCAATCAGCTGGTTCAATGTATAGCCTATTCAGCACTGTAAAATGAATATGAGAATCACCTTTTGGGTTTTACAATAAAACATCAGTGTTTCACATTTATTTATTAGCAGGCACTCCTATCCAGAGCAACTAACACTTCCTAACTGCTGGGATGCAAGTTGGTATTAAGTTCCTAGCCTTTGGACCCAATTATGGCCGTTCTGGTGATTGATTTAAACTTGCAATTTCTTAATTTGTAAGTGAGCATCATACCACTAGACTACCACCATATAACATAAAAACCAGTTTTATCAACTTTTAACTGGCAAACTGTAATCAAACTTTCCAATGCATATGTTCATATCAATGATGTGACGATAGTGTGGTAGATGATAAAGTCCTGTGACAGGAATAGCATTGCTCCAGTCAAATTTAGATTTCGGTTAACAAAGAGACAGGATGTGGGGCGTTGCTTTTATGACTGTGATAATTAGAAATTGTGACAAGATGATTATTGAGTAATGTTATAGGCCTTAACCCTGAGTTGCTCTGGGAAGACTGTCCCTCTAATTAGGAAATGGAAGTTGCTTTGTTCTAAATGCCATGAATGTAATGTTACAAAGCAAACATAACATTATGAACTTGAGCTTGAATGTAATAACAGCTGTCTGTTATACCATGTAGCATATTTATTGTACTTATGGTATCATGAAAGTGTGAATCCTGCAACATCACTGCAAAGTCGTGCAATGATAACTTCAAGTCCTGCAATGAATAACAAGATATAGTCAGTTTGACTGCTAAAAAATGGCTAACTTCATTCATTTAATGTAGAATTGTTTCTGTAACAGTTCACAAATCCTATCACATGATGGAATGTTTCATTCAACGTCCTTTCCTGGTATCAAACAATAGTAATATGGAATTGCTGCCATCTCTAATAACTACCATGCTTTTAATCCTTTGGCAATACACATGAAGGGACAAAGTGATTCGACCAACTTCAACAATTAACACATCACACAGCTTGCTGTTTGGTGCAAAAATAATTGATTCAAATAGGCTATATAAGTGCTCCGTGGAGTCCCCAGTCATGCTACTGTCTAAATTACTCATTACTCATTTTTCTGCCAGCACACTACTAAAAGACAACAATGTAACTTTTGTCCATTTATTTATTTCTTTTCACTTTATCCTAGTTATCTTTTTCTGTTAAAATGCAGAAACAATGTGAGGATACATTGATGCTGCCCCATACTGGTATTTTGACAGCTTCGAACAACGCCATGACGCACAATTAATTAAGCCTGTTATCTCTACAGTGCCAAAATGTTTCCTGAATCAAACAATCTCTACCTGGCGTGACAATTTGCCTCAAATCATCAGGTATTTAATACATCTGTTTAGGAGTCACCCAGAGATACAGACTTGCTGGCTGATTGCACTTTTCAAAGCACTGTCATATTGCGCATATTCATAATCCTGCCTGCTATCTACCGTGGTGGCGTTTTTCACGCACCCCTTATCTAAATAAGCAAGCAAACGGCTTACAGCAGCACAGCACAAAACTGTGTTACTACCAGAAGATACTGTTTCCTTATAAACATACCCTGAAAAGTGTGCATTGCACCTTATGTTTTCACTCATACTAATATGAGCTCATTCGGTGAAGCGTGGGTTGTTTTTCTGTAGTGTGTTTACGTTTTGTTTATGATTATCCTGCCTCACCTTTCTGTCATTTCCTGCAAAATATGCCCAATCGAATTGAAGCACAATTATTTTTCACTTCAATTATTTGACACTATCTACCTTTTTAGGATCACCTAATCTCATAAACATGCCCACTGTCTTATAGTAGAGTTATCATGTGTACAATCACAGAACATGAGCCATCTGTTGCTATGGACAATCTGTACAAAACCAATAATAATACAATCTGGTATTACTTTGCTTTGCTATTCTGACCGCAACTGTGGCATGGTGGTGTGTGTTGCTTCTGGTATTAGTGTATGAGCGCACAGCAATTACTGGGGTTGTTAATACATCATTATTGCTGCTAGAATGAGAGTGATTCACAATTTCATTACAGTCCAGTTAGGAGAGTTTTGTGGTCAAAAGTACATTTGTGAATTGTGCCCAGAAGCAGAACGGCTATAACTCCCTCAAGATAAACTGAAATTTCTGATCAAATTCTAGCTCAACAAGAAGTATGAGATGCGATTCTGGGCACATGGCTATTTATAGAAAGATCATAGTTTAAGTGTTGTCAAAGTTACTGTGTTCAGTAGTACCACCACTGATTCCATTAACTTTCCTTTGCTTCAGGGAGACTGTCCCTGAACTCAGGACATGTAAATTGCCATGACATGAGAACATCTGATTAATGCTATAAAAGTAAAGGTAAAATATAAAAGAAGTGTTGCACTTTTCCCTCTTGTTCTCTACTTAACAGACTTCAAGTCTTAATGTAACAAACTTAAAGGGACTAGGCAGCAGCATTTGCAGTCCTGTTAGCTTGAACACTTGGGAAATTACACTGCAGTAGAAAGAGAAGAAATGCTAAATGAAATGGCATGGTTTCAGGTTCAGTCTACGTAATCAACCCGTTTTGCGTGGTTTGGGCAACAACAAAAAATTGCATTTTACACCTGAATAAGTAAGAACAAATAAATAACCAAAATCTTAACTGTCTTTAGTCTAACTACCACATCCAGCCTAAGCGTGTCTAAATCATGTGCTGATTTAGCTAATAAATGAGACCTCTGTACATCACAGACATCATAATAATGCTTTTATGCTAACGGATTATTTGTCACCTTCGCATCCGTCACAGTTTGTAGGCTCATTTTCGCATTCTGTGTGAGTGCTCTTGCTGTAAGATGTCTACTTATTATAGCAGAACATTAGCTTGTCGAGTGGCCGCCCTTCTTTTTGTCTTGATATGCTGCAAAATTGGAGACGAGCTCGAGCTTTGTGAAAGAGGATCATTTGGAATAGCTTTTTTCACTCAATGCTTTTACGCCTGGACCTTGAAGTAGTAGATGGAAGATGGTGTGTCATGGTTTTTGCATATTCCGGGCCAATTAAGTTTGCATTTGCATGAAGGTAGCACTGAACGCTCTCTCAAGCATTTGTATAATTCTTTGTAGGTGTCTTATGAGTGAGATGAGAATAAGAATGCATTGTTGCCTTGTGTGCATCCTTGCTCTTTTTCTCTCATTCTCTGTTTCTTTCTCTGTTTCTCCTTGCCCGGCACTAGGACATGAGCTGGGTCATCACTGCTGTCGGATGTTCATCACTGTAGAGTACACCCTGTTCATGTGTCACTTTTTTTGCCATGTTTGTAGAGTCATTAACCAAGAGTAGCATGGCAGAGTCTGTGACTAAGATGATATCATTGGAACTAAACTCGTAAAGTGAAAATGAAAACTGCAATATACTATAACCTCCATCTGGAGCACATAGATACTTTGCAGTAATGTTCACCTTATCTTCATGTTACTGTGCTGGCAGCAAAATGAGTTATGAGTTAATTTTGTTTCCTGTAAACCACTAGAAACTGTGGAGACTGCTAGGACACTGTTACTAAAAATGATAAGAGGAAAACACTAAAAATATACTGAACATTTCATGTTTGATATATTTTCATGTAGATCTTGGGATTGCAAAAAGAATTGTTCATAACACACTTTTCCTCAGCACCGAATGGCATTTTAAAAGTTCAGCATAGCTTCACCCTTTCTCTGCTTCCTCCGATTCGAAAAGCTCAAAGGAGCTACAGATCTCTAAATCTAGAAGCATCCGTGTTTGCCACCCACTTATAAATCTCAAAAAAAATTACTCAGTTGGACTGAGCACTGTGCTTTGTTCCATTCCCCATTGTAAATCACTCCCCTCTGTTCTGAAAAAAGAAAAACCCACAAAAAATATGCTAACCTAAACATAGTCATGAATACTGGAACAACAAATATTGGTACATAATTCCACAGTGGTTAAAAGAAGAGACATGGCGGGTGGAAAATGTTCCCATTCGATTTTATGAAAGGTTGAGTCTTGTGTCTGTGGCATTTTCCACTATTAGTGTCTGAAAAGAGGTTTGGGGAATATTCAAACAATGACTGAATGTTTGTTCCTTGTGTTCAAGATGGCTGCACTGATTTGAATTATAATCAACCTGTAAAATTAAAGGAATGTTGACTATGTGCTTTGAGTTGCATTTTTACTTTTTTGGGCACTGCACAAGCATGACATTCATTTCAAGGGATCTGCTCACCACCCCACACCACACACATATTTAAAACCCATTAATTTCCATTATGTTTCTTCAGGGTGGAGAGAGCATTATTATTTCTCTTTGTCGACTTTGTTTGGTTTGCTAAGCCAGTCTTGCACACTAAGCTTATCTATTGTAGACACAGCATGTAAAGCCAGGGGCAGAGAGTGGGATTAGCTCTCCCTGGACCGCTGTTATGACATGACAACCGACCCCGACCACACACTCACATGCGCTGCTCACAGAGGTGGTTGCTTTTTCATAACTGACTTCCATCAACACCTTCTTTATCTGTTAATCACATACACCCAAGCACACACCGCCCCTCCTCCACAAACGCGTATATGCCATCATAAAAGCACACAAATAGGACACAGATTTCTTGCAATATATAGAATAAAAATACTGTAGGTGTTTGTTTCCATTGTGAATGCTTGTCACTATGATCATTTGCTGATGGAGATCTATATATAAGCTTTTTGTGGTACATTTTGAGACAGTTAATCAAACACTTCACTAGAATCCTCATATCAATGGACCTCTGCTATGATAAGGCAGAAGAACGTGATTGTTTTTGATTTACCAACTCTCACTGATAATAATCATGCTGAAATGAACACCTCAAGAAACTACCCAAAAATGAGCCTTATAAGGAGAATATTGCTCACCAAGTGAGCTTAATTTTTTACTCATTCTCCATGTTTAATTAGCATGGAGCTTAAATTCTTACAATTCTGGAAGTAATAGACTCAGTCTTTTCATTAGTTCTTACTCAGGCCTTCAGTAACAAGCATTATTTTATTTAATAACACAAAATTCGTACCTGAATACATAATACTGATAAATATATCAGGTGTCACCTCCACCTCAATTACATCAGTACCCATTGATCCTAAGGACAGAAACTGTCAGCAGTATAGCTAGCAGTTTTGTGATTACAATCTCTTTGATCGAACTACATTTCCGTAGTTTAAGTGGGTGAGAGTATATTCACAAGACATGATATGAAACATATGTTTATGTTCTGTGTGCACCCACTACCAGATTTTGACCTGTTATAATATAAGAGTTAGGAAGTTCACCCTGTGATCGGAAGGTCGACGGTTCAAGTCCCAGACCGGTAAAGGCGCACTACTGAGGTACTCATGAGCAAGGCACCACCCACAAGCATTGCCAAAAGCCTCTCACTGCTCCTTCAAGGATGGGCCAAATGCAGAGGTGGCCCATTGTGTGCTGTGCTGTAGTGTGTTCATAATGACAAGAAATCACTCACTTAAAAATTAATAACAAAATTCAGTCATAATCAAGCAAGTTGAGTTTAAGGGCCTTGCTCAGGACTCAAGTGTAGTATATAAGCTGGCTTAAACTCACAACCTGTTGAACTGTAGCTGTAACAGAGAATCCTACCACTAGGCCACCATCTCCTTTGATCAAGTTTATCCATGAACAGTGCAGTCATAGTGCAACGTGCCCTACAGTTAGCAATTCATGACCACACACATCTGTACACTCACAACATTCTTTTTGCCACTTTAAGAACAGTTAAATAAATGATTTACTTCTGGATTCCCGACTTATGTGATTTCTGGTACCAAGCGGTCACAGTGTCTGATTGCAAGTATAATGATGAGGCAGAGAAGATAGATGAGTTCTGAACATATTTATTAAAATCAACCGCAGAACAGAAAATAAAGTGCCATGGGGAAAGAGCAACACCTATAGAAAGCGGGCGGCACAGTGGAGCAGTAGTTAGCGCTGCCGCCTCACAGCGAGAAGGTCCTGGGTTCGATCCCCAGGTCGGCCATGGAAGTGTGGAGTTTGCATGCTCTCCCTGTGTTCCCGTGTGTTTCCACTGAGGGCTCCAGTTTCCTCCCACAGTACAAAAAGCATGGAATATAGGCTAATTGGTAAACCTACATTGGCCCCGTACGGTGTGAATGGGCATGTGATTGTGTGAGTTGGTGTGTTGGCACCTGCCCAGGGTTATTCGCCACCTTGTAAGTTCCCGGGCTAGGCTGAGGTCCCCTCCGCGACCCCATTGGGAGTAAGCGGTTTGGAAAATGAATGAATGAACATATAAGAAGGAGCAGTATCACATGACTAAGCAAAAAAAAAGGGATGAAGACACATGAGGGTAAACAAACAAATAAATACTGTACAACACTGTACAATTTTTTTTTAAGTTTAAAAGCTACCAGAAAGGTTTATGCAAGCTCGGAATATTTGCTCAGTATCAATGCAGCTGATGGTTTAAATATGACCACACATTCATTCACCTTCCTGAATGCTGTAGTTAAATGCGAAAACACGGTTATTAAAAATAAATAAAGGAGATTTTTTAAATAACTCCCTCACATTTCGACACCAAGCGCTCCAATGTTTGTGTCTGGCAGGATAGTTTGGCAGCATGCATCATATGCTTCGAACTCCACAAAGAGACTCTGTCTCCCTCGTACTGAATGCCTACATGAGCTAACGGCCAAAGTGACTATTTAAACACACTGAATACAGAGTCTCACTTGTCGCTACATAATTACAGGAGGCAACGCAGCACTGGGAGCAGCTGCCCCCTTTACTTTCCCTAAAGGGGGCCTTCCATGGGGCTTAATGAATTTTAACTGATACTCTGAGCGGTTACAATCCCCTGGGACCTCAGGAACACACACACATACACACAGACGTAAATACCCTCTCACCCCCTCCTCATTACACACACACTGATCTCTTCAAAGCCAGTCTCTCCCCCTTCTGCTTTGTGCTGGCCTCTCTACAGGTTCCTTCCCCTACTTACAGATGGTTAACAATAGGAGACGGAGGTCGACCCACCTCCTTTGCCCTCAATTGTAAGAGAAGGCAGTCGCCAATCAGCTGCCTCATCATCAAGCTGCCACTGGCCTCTCTTCCTGCTGTCGGCCTATTCATAAACACACAAGTCCTCCTTGGAGACCTGAAGGAAGGAAGAGGGGTTTTTGAATGTAAACGTGCATTCTCTTTTAGCCAGTAGCTTTCAAATGGGGCACCAAGCTCGGCCGCTATTGGTTGCCGAAGCTTTCCGTTTAGCATCTATTTGTCATCCGCGAGTCGGACCAGCATAACCATAATAACATGAAATTTGTTACCTGTTTTTCAAGAAAATCATTCCATATTTACATGTTGGTCTGAGCTGTTTTCCTTTTTTGCTTTCTTTTTTAATTTTTAAAAACCCTACGCATTGCAGCCGTGAGAATGCAGGGCGCTTCTTCCACCTAAATCAAATATTTGACTTGAAAATGTCACGCTGCCTTTCATTAGTGACTCAGAGAGACCACTCGTGTTTTTGGTGCTATTTATTCCAGCTGAGCCTTCGCTTTCCTCGCGCCTTTACGGATGATCAATCACACCTACGCTTTCCACCCAGAGTTAATTTAACAAGATAGAGTAGTTCAGCAGTCTAATAACAGCAGGTATGAGGATCACACACACACACACACACACACAGTCTCTGTATTACTATCTTTGTGAGGTCTTTCCATAGGCTTCCATAATGACTAGATGCATATAATTTTACACCTACACCTAATCCTAACCCTAACCTTAACCTCAGTAACCAAATGCACATCTTTTATCTCTTTCTCAAATAAAACAAGCACATTTTCTATAAAGTCATTTTTCCTCATGGGGACCTCTCAAATGTCTCCACAAAACCCAGAAAACAGATAAAAGTAATTTTAGGGGACAAAAAGGTCCCCACACAGACACAGGCACACAAATCTCTCCCTGATGGGAAAGCGATGCAGTGGAGTTTAAATAACTTTGATCTTTTGAGAGAGGATAAAAAGCCCGCTGCTTATCACCTGTCGCTCTTGTCTACTTAACACTTAGTCAGAGACAGAGGCCCTGACAGTTTCAAATCCGGCGCACAAAAAGAAGCTTTTAAGTCAACAAACTTTTGAAACCTGATGTTCTTTTAAGAAAGTGTCAGTTCTAAATTCCACTCTCATCAAGCGCAACGTGAACACCTACCGTTAGAGCAATTATTATGAGACGTTTTTAACATTCAGTAACAACACGTTACCTTATTGATATATGCAATGCTGCGCTGCACTTCAGATAATTAAATATGATGGTTGAATACAGAAATTGAAAATGTTCTGAAGCCTCTAGTTTGACTCCCCCTATCTGCTCTGTGTGAAATAGCAGTTTGGCTCTGACAATGAACCAGTCATTTTAGGTCAAATGTCATTCATGATGAAGCAGCTGTTTGCTTTCAAACTTTCGAAAAATGCCACGTTTGCACGGGCAGTTGTGGTTTGTGAGGGAGGACTCTGATTGGTCAGCTCTGCAAAAACCTGCTACATTTGAATGTTTGAATGAACCAGCTGGCACACGCCGAGGTGAAAATGTAAGGCCCCCCTGGGACGCCCAACACTTCCCAAAAAACACACACAGACACACACCCTCCTCTTCTAAACAGCACCGGTTACTGAGGAGGTAGAGTCATCTGTTGACACAACGGTATGCCGGAGGCCTCAGTAATTCAGATGCCGAAGCCTGAGAGACAGGGAGGAAATGATCTACTGATGTACATTGTGCATCTGAACAATAGCAGGCACGCGTTCCCTATTGTTAGTGTGAAAACGAGACATACGGCTGCTCCCCCGCACACACCTCCTCCTCCTAACTTCTGCAGGGTCCTCTCAACCCGCCCACCCATTTTACACAATGAACTGTTGAGTCAAAGACTTTATTCTGCTTTTTTTTTAACTGGATTTTTTATAACACCGGTCACATGGACAGTTTACTTCCAAGCTTTCTTTCCTATACAGGAAACTGAATGATAGCACCATGACAGTTTTAAAGTCTTCACAAAAATTTTAAACCCAACTGGAACTGCACAGGACAAGACTATTTTAATAATGCTGAAACATCATGGAAAAAGTACTCCTAGGCCTGAATTTTATATTTTTGTAGATCAGTTCTGACCGCTTTCTACAACTACATACCAATCTAGACTGGTCTATGCTATGTAACAAAATCAGCAAAATGTCTCAGACACATAAGCAAGTTTTCAAATGAAAGTAACAAGAACTGACACTTTTAATTCCATTTAATTTGTTTTCATGTTAAGTAGAAGTCTATTCATTATTTACATTAGGTTAACAAGCACTGATTTAATAAGATCTGAGTAAACACTAGACTTAAATCCTATTATTTCTTTAAAACCTATGAATGGTTGTCCGCTCAAGTGGATACTGTGTATTGAAGTGTTCAACACAGTACTGTTCAAATCATTTGCAATGAATGGCAAACAGGAAAGGAAGAGAACATACACATTTATCCTGAAATATGACTTTGACTTGATATTGACCTCCAAATAGGGTCAGTATAAATGGGTCAGTTGGTAGTGTAACAGTTAGGGAGGCGGCCCTTGAAGGTCACCACTGAGATTCTCATGAGCAAGGTACCATCCCCAAGCGCAGCTCCCTGGGCACTGCCTGTCAACTGCCCTCTGCTCCTTTGTGGATGGGTTGAATGCAGAGATCACATTTCGTTGAGGTGCACTGTGTGCTGTGCTATGCTGGGGTATGTTCACAATGCCAAAAAATCACTCTAAATGTCACTAAATGTGTGCTTGAGCTCAGGAAGAATAAAATGAATAAAGTACTGTGTCATAACTGTTTTTGTGGCTAGATCTTAATTTTGCTGCTGGATGAAGGGTCTGAAGTCTGGGGTTGAAAAGTAAGAGGCCTCTACAATGTGGTCACAGTGTGCATTTTAACATCATCCACACCACTGTAAATAACAAACTACATAGCTACTACATTTTTTAATCACAAAATGAGAGAAACCTTGATGATTTAAGAGATAAAAATTATGGTCTAATTAGAAACATAGAGATTCATTGGCAGATATGGGAAAAATGTCTCTACTGTCGCCACTGTCTCTACCTTTACTCGAGACCGGTCTCGAGACCAGTTTTTGAAGGTCTCGGAATCGGCCGTATTTGTACTCGCTCTTGTCATGGACTTGGACAAAGAGGATTTTATTTGTTATTAGAACTCTGAGAATATTACTAAGAGCTGTTGGATAGTTTCTCAATTCAAGTGCAACCAATGATGATCTCATGTTTCTAAAATGTGACCAACCTATACTTCAGACTGTACTTTAAACCCCCTTATCTTCGGGGCGAGGTGGTGTTGAGGAGTGTTTTGCCAGTGTGGTTTGTAGAGTTTAACATATGATGTGCTCAATTTGAGTAACAACTTTCAGTGAAGCGATTTCCTCATTATAGACATGTAAGAAAGAAATATTGAGTAAACATGTTAAATGTTGCTTGGTGTATGTTGTTTGCTTTGATCAGGTCTTTTTGAGGTCTGCTTAGGCTTTGCATGTTCCACTTATTTGTCATGTGTTGTAAAAACGTGCATTGGTCCGGTCTCTGTCTCAACTCGATCTTGCCCCACTTTGGTCTCGGTCTCGGTTTTAACCCTTCAGAGTTTTGGTCTTGTCTCGGCCTCCTTGCACTCGGTCAGGACATAGTCTTGGTTAAGGTGGTCTTAACTACATCTCTACCTCTACTGTGATGCTTAAATTTCAGTTTGTTGTACAATTTGATGCTGTTAGCAATTTGATTCCTTACAAACACTTAGTAAAATGTCGACATCCTTTCCAGTTACATTTTTGACTCAAATCACCCTATGGAGTGAATGAGACTATGTTTTCCACCCACATATGCTGCAATGAGACGAGCAGGTGCTGCTTTGCCTAAAGCATGTGTGAAGACAGTGTGACTCAGCAGTAAATCCCACCCAGTACAAATTCTAAAATTACTGATCCAGACCTAGTTTGCTATTTTTTAATAGATGTGTATTGCAACAGATGAATAAGAGAAGTCTTACTTAATTTGTGGGTCAACAGTAGTGCAAGAAATCTTTTACCTACATTTCTGATTGACTGCAGTTTGTGCAAGTGTAATGTAGTGTTTATTGCCATATTCTAAAAAAAAAAGTAACAGTAACATCAATAACTCTAAAAATAAAAAAAACATGGCAGATGTATTTCTAGTCATTCTTGCAGATTGTTCACCAAATTATTTCACTTCAATCCCACTTGGACCATGGAGTCAAAAAGATAAAAAGAAAGACGTCTAAGATGTCTATGGTTAAAGGTCTAAAACAAACAAAAAAAGAACTGATTTTTGGCTGTAGGATTTCCTAACACAAAAACTGCTTCTATATTATTCTGTGTTCACCTTTTCTTCTATTCTGTTTGAGATGGAATTTCATTATTGTTAGTAAGTTATGGCTGTTTGTTTGCTGTACTGATTGTGTTGGAATCTGCTATAAGTGCGGAGGTTAAGCTGGAGGAACTGGTTAAATTGTATTAAAAATTATGTTTCCTTCCAGTGTCACCATGCAGTAACTGAACTACCTTATTTGGAGTCTAAATTGTGCAGTTAACTCTACTTTAAAATGGCACGAAAGAATTTACAAAGCATTCACTCTTCCCCAAGATCAGCTTTGGCGGAAAATAATTTCAGACTTCATCTCCCAAGGATAAGATCACTTACATGAATTCAGCAGAAATATGTTTACGGGTCACATTTTGTCACTTGGAGATTTAAAGTGTAAATTGAGAAGAGCCTGGGCCAAGACTCCAAGAGGGAGGAGTGAGGGTTGAGCATAGGGTGCAATGCCTGTGTGTGTGTGAGACTGCGTGTGTATGTGTGTGTTGTCTCCTAGATAGTGCATGAGAGAGAAATATGAGGCTTCCAGAGACCACACATGAAGAAAACAGACAGAGTAAAGCGCACCAGCAACTGTCAAAGGCCAATATAAGCAATGTGTACTGTCTGTCTCTTTTTGTATGTGTGTGTGAAGGTGAATTCAAATATAGAATGTTGCACCATGCTCTAAGTTGCAAAGGTCTGATATTGTTGTGTCAGATTCAGTTTTGATGAATTTATAATGCTAAAAATATTGCATAAAAATATTGAATAAAAATTAATTGGAATGGAAATAAACAGATTCAGTGATACCATACTGATATATTTTGATGCACCTGTTGTTACAATACTTGCCACATGGCGTATATTACAGTATGTAATTCTTGGTACCACATACAGGTGGGTGGTGGTGGCCTGGTGGTAAGGACACTAGCCTCTGGACCAAGCGTGAGTGAGTGAGTGAGTGAGTGATTATTTGTCACTGTGAACACACCACAGCACAGCACACAGTGCACCACAATGAAATGGGGGCTCTGGATTTGAAGGAAAAGTGGGGAGCTGACATGAGCAGCTCCCAGTGAGCAGTGCTTTGGGACGGTACCTTGCTCATGAGTACCTCAGTGGTCCGGGATTCGAAACAGCGGCATTCCGAGCACAGGGTGACCACCTTAACCGGACTGCCATATCGTGGGTTCGAGTCCTACCTCCAGCACTACCATCATTGGGTCCCTGAGCAAGACCCTTAACCCTAAGTTGCTCCAGGGAGACTGTCCCTGTAATCAGGAAAATGGACGTGGCTCTGTATGTAAATGTAAATGTATTCTGTAAGATCAGCACAAAGGTAACAACAACAAGGAGATGCACACCAATGCCTAAAAATAGCCTTTCTTTGATAGCACGTTTTGGTTAAATGTGAAACACTCACAGGATTGTTCCTTTCCGGCCCCAAAATACACAGGCAATAATGCACTCCAGTGCAAATCTTGTTTGCTGGCACGCTGTGTGCTGAGGATAGATCCATGCATCAGGCAATAACAGACTCCCATGTAAACTGAGGCAGCATTTGGGACCTTTCATACAAAACCCTCTGATGGAGTAACAGCGTTTGCGCATATACGGGAGCAATCACTCACTCCATCGCCTTTCTGACAGTCTTCCGTTATGGGCCTTGAGTAATCTCATTTCTTTTTATCATCAAATATCAAATTTCTTTCTCCTTATTGGCAGCGTGCCGCACTGACGAAATTACCGGTGGAGAAATCGGCCCCAAAATACCGAGCTCTATTTATCCGGCCCACACCTGACGCTGAATGTCACCCTCACCATTCCACAATGGCTTCAAAAATTACTGTCCCAAATTTGGATCCTTCCGACAGTGACTTGTTTATTCTTCAGACAAGCTATCTGTGAGAGAGAGAGAGAGAGAGAGAGAGAGAGAAAGAGAGAGAGAGAGAGGGATCAAACAGTGATGGAGTTGGAGTCGAAATCAAGTTGGGTGTCAGTCAGTGACACAGAGTTCCTGTGATAGAAACGTTGTAAAAGTTGCCAAACTTTCACAAAACACAGAAGAGGGAAAAAGATGACAGACATACACTAACAGACAAGACAAAGAGACAAGTGACGAGTGAGGAAAAAAAGCAGCTTTATTGCTAGCATGCTATGCTAGCTGAGGCACAAAATCTATTTCTGAATCGCTGGGAGATAAAAGATCGGTGGATCTGGAGGTAATTTATCCTGATTTTTAATTTAAAATATTGTCATATCTGTCCATGAGTACAGCAGAAAACAACCAAATTAGCTGTTGATTTCCATTCTGACTTTACCTACAATGAATATCGGTACCAATCTATTACATATCATCTTCAAGGACCATTAACTGCACGTAATTACACATCATTAAAGCTTTTACAGCTTCGACTCAATGAAATCTGCTTGATTAAATATATTTCATTTGTGGGATTTATTCATCCTACTGATAATTACTTTTTATCCATTCATAATTCAAGAGAAAGATGTTGCCGTGTGTTTACACAGACATATAGACAGTTATGCAGCCAGATGGTGTAAGTGCCGTGGAAGTGTAAGTGACTTTTTAAGGCCCCCAAAGGCCATCCAGTGAAAGGTTCTAATCAGAGAGGGAAAAAGAAGAAATAGAAAACTTACAAGACAGTCAGCGAGAACCAAAATGTAGTATCACTGAAATAGTAAGCAAATAGGGTTATGTAAGGTTGGAATTTATTGGTCGTGGCAGTTTAGCACATTTCGGGCTGTATTTCTGAGTTTTTATCCGTGAGAAAGTTTCACAGCATGGCGGTCGGATCAGTTTGCAGTACGCTTACCTGCTGTATGCTGCAGCAGCACCTCATTATCACTCTCCAAATCTGCCACTGAGGCAGAGAGTTGGACACACACGTAGCTTGCACCTTCGCTTTAGCTCTTCCTCATACCAACACACACAAATAGGCTCTTCTATAACAATAAAAAACTATGTCTGTGCAATCAGGGTATAATGGCAGGCATTAGTATGCGCTGGCCTGGACGTGGGCAAGTCTCTGGTGGCATGTCAGGAGAAGTGACAGCATGCTGTTGGGCTTTTGGGCAGTCTGGGATGTGGGAAAGAAAGTGAAAAAGATGTCATTTGGAATTTGCCTGTCATTTAAGAGGGTCAAGGGTGGCACTACCTTTCTTCAGTGGTTGTGTGTGCATATGCATGTGTGTATGTATGTGAGTGAGTGTGAGGGTGCTTTTGGACCTAGCTCATTGTTCCGATACCGGGAACGTTTTCGCTTTAGAGCGGTTTGTTCGGACATGTGTGAATACAGCAAGCGTACTCTGTGCCGAAACACATCAACTGAGCTGAGACTGCTTGGAGAGGGTGGTCTCAGAACACTTGCAAACGTTCCATGGGACGGTTTGTTTGCAGTGAGAACACAACTTACGAACGAACCGATTCAACTACACTGTATTGTCGCAAGCATATCCATGACCAAAACACTGCACTGTCGCAACATTGCCACTGCCAGCCAAACAGTTTACCTTGTCCATTGAAAGATACACTGTTGGGTGAGCAGATCGTAAACCTGCAGAACGCTTTTTTGCCTTCTTCTGGCAGCAGCAGTGCGCCTTATTCGTAACACATAATACAACAAAATATTGTTTTCTGCTTAGCGTAGCCTGTTGGTTATATGAACACTTATAAACCCACCAAAGTCAAAGTCAAAGTCAAAGTAAACTTTACCACAGAATAACAATAAATGAAAGTACCATCAACAGTTGTTGCTCCATTTTATGATCTAAAAAACCTCTTAAGGGATTTCCTGAAATTTCCAGCAAAATTCTGACCAGTCACAAAACTGTTTGCAAAGGCATAGTTTTGAGGGCGTCGGTTAATATGTAAGCATGAATCTAAACAAAATCATTTGAAACACTGTGATGCTTTGTAATGTTTTACTCCCTGAATTGGAACCAAATGTAGGCATGAAAGCATCCTGAGAGAGAGAGAGAAAAAGAAATGGAAGGGAGTCAGCATACATACATACATTCATGCATCTGTCTATTAATGAGGAAGGCGGTATTTAAAAATGTGTTTGTAAAGCACGTTAAAGCTGAGATAGAGTATATGGAGAAAATATGTGCTCAGATGAGGAACATAACACCCATATGAGCTTGCACACAGAGATATAGTCATCTTAAGCAATAATGTAGCCAATTTTTCAATTGTCTTTGTTGACGTTACATATATATATATATCTTTGTCTCTTCTCCACTTTAAAATTATAATCATAATATACCTTTGTAATTATTATACCGCTGCTTAGCGATAATTTCTGATGTGTCTCACCTGTTCACAATTTTATTTATCTTTTACCTCCCTACATTGCTTTCTTAATTTCTGTTCAGCCCTTGAGTGAAATGAAGTGATTAGCTATTCATTTAAAAAAAAAATGAAATTAAAAGAAAGAAAGACAGAAAGATATGGCACTCTTCACAGCAAATTTTCTCACTGACTTTTTCCTAATCTTTGGCAATTTTAGAAATACAAATGGAAAGGGAAATATAACGGAAGTATAATTAAGCTAATTGACACAGACGTGCACCTGAGGGATAAGACTTCTGTAGGCCCAGGTGAGTTTTTTCAGTTTATCCAACATTAAAAACATGATGCCAAAAGAATCTGATCGTAATACTAAAAGTATTTTCAGGTTCTTTAAATATAGCCGATTCATTTAATCCTTATAGTGGCCAACATACACAAAACACATCTAAACATACACATAATTCAGATTAACGACCAGATGCAAGAACACTCTAACACTTGCTCTCTTTTCTAATCCATTGCCAGTCCCCGCTCCACTATTTCTTGAGTCAGATTGATTGTGCTGTGGCAGTACTGAAGGAGTCAGCTCTGGGGACGGTATACGTGATCTCGGCGTGGTACAGGACTCAGCGGACTCGCTGATAGCTTGGGAAAGCTGCACATGATTTGGAGTAATTGAGATCTGTGGCCAAGCTCACAGAAGGCCGCAATCCAATATCACAGCAGGATGGCATTGTGATGAGGCAAATTACCCAGCCTGGCTTTCCACAGGTTTTGGAATGGAGTCCATCTGTGGGAGGGGACGAAGGACTCAGGAGTCGTGTGTACAAGTAGGAAAGAGGAGAAAGTGAAGAGCCAAAAACAGATCTTAGAAACTCACTCCATGACATTTTTGCTGCTGAACAAAACCAGTGCTGAAAATGTGCTTTAACCAGCAAAAGTTTTATAGTTATAAGCTGCAGACACTGGGATACTCAAATTGACAGCGCGATAAATCTATCTAAGTGTTTAAAAAATGTGACATCTGAATTTACAGTGAATTAAGTACTAAGAATTATCACACAAGCTGGCCCATCCACAACCATAAACTCAATAGTTTCAAACATTTCACACAAGCAGCTGTGTACAAATCTACACTCATATGCCTATACTCATGAATAAGGGATCTCTTTGTCAGTGTATTACAGTTAACTAATATCCAAAGACTAATCCAAGACTTGGGGGCGGCATGGTGGTGAAGTGATTAGCACTGCTGCCTCACAGCGAAAAGGTCCTGGGTTCGATCCCTGGGTTGGCCGCAGGGCCTTTCTGAGTGGAGTTACCCTATGTTTACCCCATGTTCATGTGAGTTTCTGCTGGAGTCTCCGGTTCTCTCCAACAGTCCAAACGCATACAATATATGTTAATTGGTGACTCTAAATTGGCTAAATTGGTGTGATTGTGTGTGTGTATGGGTTACCTTGTGCCCGTAGTTCTCGGAATAGGCTCCAGTACCCCCCTACGGCCCCGGTTGGGATTAAGCTGTTCAGATAATGAATGAATAAATGAATGGGTCCTAGATTTATAAACATAAATGTGTAGAGTGTGAGTTGCTCAGCATATTTAACAATCTACTATCTTGCCATTTGGTGCATGAAAGTCTAGAGAAATATTATATAAATATCACATGAATCTCTGACTTACTTGTCTTTTGGAGATGCCTAATGGCTTCCATCAAAGTGTCAAGAGCTTGATCTGAAAATCCACATATTGAGGCAAAGTGCTCAGTAAAGCACATTCATTCATCTGCTTGCAACGTGGATACTGCATATGACATGATTCATTAATATTAACTTTTGGAACAGTGCAACTATCCAGAAAACAATGCTAAGTGGCCTTGCTTGTGGAACGACAGTGAAAGGGACTCTGAGAAGTTCTTTATAATCAATATTGTGTTCATAATGCAGCATTAAGGACAAGGATGTATGCTTATAATGGTGGCCTCTGAGAATGAAAGACCTTTGTAATGTATGTGTGTACATTAGCATAAGTGTGTGTCCCTGCGTTTCCCCTTAGACAGCACTGCTGAAGTGTGTCTGGGGCTGGGCTCATGGGACTGGTCTGAGGGCAGCAGTGTTAATTACCTCTCCTCCGAGCGACGTCAGCAAAATATCTGGACTATGCTAAATATTCTCACACCACGCTGTCTCGTCCACTTGCTAGGTGCCGATACATTAGCCTCCATGCTAACTCCAAGTGGAAGTGAGTCAGCAAGGTCTCTGGGCTTACTCACCCCAGGAGAATAAATGATATTCATATAGGAATTAGAGACTTGCTCTGTGTCAATAAGCAGCCCTGATGCATAAGTGCAGGGCATGTGAGTCACTTAGGGCATCAAGCTTAGTGCACACATACAAAATGACAAAGAAGAGTAATTTACTGTTCAGACTGCAACAGAGAAAATGCGGCATCCACAACCAATATCCTGCTTGGATTGTATACATATGTATGCGTCTATTTATTTATTTATTTGCAAAATGCCCAACATTGTGAATGCAGGATGAATAGCAAGTTAACAATAGAGCGAGTCAAAGCTCGATTCAGACAAAGAGCAAATCTGTCAGCAATAAGAAGAATTCAATTTAATATGAAAACATCTGAAGACATCAATCCTTCATCTGAGTCATTTCAATTTTCATTCTTGAAAAATATCACTCCGACAAAAAAAGACAGAAGAGCAGCTCAGCAAATTTGAGCAATTTAGTAGTGCAATGCTTCAGTCTACACCTGAATAGACAATGTACCCAGGACAGGCAGCAGAATTTGACAAAACATTGTATCAAACCTTGTTAGTAAAGACCACATATTAAATGTAATATCTTTCTCTGAGAATCGACAAATATGGAGCTCTTAACAGTGCTTTATGGAAAAATACTTTAATTGGGGGAGAAAGAATTACACAGTTTTCACATTGTTTCCTCATGCAGCTGAAACTGAAGATAATAATGGAATATTTCATGTAGCAGTGTTCTGTTTTTGCTATTTGTGGCCCTTGGAACAAATGTTGCTTTAAATTACTGCAAATCACTACAAAGACCTTGTTGTGACTCACACCCTTAAAAGCAAACTTTTCCTGAATGCAAAAAAGGATACGAAAAGAGAACAATCCGACTTCCCTTTCTTCTTTTGAAATGCTGATATTTCACTGTGTGAGTCTCTAGGGACTCCTGTGCTATAACACCAGCAATATTTGGATGTTCTATGAGAGTAATTAATGCCAAACATGTGTACAACGCAACCAGATATTTTCCTTTACTTCGTTCCCTTTTCCATCTCGTGAGCAGACATGTCCCACTTACCAGTCTCCTCACCTTTTTCCTTGCAGTTTGGTTCATCCGATGCTCAGCTTAAAGTGGACCCGTAACGAATTTCATTTGTCTTTAGAAGGATGGAGGTGTAGTCAGAGCAGGATGGGGGGGCTAACGAGGGACTCACGCCTACCTCAAGGGCCTCATATCGCGGCCGTGGGCCCTCAGAGACCAGGCAGGATTAATGGGACCACACTCTGTGAAATGGGACATGGCCAGCTCAAAGACTTTACACATACAGTAAAATAGGACATGAAGAAAATCATGCAATTATAGTGAGCGGTAATAATTTTGTATTTGTACCGCATTTAGATTTATTATGTTCTGGATTAATGTTGAATCCTTACTATTAAATTTGATATTGAATTGCTTAAACACAAATTATCTGCTAATTGACTCTTATATGTAATCATGTGGCAAAGTCAAAGTTGACAAGCAGCAGTTTTGTAGACCAAAGCACAAGCAAACTAAAAACAAAATCATAACGTCAGTTTTATTGGAGATTCAGCTTTTTGTGCTTGCATGCTAGCCTTTATCCCAGCCTCAGCTTCAGTATCTGCAGGTGCTTCATTTTCTCATAGCAATTTATTATAAAAATGCAGACATATTTCCTTATTATTAAAATAATTCAAATTATGACTGATGTGCACAGTCTGAAGTTTGTCAAAATCAGTCCATGCTAAATGACAGTCCAAAGCATGCAATATAGTTATTTATTTATTTTTCCAGTGGAAACGAGGGAAAAGAAGTGTATGGCACCAATGAAATGGCTGACAGACATTTTTTATTGCAATTTGCTAAGACTACTGGAGCATCAATCTCAGTGTCAGAAGTAATTACAATTTCTCCATTGTTACAGAGAACTAACCTATAGTGTTTTCATTTAGAAATGACTGACAGAGCAGTTTTGCATCTGACACAAGTTTTTTTTTCTTCCAGTCTAATCCCCACAATTCATCTGATACACATCTACACCTGTCATAATTTTCCTGTTAAGCAACTTATTTGACAGGTTCAGTCATGAAAATATACAGCATCAGAATTTGTACTATAAAGTGTCTTTGGAATAGGTGCACATTTCTGGAGCTCACAGTATTAACTCTTAAATGCAAGGTGCTGCAATGGCTGTACTGTTTGAATTGTTTACGTAAGTGCTTTATCTTTATCATACGTGGTAATCGTGCATCTCTCATTTTAATGCATGCATATGCCAATGTATTCTAAAGAACATGGGCACAGCAGTTTTATATATAATTTCAGCGCTATCACACCTCTTTCAGATCAGGCGAGGCTTCATAATTACCTCATTGATTAAATCAGTGTGTTAGAACAGGTAAATTGTGCAGTGTCCCTAATGGATAGAAACCATGCATATAATGAGACATATAGTGCTATCCTGCCTAAGTGCTTAAAACATTTAAGAGAACAAACAGAGATTACACTGTGATATTGCTTCTTTCCACTTGAAATGCAAAAAGCTTCACTTTGTTTGGATCATCCTGTGATCTCTGATGCTAAAGACTCAGCAAAATGATCTCAAAAGATGCTGAATAGACTGTAGTCCATATATGTTAACTACTCACAGATGAAAAGCTATGTATTTGTTTTTAAGGGTTAGAAATAAGCATATATAAAAATACAAACAACATTTTTGGAAAGTATAAAATGCTATAATTTGTAAGTGGAATTAAAATTTCAGGTTGGATCATTGTTAACCAGATATTGAGTTTATACATTTACATTTTTTCAGAATAACAGATTTTTTAATATCTGGATACTGAAACAATTTAGGGTCACAGGACTTGCTCAGGGGGTTCTATGGTGACTGTACTATGGTGGATGCAGACAGATTCAAACCCACATTATAGATCTACCACTAGGAGTTTTAATCTGTGTTGTTTTAGAGCTATTCATTGTACCACCATATAGCCCCTGGGCAAGCCCCTTAGGGTCAAGGGACTTGCTTAGAAGCTCTACACTGTTTGTGGTATGGTGGATACAGACAGTCTCAAACCCATTTCCTGTTTTGTAGGTCTACCACTAGAAGTTTTAATTTGTGTTGTTTTAGACCTATTCACTGAGAGGTAACTGATATCTACAAATATTTTATGTTATATACAATTTATAGATATTGTGTCCACATAATGAACCATCAATAATTATGACCAGCAGCAATTTACAAGAGAGGAATGGGCACATGTCCAAGCTGACTAGCCCTATTATAATGGAGAACCTACGAACTGCTGCTATCGATTGATGAGGCTCCGCAGAGATAATCCATCGACTCCTGCCATCGGTTGCAGCCCAGATGGCTAGGTGCGACTCTTCGATGTTGCGATGTTGCCACCGCCTTAATCCTCTCTCGCAAAGTCAGCTAAATCCGTGCAGGGATCCCCTACCACAGCGGGATCGGGGCTGCCACCTTCTTCAAGCATGACACCCACTGCCCAGGGCCTCCTTTCATGCAGGGAGCCGAGGGCAAGAGGAAGCCAGGGAATAAAAAGTGGTGGAAAGAGGATTAGAACATTGAGCCGTCGACATCTGGGCAGGCCTCGTTTGGAGACGGGATCATCCTGCCATCGAAGAATAACGAATCAGAGAGGCTGTTACTAAGACAGATGATCGGCCCGAGATCCCCACAACCCCAGCAGTGCAAATCTGGCCTACATAAGCTTGCTATGGTCCAACTGAACTTTGAGGCTCAGTGTCAAGAGAAGTCTCAGTCCATAATGCTAATATGGCTCCTCAGAGACAGTAAATCCCAAATGTAGACAAAATTCTTGCTCGATAATTTTAAATCTGTTATGTGCCTCAAGGTCTGCCGAGACAGATTAAATGTATATATTCCTTACCATTATGTTCATGCTTGTGAACATAATGGTGTGCTCCGTTTGACCTGTCTGGTGTCCAATCTTTTTTTTCCCTTTTTAACAGACGGCATGCACTTATATAGAAAGCAGTCTACCCTCTTCCCATGGGACATCTCTGTCTTTAGCCCCACCACCACCTCCACCCCTTTCCCTCACTCACTCCTAACCCCAGCTCACCCAATTCACTTCAAGTCTGACATTGCTGGCTGTTATCATCCAGCAACAAAGTGCCAGGAATGATTCAGGATCCTCCCCCAGGGTCTGTGTCAAGTGTACAAGCCAAGGTTCGCTCGTGCTCCCGCCCATGTCTGAGGGTGGTCTTCCCATCCGTTCCATGCTCACATCTAAACTTATGAATAGTGGTTTACGTAGGAGTGCCAGGAGTTTCTGGCTCAATACAAAAGTGACATAATTCACCCTCGTGGACTCACTCCAGGAAATTCATGAACCAGTTCCGTAGGCAAAGCAACGCTCCCGAGCGCCTGCTTCCTGACCTAACTGATGGATAAGTGCTTCATTCCTGACAATTGCATTTCCACTGTAGATGGATCAATGGCAGCTTATGCATTGCTTATCGCAGCCAAAGCTATGAATACCAGATGCAGCAATATTGCTCTGTTTGGGCGACATAAATCTATCGTAATCCACGCTCACCATTTGCGCGAAGTCTGATTTATTCCATACGATAGCGGGGTGCCTTACACAGGGGAAGGGCTGAAGGGAAGAATGGTGGGTGGAAGGAGAGGTTTGGTCGGCTTGCTATTTTTCGAGCTGTTTGTTTGGTTAAATAAGCCTGGCCTGTGACTCTGAGAGGCAATCAAGGTGAGATTCTGTGAGAGCTTTAAGAGGTCTGTGGAGGGAGTCCAGCTCCTCAGCCACACCTGGAGTGCCATGATATATCGAGTCTTTCTTTTTTTGTTCACACCTTCAGCCTACTGCCTCATAATGATGGACTCTTAACAAATGTTGCTTTGATAAAGTCGACCACCAGCGGCGCACATTTGAATAAAGAAATTGCGCCTTTCAGGGACCTACGTTTGTCATTTTTTCCTGAGCTCAGCCCCTCAGCCAGGTTTCCTTCCTAGGCTGATTTAGCTGTGTTTTGACAGGTGAGTATGGCAAGGGGCTTGTACAGAGAGCTTTTTGGTTAGTCACCTTCACGGTCAATTAGCTCCTGCATCATGCGTGGTATATCTGACAAGTGGCAATTGGGGAGAGAAGACAGGTGGCCAAAGAACTTAAGGGACTAATACAGACAGAGTAGAAATTTATGCAGATTCTTCTCTGCTTAGAGAAGAGATAGAGCTTTCTAATGCCGATTTAAATGCAAGTCTCTGTCTCTAGCGACAGAAGTGTCTACTTCAACGCTTCAACTTTTACATTACCTATGCGTTTATCTGAATAACAGTTTAAAATGTTACATAAAGGTTTGAAAATGAGGTCGTTTCGCCACTGATCTACCTAAAAATAGTATGTAAAACAGGACAGTGTGCCTGGCATCTAAATGTCACGACAGCTCGCAAAGAAGTCTTGAAACTTTGGAATATGGGAAACCTAAAACTTTTAGGGAAGCTTGTGGAGAATAATTTGAAGGGGCCACAACCATTTAAACGTCTTATTCATTCGCTTTGTTGCAACGTTTTGTCAGTTGCCTTTTTTCCTCATGTCTGTTTCATCTCTCCCTCCTTGCCCGATCTTTCCCTTGTTGTAGAGTGAATGTATAAATAGCAGCACTTTTCAAAGCCTTTCACTCGCTTTTCTCCTCAGGCCTCCGGGGAGAACACGTCGAGATGAACGCCGCAGGTCTGCGGGAGGGAAAGTGCCGGACGGCAGGACAGGGAATTTATAACCACCGCTACTCACAGAGAGGTCCAGAGGCTGCCATTGCGGTAGCGCGGTGTGGTGCTAAGTGGTCAAACTAACGTTTGATGTGATAACCTATTAGAGGCACAGTGGAGCGTCTCATTAGCGGGCTGATAATAACATGGGCAAATGTTAACCAAGAAAGGTCAAAAAGACCCAGCCAGGAAATGTCCTGTTCTTTGCTTGGAACACTTAGATCATTCTTTCATCAGCAGTCCGGGTCATTGCTAAAGCAGGGATGTGATTACGGTCGTGTGGCCCAGTGCAATTCATGTGCTTCTGATAGCAAGAGCTCTATCAGGTAGAGGATGCACTTTGACAAGTACAGATGGAGAACTCCAGCCCAGAAGTTACCACGTGTGGCCTGTCAGTCAACACCTGATGTAACACATGTGAAACTTCCCCTGTTCTCTTTCTCCCTCTCTGTCTCTCTCTCTCTCTCTCTCTCTCTCTGGTTCACTTCACTTCTCAAACCCATTCACGCGCTCCCCAGATCAAGAGAATCACAACACTGTGCCATATCAGTGGATGAGCACGTGCCATGAATGGCATAATCTCAAGATTAAAACAAGCAGGAACGACAGCGTGCAGCCGCATCACACAATTAGGGGTGAGAACTGACTTCCGTAACACTCCCTTCGCTTTCTTATTTAGTTATTTGGATATTTCTTTTGACTAGTGTAGTATTGCAGCAACATAATGCTATTACTATACGCAGCCCTCACATTAATCTCAGAAACTACATTTTTGGATCGATATAAGTTTTTAAATTATGTTTTTGTTTTTTTTTAAATACATATTTGCAAAGCAACATTAACTTTTTGATTGTAATGTTCCGTCTTACGACAAGAAGAAATGTGAAGAGCACATTATTAAAGTTTTTAAATAATTTGATCCACACACACACACACACACCAGGTTCAAATCACTGGCACTTGCACCTTGCTCAAAGGTACATCAGTGGTACCTTTACTAGTTTGGGATTTGAGCCAAATTAGTAGGAGTAACTCCCTAACGTTAGTCATGTTCAGTACTGGATCTCTCGAAACAGATACAGATGCAGGAGTAAGCAAGAACATGCCATCCATTTATTCAAAAAACACTCTGGAAAGCTTAACACACACATACACAAACCAAGGGCGGACTCAACTTGCTTTACTAAATAGTGCAATAAACTCTAAATACTACTAAATAGTAGCAAACAGTCCAACAGAAAGTGTCCAGGTAACCAGGTGAGGAAATCCTCTGTAAAGCTGAGAAACAGGAAGAACAAGATCTGGTGAAGAGCGAGACTGGTTGGTCGAGGCTCTAAGCAACACTCTGAGAGGCACAAACAAAGAGGTTAGCATGATGATGTTGGACGAGGACTGACTGGTTTGAATAACAAAATGAGAAGTCAAACAAAGAAAACTAACTAATGAACCTACAACTGAAAGGGAAGTGAAAACACGTGGGGAACACAAACGACCAATAAGCAAGCAAATTGAACAGAGAATGGAAACAGAGACACAGGTGGGACAGACGAGACAGAACTCCAGGCTCAGTATTCCAGTGAGGCGAAGCAGATGTTACAGTTACACTGCCACTTCCCCCAGGTTTCACGACAGACGTTTCAGTCTTCACTGAACATACAGCACAGTGTGTCTGATAATTTGAGATGGACAATATCAAACTCAGCTATAACTAGCTATAACAGAAGTCAGTGGCCTATTCCTGCAGCAGAACTGAAAGCACTAGTAGGTTCATCATTTCTTTCTGAATTCGAGATTGCAGATACTCACCATTTACCACAAAAGGTCAGGCCAAACAAGGCAGTCTGTCAGCAAAGTCCAGTGTAACTAAAAGCTGTTGAAAAAAAAATGGATTTTCCATTGCTCTTGAATCTTCACCCATTCTTTTCCAGCAGATTTTGTGGTAATTAGCCATATAAACACAGTCTTGTAATCAGGTATACTTTAAAATTAACATAGTTACAGTTAAATAGTAAACTGAATATGGGTTCATTTAGTTTTTTGTGAAAGCTTAATTTTAAAAACTGACACAGAACTTGGGCGGCATGGTGGAGCAGTGGTTAGCGCTGCCACCTCACAGCGTGGTGGTCCTGGGTTCGATCCTCAGGTTGGCAGTAGAGCCGTTCTGTGTGGAGTTTGTATGCTCTCCCTGTGTTTGCATGGGGTTCCGCCAGGTGCTCTGGTTTCCTCCCACAATCCAAAAGCATGCATGCAATATAGGTTCATTGGCGACTCTAAATTGGCCGTGTTAGGGTGTGACTGGGAGTGTGATTGTGTGAGTGTGTGTGCTGTGCTCTGCAGTGTATTGGCACCTGCCCAGGGTTGGTCCCCTCTGCGACCCCAATTGGGAATGAGCAGTTCGGATAATGAATGTATGAGCACAGAACTTTCTCCACCTTAATTAAGCTGTCTTGTAATTCAGTTAAAACTAGACTGTACTCTAGATACAAAAATGTACTTTTTTGAAATTTGCATGGAGATTTGCATAAAGTTTGATATTTAAAAACCTATATACAAAACTATTTTGACAGGTCTTTTCAAAGACATTAAAACTGCATTGTGTGAGTATAAGACTAAACTGCAATGAACACCACTGAGGAGATAAAAGTTTTGATTTCCTCCAGTCTCTTTACACCCGAGGACCAGACTCACCAGCCCCCTTGTGTGAAAGCTGATTTAAAGATTAACCAGGAAGTAGCGGGGTTTTTTTTTTTTTTTTGGAGGAAGTCCCACTTGAGAAGATATTAAGGATGTTTAGGGGGATTAAACTTCGACTACCAACTGCTCTTTAAATCCTTTTCTTCTGGTTTTGGTAAAGGCAAGGCACGAGAGAGAGAGAGGGAGAGAGAGGGAGAGGGAGAGAGAGAGAGAGAGAGAGAGAGAGAGTGTTTCGAAGAGTCTTACAAAATAACCCTGTCAGAGTAATTAGCTTCTCCCTGTTTAAGAATGAAATTATACTGGGTCTCTGTGGTGGCTGCCTTTCATATTGTAATGTGGAACGAATTAAATATAACTTGGAATAATGGGCTACGTTTCTCCAATCCTGATGTCCATGCGTTCTTTTTTTTTTTTTTTTTTAACGACTTCCCGAACTTTGATCATGTGGTAAATTCTATCAGTGTCACTAAATGTTCTATGTAAAATTGACAAAGGAAGATATCTGCTATGCAGATAATGATTTTTAGGTTACAAAGTTCGCTAAACCATTCTCTTTGATCAGGCTTCCCACATCAGTCCGCTCTTGTCTTTTCTTGGTCCTAGAAGTGAGTCCACATGGAATAAATAATTTCCTTGACCCAGCCATTTCATCTCAGCACCGGCTGCAGGCTGTCCTGAGAGAGACTCTAATCTGTTTCGATTTCATTCGTCACCGCTCTTTTGTAATTAACCAGGTGGGTTGGATGGGTTAGCTGAGCATAAACCGAAGGAAGACCGCATGAGATGGGGCACAGAGAAGGAAGGAGAAGCCCGAGCGACAGAAGCCAGGAGAGGCAGACGGGTGATGGTGCTTAATCCTCTCCATGGATGGCCGAGCACGCGGGAAGGGCCAGCTGTGATGGAGAAGAGGGGAGAGGAGTGGAGCAGGATCATGCTGGGAAGATGATGAGAGACCTCAGCCGGGGAAATAGCTCACTCAGCCTCGGCTGTCCCTTCCACCAATGCTGCTGTCCTCTCCTAGAGAAACACACATGGCCACGCCCACGCCCACACACAAAAGCAACTCTGGACAACACTACTCACATCTCTCTCTTTCTCTCTCTCTTTCTCCTCTTTTCCCATTTTTCAGTCTCTCTTTCTTCTTCCTACCCTTCAACGCAGCATGGGCATCTAGCCCTCATTCATAATGAGATAATTAACTCTTTGATTAATTGCAATATGGCAAGCAGGATCTACAAGGTCTTCCCAAAGACTTGACTCAAAGCTGGTGCATAGCAGGAAACACAAAGCATGTCACTTTCCTCCTGGCTAGGTCAGAAAAGCCATGCAGTAATTAAGGGGTTTTGCGACATTAGGCAATACACACAATGAACCCGACAAACGTGTTCATAAAGTTTAAACACAATTGTTATTATGGGGGGTAATTTTTTGGTAAATGGTGATTAATTTTTTTTTTTTTTTTGAGACCGACGCACATTTCGTGTTATTTTTTAATTAGTGTTTTAATAACTCAGAATCCCTTTAACTTACAGAAACCTCACACAAACCTCAGAATGACAAGGCTTTGAACTTACTGGACATTATATTTATTCCCCTCTACGTTAAATAATTTCTGAGTACTTCAGTGCACAAAAAAGTGAAACAATTGTGTAAAAACGCATTAATTAATTAATTAATGTAAACACTCGCGTTAGCACTCGCAACTCTCATATGGAATGCCGTCATGTGCAAAAATGTAGTTCTCTTCCAGGAAAGCCAAAAGCAGCTCATTTTTTTTTGGCCAAAATGAGTCCAAATTGGCTTAAAATGACCTAAAACGTCAGTGTTTCTACATTTTCAATTGATCAAAAAAAAGATTTTTTTCCATTTTATAATGTTAAAGAAAAAATATAATGTATATAATATAATTGCATGATTGTAGAAGCCAATAAGACAGACACTGTTCTTACTATTAGTAAAGTTATATATCTGCAGTGCCAGCATTTTTATATTACATAAAGCAAAAAATAAGTGTTAAAAAATTAAAAGGTCAGTTTTTATCAGAAATGTTTTAAGACAGTGTCAACATTTACACATTAAACTATGACAAATCTGAATAGTGCAGAATGTCCTGAATATAATAACATAAGGCATGTATAGCTAACATCTACAACACACAATAGAATTACCCTAAAAACAAAGGTATAGAATAATGCCCAAAATTTTCTTAGGTCTGTAAGGGCTATGGTAAATGAAACATGCTGCCTGATTTTGGCAGAAATAGAAAAGTTAAAATAGAAAAAAAACTGCTAAAATAGAGAATTTTGTTTGAGAAAATCACTTATACACACAACTCTTATGTATAAAGTATGGTTAAAGGTAAGTAAAACAACAGAAAAAGCTATTTGTGGGGTATAACGTGATTGTGGACACTGAACCTGCCCTTTGCTGTATGATTTGCCCAAAAATAATTACATTTATAGCAATGTAACAGCTGCAAGAAAGAGCTTTTGTTGAGAACATCACAAATTCACACATCTCCACATAAAAGGCTGCCTTTTTGTAATGTAATATTCAGAAGCTGATGCTTTTGGTATGCGCCAATTCACAACAGCATCCTTTTGAATACAAAAATACTACCTTTCCTTTGTCAGTCTCTTTGACGAAGCGGCATCGTGTTGTACGTGTGACGTGCCCAAGCTCCATATCTGTCTCTCCAGGTTCTTCTTTCTGTACCACTGAACTAACGCAGCTGGAAAATGTACATCCAAATGCAATCAGGGCCGAGGTTCGGGCCAGTTCCCGCCCCCGCTCTCTCCTCGCGAGCCGGCATTCTCCCAGTCGGCTCTGTTACCGGAGCTCCTCTCCTTCGCTAAAGCGAGTCATTTCCACCAGCCAGCAGACCCGCGAGGGCAACATTTGTTCATAAAATCTTAACGCAAATGTGCGAGGGCACACGCTGGCATGTCACAGTCTTCTAGCAAAACGGAGCTCTCTGGAGATATTAGCTTAACTGTGGTTGACCTGTGTAGTGAGCCTGTGAAAATAGTGAGAAACGGACATAAGTGCACCCAGTTTAAAGCCACTCAGAGCAGCGCTACATGAGACTGAACCAAAACCCTAAGGCATAGAAAAGGCACACATCCATGTGCACATGTTCGTGCATGCATTACCCTACTCCACAAGGAATTAGAATTATGCAAATTTACAGTACATTTACGCCATTTATCAGACTCTCTTATCCAGAGCAGCTTACATTTTTTTAATTATGGGGACAGTCCCCCTGGAGCACTTTGGATTAAGAGCCTTGCTCAGGGGCCCAGTGGAGTCTGGACACAGATCAATCTTAATCGCACAACCTCTTGTCCTACCAGGAGTCCACTACCAACCCCGTTATAGTGAATTCTAGTCTGGGTTGATGGCATGAACCTTGAATGTTGACTAAGGGAAGCTTAGAGTTTGCCACAACAAAAATCTCTCCTCCCCGTGTTGTATTCAACTATTTATTACGTTTTTTACTTATGAATTATTAATCATATGTCCTCTCTTGGTATCTCTCAAGGTTCCTTCCTCGTGGTGTCTGAAGAAATTTTCCTCGCCGCTGCCACTTTAGGCTTGCACGTCACGAGTTTTGGGAATTCGGCAAATTCCGTAAAGCTGCTTTGGCACAATTGTCTTTAGAAACTGCACAAATGAAATTGAACTGAACTGAGTCAAAGCTGCAGCGTGTTTTAATTTTCTGCATGCCTTGGCCGTGAAAAAAAAAAAGCTGGCAGGGACCTTGTGGAAAGCCTGTAAGCCGTGTTGTAAAAACGCAGGTATGGTCGTCTCCGCTGAGCAACACCTTTATTTCTCCTCCGGAGCAGCCATGTGTTTGTTTATAGTCCGCAGCCTTCCGCTCCTAAATGGATGATAATGATCTGCTGTTTGCAGAGACTCGTAACCTCAATAACGGAGACGATCAACTGCCGCAAATACGCACAGGAAGCCTTCAAAACAGCCTTTCAACATCTCAGGCAAGGCAAAGGTAAATATGTGAGGAACCTGATCATTATTTGAGTTAGCGCCGTACTGCCGGATCTAAACTGTACCTACGACTGGAGTTTGTTGTTGTCTTCATTGTGCTGCTGCGGTAACAACGTTCAATAACTTGCAATTGTGTCTTCGCTTTCTCTCTCTCTCTCTCTCTCTCTCTCTCTCTCTCTCTCTTTCTCAAGCAGGAAAACTATGTCTGTCTTTATTTGCTTCTGCGAGGAGGCAACAACTTCCTCCTGGTCGGCTCATTAAGTAGATGAGATGCTCTCGCTCTGTCTGTCTCTGATCAGGCATTCAGACACTAACACAGCCATTGATCTGTCACCTCTTTTGAGAGAGAACTCTGCGTGCTTCACACATGCATGCATGCAGTCCAGAGCTGGACCAAACTGCGTTAATTGCAGGGACTGACGCGCACACACACATACCCACTGCAATCAGATATATCACTTAATTTTGACAGTCCGCTCCTTCTCTATTGATAACGGCGGCGGCACCACAAGAAGCCGACAGAAGTTCAGAAAAGAGCAGCAGCGTCAGAGCCATATTTCAGCCTCCGGTTCATTCTGCCTTTGCGCTGATTGCTTTTCTCTGCTGTGTGTGCTTTATTCCCATCGAGAGGCATGGTGGGACAGCACGGGATTCTGGGATGGCAACAGCGAACGTAATTGTCATCTGACAATGACGAGCTTTATTTATTTCCCTCGGCTAATTATTATCCTTTCTCGCTTTGGCTCCGTCTCTGCGCGCATGCCGAGAGCGCAGCCCAAAACAGACCTCAAGTAACAAGCCATCTGTTGTAGATTTTTAGATTTTTCCCTTTTTTCTCTCTCTCTCTCTCCGCTCGCTTTGCCACGGGTAATCCTGAAACTCGTTTGTTCCACAGCTACTCCTTTCTTCGCAGGCCCCTCTAGCCAAGCGTCTATCGCCAAAGCATCCATGTGCTTTTCTCTCTCTCTCTCTCTCTCTCTCTCTCTCTTTCTCTCTCTCTGTTTTTAGATACCCTATATCTTGCCCTCAGATTTGTTTTCATTGATTGTGTTCCTTATGCAAAGCTACTGCATTCCTGAAAACGAGCATTCCGATCAGGATGTTGTATCAAAGGCAGAGACGCACTTCCAACCTGCTCACACCAAAGGCACCAGGCATCAAAATCGCTGCAAACGGCAGCCGTAAATATTGTGCACAGAATTGTTTTCTTTGTGTCTGACACCGAAATAGTTCAAGGGAGCCAAGTATCTTTTTAAAAAGAGAAAAGGAAAAACCTTAATAACGAACGCAGAGAAAATTCGCGGTATATATTCGCTGGGGAGATTCTACCATCCCATCGCCTGAAAAAGAGTTTCCCTCCCATCATCCAGCCCGAGGAGGGCAGTGTGAGATGCCTTTGTCACCACAACCGCCATATCATTGCCTCTTCTTTCTCTTCTCTTTTCCTTTCGTCTTTTCTCCTCTCATCACTTCTCCATACCTTTTTTGATAGCTCTTCTCTTTTCTCCTCTCCCCTTCCTCTCACTGCATACATTCTCTTCTTATCTCCTGTCCTCACCTCTCTCTTTCCTCCTTCCCACCAGTCTCTTCTCCCTCTTCCTCACTTCAATCCTCACTCTCACCCTTTTAGTCCACCTTTCTTCTCTCCTGTACTTTCTTCTCCTTCCCCCTAGTCTCTTCTACCCCCTTCTTCTTAGTCCCTCTGTTCTCCTCTTCTTCTCCTTTTTTCATCTGCTCACCTCTCGTCATTGCTTCCTTTGTTCATCCTCTCATCTCTTTCTCCCTTCCTTTACTCTTCTGCTCCCTCCTCTTTTTTTCTACACACTTCCTCTTGCCTTTTCCTTCTTTGTCACTCCCCTCTTTCTCACTTCTATCCACACCCTCATCTTTTCCCTCCTATCCTCTACTCTCTTCCTTTCTTCTCTCTTTTCCTCTTCCTTTTTGCCCCGTCTTTCTTTACTGCTCTTCTTTCCTGTCCTTTTATTCTCCTCCTCTTTTTCCTCTGCTCACCTCTCTTTGATGCCTCCTCCTTTCCTTACCACTTCTTTTTCCCCTCTCCACTCCGTTCTTTTCCGTTCTCTCTCTCCTCATCTCCTCTCTATTCTCCTATCTACTCTTCTCTTTTCTACACTCTTTCCCGCTCTCCCTTTCCCCTCTTCTTACTCCCCCTCTCCCACCGCTCCTTCCATGCACTCAATTAATTTACTATTTTAAAAAATGGGGCGATTTATGGAGAAGCGATGCACCAACATCATTTCCTGCTGATGAAAGCGTGATTGGGTGACGCTGAGTGGTGGGGGGGCAGCTTGGTGAGCTGCGGTCGCTAACAAATCCAATTTCCACGCGAACACGACGCCAGACAGAGCCCCCCTGGGCTAGCAGTCATGGCGGACAGCTTCAACCTCACCCCCTCCTACTTCTCACTCACTTCATCGCCATCTCCGACTCCGCCACACTCGTTCTCCTGCACAAACAATTAGGCCCTGATTCCTTCATTATTAATCGTAGACCCCAGACAAAGCACAGAGTGAGATCATAATTAAAATCTATTTGGGAGCATATGCGACTCACTCCCAGAAGGCAGACATGTGACGGAAAGAAAAAAATATGGTGACAAAAACAACAACAGTGATATCTCTACTTCTCTTACTATTTTGACTCATTCGTGGCGAGGCGAAGCATCAAAGTCAATGTACTCAGGTTCAAGAGGTCTGTGTGTGTGTGTGTGTGTGTGTTCGTTTGTGTGAGTGAGAGATAGCGAACCACAGATAGCGAGACAACAGGGAGTGTGAATTTGTCTTTAGGGCACCGAGAAAAATTAAGCGCTCATTTGTTTTCTTGCTGGCATTTACGCCGCTTACCTGGATCGCGTCCAAATGAACAAGAGGAAAAACATGCAAAACATAATGAATAACATCAATGTTATCTTATTAAAAGTTTGGCGGCGATGCCAAAGTCGAGATTTGCAGCGGGAGGTAAAGTCAGAGAAGCCTGCTGTGTACCACTGCCTCAAATACGGGGAGCAGTGGAGATTAGCGCACTAGAACGGGCTTGGCGTCAGACGTGGCCTGGATTCCGAAAAGGGTCGGAGACGATGAGCTCTAATGAACTCTTGCCATCTTCCCTCACGAGCCTCGGCAATCAAGGGTCAAAGGTCATCGGGGTGACTTCCTCCAGATTGGGGTCAAAAGGAGGATGTGTCTAAACACATATAGCAGCGGTCCAAACACACCAAGGATATTTAAGGTCGATAATTACACAGGCTTTGTGTGGGAATGGCAGACGCCAAATAAGACGTGAGGATTAGAGTGTTCTCTTTGATCGCACAATGTCTCGAATTTTACAATATCGAGTTGGCACGCGGGACTGAGATGTTGCCGGTGGGGGAGTGGGGGGTGTTTTTCGTCTGATCGAAAATGATAATCCCAGTATCTTAAGCCTTTATCTCGGTCCACGGACGGCTTGGAACAAAACAACAATAAAAGACATTAAATCAGATAAATCACTTAACAAGATTTGAAAATGCAATTACAGTTGTGGGTTTATGATAACTGAAATAGATAGCGGGAGCCGTCGTGGCGGATTGCACCTCTTTAATCCTAGGCCAGGACTCGCAGGCTTATTTTGAATGACGGAAACGGATCTGAGCGAATGAGGCCTGATGTGCTTTTAGCTGGTTAGTCTCAATTCAAAGAACCGAAAATGGAAATAATCCTAGCACAAAATGCAATAGAGTGGTTAAGTGGAATTGTTGTGGGATAACTCGACTAAGAATGAAGGATTTGGCGTGGGGTGGGGTGAGGTGGAGGGGGGTTAGATTGTATTTCGAAGCAGAAGAACAAAACAGTCAAGCACTGCACTGCGCTGCTCAAACCGAGTTGCATTGTGGGAAATTTTCGTCCTTTAAATTAAACGATTATTTTGGTGTAAAAATAAACAAAAAAAAAATGCTGCAATCCCAAAATCAGCTAAAGGAGGATTTCTGCTGCATGTTCTTGGTGTTGGTGGTGTAGTAGTTTGTCACATTTGCACTGCTTCGACCCAGCCCACGGAGATCCCAGTCGCTGGAACAGTCGCTGCTTTGCTTCCCCCTTTGCTCCCCCCCCCCCCCATGTCATCTGTTTAGTTTGCACTGCTTGTTGGGTTACATGTCACACTTCAGTTTCCTCCTATTCACTCACTCATTTGGTGTGATTAGTGTCACCTGGTTCACTCACGTTATATGACAGCATGACTCAGATTAAAGTTTCTTTGTCTGTTCCAGAATGTTTGATAGTGTTTGATACCACAACCGGACAAGCTTGCGCTCTTCGCCTAGGATTACAGTTGGGCAGTTGCTTGTGTAACGGTTGGGTGTTCACCCTGTGATCAGAAGCTCGCAGGTCCGAATGCAGAACCGGTAAAGTTGCCACTAAGGCACTCATGAGCAAGATACCGTCCCCAAGCACTGTTTCCCGGGTGCTGCCCTTGTTAGCTACGCACTTCTACTTCACAGATGGGTCAAATGTAGAGGTGGTGTGCTGTGGTGTGTTCACAATGACAAATAATAACTCACTTACATTATCTGCTCACGAGTTATTTTCAGTTTGCATTTCCCTGTCATTACCAGAGACTTTTTAGGTTAAGTGCAAGCTGACGCCTCTGTTGTGTGACTATCCTTTAACAAAATGGTGTAAACAAATGTCAAGAGCTGTAAATCAGGCATCTGCATCTTTCCTCTTGCAAATATGACACTCGCCTCTAGACCAGGAGGTCACGGGTTCGAATCCTACCTCCAGCACTAACATCACTGGCTCCCTGAGCAAGACCATGAATCCCAAGTTGCTCTACGGGAAAGAACAATTTGAAATTAGGAAATGGAAGTTGCTGTAGATAGACAGTCTGCTAAATGTCTAAAATATAAATGTGTAGACAGAAATGGACAGTTGTGCAGTCATGATGAAAGGTACCTTGCTCAGGAGTACCTCAGTGGTACCTCTACCGGTCCTGGCATTTGTATCGGCAACCTTCCAGTGTATTAAATGGGTTAAAAATTATGTAAAAGATTTCTGTTCTTGTTTCTGTGTATGAATGTGAGTGTGATCACATATACTGTATGTTGATGCCTTCCGCCCACCAGGCCTCAGAAGCAATGCTCTCCTGTCAACAGTATCCCGATGTACACATAAAAGCCATAAGATTTAGCAGTTGTATTCCAAGTGCATTAAGACTTAGACAAGTATCGACCTATCTGATAAATAAACAAAGGCGCACACTGTTATGCGTGCACTCATATTTATTAATCCTATTCGTTCCTTTGGATGAAGTCCTACTGAGTGTGTCTAAGCGTATGTATGTGTGTGTCTCCCTCTTTGAGTGTGTAGCTGTGGAGGGCTGGCGAGTAATTCTTCATTTACATCTCCAAACACAGCACTATTCCAGAAGGCCAGCTGCCTCACCGTACGATTTATTGCACAAGACCTTGAGGTAAATTTCCCTTTAAGTGTTTCATAATGGACACAGCAGTTCATCTCGTCCTGAGTGTCTCTCTTCTATCAGCTTTCAATCCCGCCGGGAGGCCGTTGTCTTCCGGCACAATTCAGGCCGCTAATTCCAAATAGCCGTCCAAATACTGGCCCCAAATTAACTGATATTTAGCCAGTAATTAAAATCTTTGTCACAAAGACTGCAGCTGCACGGCAGCGGAGCAGGCAGACGGAATCTTTCACAGATGTGACAGAAACGACAGCATGGAGACGCCGTACGAAGAGCCCATTTTCCTTTCATCGCCGCTAGGTTTGTCTGCGCCCTCAAACCGACTCGTGCTTTTGTTTGTGCTTCGTCGCTGGTGTTAATAAAGGGCCTCCCTCGGAGAGACGCTTTCGTCGGGAAGCGTTCATCGCGTCGTCACGTCGTCGTCAGCACTGTCATTTAACTCGGGCTTGATGTGACAGGGCAGCGTCACGGGAAAACGCTGACAGCTCCGCTGTTTCCCTTACCCGCCTTCCTTCTTCACTCCACCACCGAGCCAAGCTCAGGCATCCGCCGAGGCTCTTTCTGCCTCGCTTTTCCCACCCTCAATGCCGCGTCGCACACGAGCCGTTCGTTTGGAGAGGAGCCACGGGAAATGGGTTTGGATGTGTCGAAAAAGGGGATCGGTGTGTGTGTATGTGTGTGTTGTCAGTGGGAAGCGACGTCCAAGGGAGAGCGGAGGCTTCCGGAACCCCGCTGAGGCGAGTTCTCAAACGAGGTGGCGCTTAAGGAAAAGCAGACGTGTGGGGAAACATTGCACGATAATAGGCAGATGTCAGGTTTGTGAGAGTGCTGTCTTGTTAGACTCATTAGACAAATAAACACTGGTCCCCTCACAAACGTGTGGACACAAACTAGGGTACAGGTGTCGCACTGCCACCATAAACCTGATCATGTCGTAAGACAGAAATAAAATAACAAAATAAGTCTCCTGGTTCTCATTATGTTGTTATGATGTTCAGTTTGGGGCAGTCATTATTCATTATATAAAAACATCACCAAATAATATGTCATTTGATTGCCAAAAACAAAACTGCAAGATCCACCTGCTGCTGCTTCGTAGATTGGGAAGAATGAACACACACATTTACATTTGCAAATGAAACAGGAAGCCTGTAAGTTGTTCTGCACCAGGTTACAAGCAGAGTGAGCATGTCTGTCTCTGGCATCCTCGTGCAGTGCTGCAGAGAGAAACAGCGAACTAATAGCAGGTGTTTGTCCATTTTTGGGTGTGCGTAAGTCATGCAGACTTTTTCAAACTAATTAAAAAGTGACTGATTGATCGCACTGCGCTGGTGCGGCTTGCTGAAGGTAAACTCCCACCAGGACCCGAGGTTAAGGCTGCGTTTTAACTGGGATGGCATCACACATGGTCAGCGCTGGATGCACCAGGGTCATTCATTATCAAACTGCAGGGATCACATCCCTCAGCCATCAAAATCACATCCGTCAACACCTTCAGGTGCCATAGGCTCCCTGTTCACTCAGCTTTACTGCTCGATGTGCTCATGAAGCACTGCAAATCACAGAGTGAGAGAGAGGGGGAGGGTAACAGGGAGAAAGAGGAAGACAAACTAAACTGAGAGAAAGAAAGAAAGAAAGAAAGAAAGAAAGAGAAACTGAGAGAGAAAGAGAGAGGAAGACCAACTAAGATATTTAGAGATAAAGAGACAGAGAGACAAAGGGAGAGAGATTGAGACAAAGAGACAGAGACTGAGAGAAAGTGAGTAAGAAGTAGATTGAGAAAGAAGGAGAGAGAGAGTGAGATACGATAGAGAGAGAGATTGAAAGAGAAAAAGAAACAGAGAGAGAGAGAGAGAGAGAGAGATGAAGAGAAACAGTGAGAGAGACGGAGAGAAAAAGAGGAGAGAAACAGAGTGAGAGGAAGAGAAACTGACAGAGAGATTGAGAAAGAAAGAGAGAGAGAGATTGGGAGAGAAAAAGAGACATAAAGGCAGAGGTTAAGATGAAGACCGGAGAAAGAAGTTAGAGACAGATTGGCCGAGAGATGGAGAGAGGAAGAGAGAAACAGAGAGTGAAGAGCAAGAGAAGAAGAGAATGAGGAAAGATAGAGTAATACAGGGGACTGAGATAAAGAGAAGCAGAAAGAGATTGGAAGAAAAACTGAGACAAGAGAGAGAGAGAGAGAGAGAGAGATTGAGAGAGAAAAAGAGACATAAAGGGAGAGGTTAAAATAAGAGATTGTGAGAGAATTAGAGAGAACAAGAGAAAGCGAGAAAGAGGAGAGGAATAGAAACTGAGAGAGAGAGAGAGAGAGAGTAGAAATCAAGAGAGGAAGAGAATGAGAGAGAGACTAATAAAGGGATTGAGATAAAGAGAGAGAGAGAAACTGAGACAGAGAAAGAGACTGAGAGAAGAAAGAGAGAAATAAACTGAGATTAAGATTAAGAGAGAAAGAGAGAGAGAGAACTGGCAGTGAGATTGACAGGCTGTTCAGACAGCCTGTGTCTGGTCTCCAGTGGCGAGTGTATGACAGGCCTGTAAATCTCTCCATGCTGAAAGAATCAGCCTGACACACACAAGGCCTCTCACACACACACTACACACACACACACACACACACACTTACAAACTCAGTACTCCCAAGCCACACCCAGGACACAAACCCAAACCTAAGACACTACTACCTTACACTACTCACCACACAGAATGGTACACTTGGCAAAACTACCCTTCCCCAAATTTCTCTCTCACACATACTCTCTCTCCTTCTCTCTCACTCACTCTCTCTCATCTTTCTCTAACACACATGCACACTCTCTCTCTTTTCCAGGAGGTGAGAACAAGAAGGATGGAGTAGAACAGCCTGTCGGTCTGTCTTGGCAGATAACATGAGGCAAAGTGTGTGATTAGCCGCTCTGCCAAAAAATTGTCTACAGACAATCCCGAATGTTCTGAAACAGCTTAGTGTGTGACAAGTCATGTGTAAGTAAGGTAAAGTGATGGAGTGTGTGTGTGTGTGTGTTTAAAAAAGCTAAAATATTAAAAACTAGAGGTGTGATGAGACACTCGGCTCATGAGACTGGGCTCATGAAAACAAGACCTGATGAAATTTTAACATTATTCTTAAGAAAACTTCAGTGGTGAAACATATGACTGGAAAATTTGACTGAAAGACATCAAAAGTCAAGTGTGAAACGTGCATTTAGAACTCAACTGACTGGACTCTCTCTCGTATGATTCCTCATGCAGCTCTTCACACCGTTACTGTGCATCAGCTTCTAACTTCTAATTGAAGAGTAAATAATCTAATGAAAATAATCAGATTGCACATTTTAAAATCATGTTCATTAAAACATGTTGAAAGTGAAAGTGAGTGAATATTTGTCATTGTGAACTCAGCACAGCACACAGTGCTCCACAACGAAATGTGACCTCTGCATTTGACCCATCCGTGAAGGAGCAGTGGGCAGCTAACAAGGGCGAACACCCAACCGTTACACCACCAACTGCCACCAATACCCATGTTAGAGGCGTAATCCCTGCTAAATGGACAGATACAATTAGAATAGAATAAATTACACCCAAAATGTTCAAATAATACCACAACTCATCTTCTTTTTGTTTCTTTTGGCGCTGTCCTGGAAAAATGTGTGATCATATTTGGCACTGGCTGTTTTTTGGCAAATTTTTAACTCAGTACCAAGTGGAGCGAGCGTGAAGGCTGAGTTGCTAGTGAGCACTCACAGTTGAGCACTTACAGACCCCACATTTTGCTCACGAAAGTTCCACTATGCTCTCAGAATTTTGGCACGAAAATAACTAGCTATTTCGCCAGACAGCTTTTCACCTTGACGGAAAATATTGGCATGTTTTAAATCTCCTGGCATGAGATCCTGTCACACCCCTACTAAAATTATTACTAATATGGGAAGATGGCACCAATCCGATACATGGATCAGATATCGGTCCGATAACAACTCAAATAGCTGGATCGGGTATTGGTGGCATTGGGCCGATCTATGGAGTCAATCTGTAAATGTGTGCATGCTCAATTCGTTATGCATCGGAAGTGGCACTGCGGTAAAGCTGGTTTACTGTTCAACATTCGCGCTAATGCCTACATATTGATGACGATGAGCAGAACAAGCAACGCAACACCCTACAACCCCAAAAGCGAATCACGTGATTATATTGTTTAAATTCCTTAACAAGCTCTCACTCGCAATCTCTGTGTTTTTGATGGTTTTAGCTCCACAGGATTAGGGACCGTCACAAAACTACAGAAATGTGTTTAAACAATCTTTTATGATGTTATTTTAATAATAAATAATTTAGCATATACATATGGGTTTGTAATTATTACATTGTTTTAGTTAAGTCAAATATTTCCTTAAGCATAACAGAATAACCTCAGTCATGTATTCAGACATTTTTACAGCATTGTAGTTTAAAATAGCCACAGTCCAAAACACAGGAGTTAAAAGTGAAGGTGGAAAATCATATCAATATTTTCTGACCCCACAAGAGCATGTCTTCCGTGCTGAAATGTGGAAAAGAGCTTCACTGTTTCACTTAGAGCCGTGACATTTGCAACCATCATCTCAGGTTGCCTTCTTGTGTTTAGTTTTCCACCACCTCTGTCCTCTGTGGCTACTTCAGTCCACAGGGAGAGCCCTTACCCAGCATCCCTTGCTCTGCAACATGATTTGGTCTGAGCAGAGATGCACTTAGTGAGCCAAGTTAGCTATGCTGCTCCGCAGCGAGAAGAGCTTAGAGCGAGCCATATTCCAGCGAACCCGTGCAGACATCACTCGGCCTGGGCATGTCCCTTCTGGCTCGCCCTTGTTCTCTGTGGAGCTCTGGGACCTGGACAACACAGTCCTTTGGACAGAGAAGAGAAGGAGGGCAAACAGAAAGACAGACAAAAAGACAGAGAGATATTCAGAAAGGCTGAGAAGTTTGCAAAGTGCCAGAATAAAGAAAAGGCAGGGAATGAATAAGCGAAAGAGAGAGAAAAAGAGAGAGAGATTTAAGCTCATGGTTGCTTAGCTAAGTTCAGGATTCTGATGGGTGAACACTCCAAAAAGAAATTAAGAGCAGCAATTGTTTTCATGGCGGCTTATCCCCGACAATAAATGATTAATTTTCTCTATATCGAAATCTGTGTGTGTGTGTGTTTGTGTGTTTTGAACCACTCACGCTTCTTATGTTAGCTGAAAACCCTCTTTTGTTAGTTGAAAACTGTATTTTGTTTAACTATCAAGAGCGTGTCTCACTAGAGGCTACTGACAGACCAACACATACAAACCCACAGTGAGTCCGCTTCCTTCATCTTCAAGCAAAGCAAAACCATTTTCCTAATGATTATCTCTCCTCATAGCAAGCTTTTTTATCCAGTTTAGACACATTTTCTTGGCTCTATTCAAACCTGCCAGGAGCAATTATTTCAGCAGTAACGGGAGGTGCTTTTAAGCAGAAAAATAACATTATCTGTCAACTGATCAATGCCTCTTCCCATGGGTGTATGTGCATGTGGGCACGTACCTGACTTTGTGTGCATGCTGCCATTAATTTGACAAGGGGACCAATTGAAACATTTAAAATATTCTCAAATGAGTTCTCCATTCCCAGGAACAAAACAAAAACCATCCTCAAAATCATAAAAAGCACAGCTTTCTGAATCCAGAGATGTTGACTTGAGGCAGAGACTTGGACTGAAGTCGCACTTAAGTCGCAAAACAATGACTCGAGACTTGACTTCAGATTTGCCCTCAAAAGACCTGAGACGAAACGAACGAACGAACTTCCTCTTGCCGTAAGAGTCCCTTACTATCTCTTCAATGAGATGTGTCTATTTAGGGAACCAACCCTCATACTTATGTTTCTCTAACGTGATTTTTTGTTTAAAGTACATAACGTAGTTGGCGGTAACATGGTTTTATTGACAGTTGTTGATTTAAGTCTAACTTTACAGATTCCCTCCCTTGATATTATGTGCAACAGAACACATGCGTGCAGTCACCAATATTAAAACAACACTGACCATCCTGTATTCTGTGGTGCAGAACAAAAAAGGGTACCAATATTTCAAATTTTATTTATCTGCTTCAAAGCTTTCATTCTCTTTCTTTCATTCTGTGTTGAAACAGCACTCTTAACTGACCATACTCTGGTCAATTTTGAAACTGTAGAGTATAATAATAGATGACAGTACAGTGCATGCTTTCAATTCATAACATACAGCAATGCAGTGTTATTTAGTCCAAATGGCATGCATCCGATGAGAGAAGTTCATTTCAGTCATTAGAGACTTGAGACTTGACTTGGACTTGGTAAAAATGACTTGTGAACATCCTTGTCTGCATCTCATTGCACTGCAGTAAATCCAGTGCGAGCCAACATGTGTTCGAAAAGAGAAAGAACATTGCCGTTGCCGTATTTCACATATGGAGAGCATGCATGAACAAGCATAAACACATGTACAGGTTTAAGGAGTATGTATATCATTCACAAGAGCCACTTACATGAGATTTATGATGGACTGAGGGGGTCCAGTGCCGTATAACATGGGCAGCGCGATGGCGTGCTTGTGGAGGTTGCAATTTTCTTCTATGCCCCATTTTATAACAGTGATGGTATTCGTCCTCCAGATTGACATTTTTATGCTTCTTTTCCCTCACTGTGTACTGGCCTGTGCCAGAGGGAGACATATATGTATAGAACAGCCAGATTACCCCTTCCCAAGAATGAATGTAGGGGCAGAAAATAACCCATTTCAGTAGCTAGACTGATTACAATTGGTGTGTGAATTCACCTTTCAGCAGCCTCCATTTTGTCCTGCCGACTCTAAATACGCACCTTTCAGACAACAAAGTCCCGGGAGGATTGAGAGAAGCTGTAAAAGTGAATAGGGAAATCAAGGAGAAAATATGTAGAGGACATTGTAGTTATCATATCACTGCTGTGGTTGTGGAGGCCTGTCCTATTTCACGAGACGGGTCTACTAAGGAGTCTCTCATTCCGGAGCCAAATAAGTAATGATGCCCACCTCTCGCAGTCCCACCGGATAAATGCTTGGTTAAGTGCTTCTCCATCCAACATATCGCCTGCTGCAATGGCAGCTTTGCTCAAAACACAGAGAGAAAAAACAATCCTCGCTCTGCTCAGCAAGGCACAATGAGCTTTTCATTTTTTTATCAATTTGTTTTTATCTAGTTAAAGCTCTCAACTCCCTGAGGAATGAAACAAGAAAAATGGACAAAGTCAGCATGTTATGTGTTATTTTTTTTCTTGCAAACAGCAATATTGCATTTCGGGTTATTTTGGCGCAGCGAAGAAATATGTCAGCAACAATATTCTCTTAGGCATATCAAACTTCTTAGAAGGATGAGCTAGGAGCTCACCTTTTAATCTAAAACAGTATTTTATCCAAAACAGTGCATGCACCTCTTGCAATTTTTCACTTCACATTTAGTCTACAGTAAGCAAATCAACAGCTATGTTGAGTATGTGTTAAAAGTTTTTAGCACTATTCTGCTTCATCCGGCACTTTATGACATAAATATGAATTTTCATATCACTTTAAATTAGTGTGTACATGCTGCAGATTATATTACATGAAATATTAATGGTTGTATAGTACAACTAGTCTGAACTCCAACATTTTGCAGCCTCCATAAACTTAATTTAATAATCATCATGTGTATTACAACCAACCAGAACTGATCTGATAACAGTGCAAGAGGGTTTATGTGATGTAAAGATCAGACAAGCACATGAGATTTCTCCATGTGGTGTAATTCATGGCAGGATGTTGATGCAATTTGCAATAATCTGCAGTAAGTTTCAGGTTTGTTTGTGTAGCGTTATAGTATTAAAAATGCATAATCATGTTGAATGTCTTTATTGCTCAATCATTAGTGGTGGTCAAAAGCTCTGCTAAAAGCTAACAGTGCCAAGCTTCCCCCTGTTTTTCATTTTCCCTTCAAACTCAGGGTCAATCAAATCACTGCCAACGGGGAGATGCTGGCTTCATCTCAGGCTTTACCTCATCTTTATCAGCAGCAAGTGTCCGGCGTGTCACCCTGGAGCCGATGATAATAGCTGTCTCAGGGAATGTTTTCTGAATGAATAGTAAGAAAGGTGTCGCTGGTGTGCACCATCGCGGCAACCTTCAGAGATCCGCTTACACGTGGCATTTCAGTCGTTCAATCTTTTAGCCTTTTGAGAGGGTTATTTAGAGATATCAGCGGAGAACAATAGGACAGTTCTGAAGAATGGTGCTGTCTTAGTCTAATCCTCTGTAGTACAAATCCTTATTACGGACTTGTCATGAACAGGGTCATATGTTAAAAAGGTCTGTGGGCTATATATGTCTGAATAGGTCTTTGCCTGAATGTCTTGCAAGGCCATCTACTCGTTCCATTTATTCGCTCTGGGGCTCCATGTTGCTATATAACCCTATTACGTGTTTACCCATGTTAGATGTCGGGATTCATGCAAGTCACAGCCCCTTGCTGTGCTCTTGTATAATTCAGCAGTACAAGCCCATTAAGAATAGATGAAATATCAGCCTAATGCAATTCATTAATATTAAACAACGCTTCAATTTGCACATAAGCTGGCAGCTTAAGCCCCTATCAGAGACAGACCTGCGAGGCATTCTTTAATCGCAACTTGACTCATCAAGTTGCACCGTGCCACGGATTAGCATAGATGCTAACGTGAGCCAAGTGTGGGCATTAATTGGAGAAAAACAAACAAATTAATCAGCATTAAAGAAGGCTAGGCGCGTCTACTTGATAAGAGACTCAAAGCAATGGACATCAGAGCAATTCCCTATGGCCACTGGCTGAAGAGAATGTTTTTAAGGCACCAGATGGTAGACGTGTCCCTGTACCTAGTGCACACTCATTGCATACACACCACATCAAGTTTGCCTTCTCACAGAGCGGGCAAACTCCACAGGTGCATCAAGATGTCTGGCTGGAAGACATCCAAGGTCCAGGTGTCAAAATCACCCCACCCCCCACAGCCAAAACCCCACTCACCCACCTGGTCATAATCACCAAGAGCGAACAGGCTGGCGGGGGTGGCAGCGGATGACACACTCCGACAGCCCCCTAAAGTCTTCCCAGAGACTGCCAGTCGCAGGTAACAGCATGTTACGCACAGGGGGGCGCTGCCACTGTCTCGGTCAGAGCCACATGGAGCCCGTCTGGAGGACGCTTCCAGCTCAGAATGGTGGGGAAATCGAACCTAAAGCCCTTTGCACATTAATCTTACACTCTGGCATTTCAGAGGCACAGGCATTTACACAAGATCTCTTGACTCCTAGAAACAGAGACAGCTAATGAGAGAGAATTAGTGCAGGTTAACTATGGGTGCAGACATACAGAGGGAAGAGGGCTGTGTTTGGGGAAGATCTATTAATCAGCCTTTTTCTTTCTGTATTTACTCTTTTAATTTAGTCTCTTTTTCATTATACAATTTGGCACTTTTCTTGTAATATGTGTAATGTTTGCACTTTGGTTTTAATGTTTCATGTTTTTGCATTGTTTTATGTATTAATCAGATTTTTATCCAATTTAGATTGTTCCCATTTTGATTTAGTCTCCTATAATTATAGTTGTTTTTTTCATATAAGAAATTAGTGGCATGCACTTAACACAAATCAGCAAGAATATGAGTCAAAATAAATAATAGTAGGCTTACAAGTTGTATTATCTGGCTAAAATTACCATTCTGTTTCCCAGCCCGGCTACCAGGCAGGCAGGTGGGGATATGGATCCAGGTGGAAGCTGCATGTCATTGCTTCTCTGTTAAGCAAAGGTACCGTTCCTGACATCGGCAGAGGTGTTAAGAAGAGGAATTAATTCGCAGTGAATGATACATAGTGAAATTGTAAGCTGATGTCAGTAATTGTTAATTGCTTAACTTTACCTAAGTTTACTTAAGGGAAGGAAAAGTGGATATTGAAGTTGGTTATTTTAACATAAATTTAGGCAGCTAAGTTAGCTATAGAAAATGCTAGACAGCATGAATGACCAGCACGAGGCACCTAGCAACTGTCCATATTCTTTCCCATCGCTCTAGTATTTTGACACAATATCAGTACAATGTTGAGTTTATAATCAGTTATTGTAAGTGAAAACTAAATGACATAGTGGCATCAGTTATTATGAGAGAAAATTAAATGGAATAGTGTTGCTGTTAATGCTATTGTACTGGTATATTTCAGTCATTGGCTAGATGGATATACGAAGATATTTTAAGAGAGTCAGTGAGAAGCAGGAGAGTTAGGGTTAGGGTTAGGTTTCCTAACCACACTCCCAGGGACTATGCCCCCCTATCTTTCAATCCTAGTGACATTCCTGATTCCCACATTCCCAAGGAATAATTGTTTGAAGTTACCAGTCGGTTAATGATTAGAATTACTGTACTGATCTGAAGATTGATTTGATCCCTAGCATTGCCTTTCTTTTCCGTCCTTTTATTTATCACTTCTGTAAACCAATCAGGCAAAATTTGAACCATCACGGTTAAAGCTACAACAAGACCATTAAATGTGGTCTAAGATTGCAGGGGAAGTCACTAGCATGTAGTGAATGCTTGTGATACAGTTTGAGTGAAATTCCCGAGGAAGTCTCTTCTTGCTTTTGACAGGATCTGGTTGGTCATCAGAGCGCTAATTAAGTCCTATCGTTTATTAAATTCTCTTGAACTCCCGGAAGCTATGAAGAAAAAATGAGACTGAGAGAAAGAGAGAGAGAGAGAGAGAGAGAGCTAATGTGGGGAGGAGTAAGTGAAAAGGGGCTAAGTGACAAAGGGAAAGAGAGGGTGAGAGGGTAAAAAAGGGAGAGAGGGAGGAAGCAGGAGTACTGCCTGGGGGAGTCAGAGACATTTTAAATCCACTTGGCGTTATTGGTGCCTGGGGATGTTAATAATTGATGAAAGGGTATTACGTTATTCAGTTAACACTGTACATTCACCATTTAACTGCCCTCTGGAATGCCCAACAGTGCTCTCAGTCTCTCTCGCGCTTTCCTTGGCCTCTCTCACTCTCTGTCTGATGGGGGGATGAAACATAAACTCTGGCAGGGGAGGGAGGTCCCCTAGCACTGGGCAGTTGAATGTATCTGCCATGACTCCTCTGTTCAACAGCTTCCTACATCCCCAGCTCTCAGCAGGGGATTTGCAGCCTGTCCAGCATGAGGGTGTGTGTGCACTGTATGTGTCTGTGGGTGTAATACACACCCTTGAGCATGAGAAAGTTATTCAAAGCTTACTGATGCTACTGTTTGTGTATACACAAACCTTTAGATGTGTCTACAATGGGATGTGACCTGATCATTTGTCAGTCAAGCGGGAAAGCTCCAAACGTCAGTCTTATATGAGAGATGTACTTCCTTTAGTGCCTGCTAGTGGGCACTGCGAGGGAATGTCTAAACAAAGAGCTTCGGTTTTGTAGTCAGCATGCTAAGTGGTTTGAGTGTCCCCTGGGCAGAGAGATACATGACCCAGCTAAAGTCACTCTTAGCTTGAATGCCCCAGAAAGGTCACAGGTCAAACACTAGGGTGGGATATATCCAAGTACACTGAGGCTGGCACCCTGCCTCTGTGCCACAGGCACTGTGGGCAGCACTGACCACTCTACACTCTGACCACGTTGGCATTCTCTCCTAGTCATCCTGCCTCACAGCTGACATTTTCCAAAGCTGCCCTTCCACTGGTGAAAAATACAAATTAATTCCAAACAATTATTACCTTATCATGTAGCTACTGCTGAAGCAATTTCATACTTTAATTTCTGACAAGCAGCAAATTTCCTTTGAGCAGCTTTGTGCAATGCCGATTGTAATTGTCTGTTAGGGAACAAAAAAGAACGAGCCCTACCAATGAAACTGAATTGAATAGTGGGGAGGGATTTCCATTAAAGCTGACACACTGATACTTCTGTTTTCAAATTTAAGTGGAATTATCTACCTGCTAGATGTCAGAATTGCTATACATCAGCTAACGCGGCAGTTAAGATACAAAGCGCCTAATTCCATCAAAACTCAGTAGATGCAGTAAAACAAAATCTAAAAGTGTGCCAGTGTCTTCCACATTCAATTTAGGCATCTCTAGGTAAGTGAAAGTGAGTGATTATTTGTCATTGTGAACACACCACAGCACAGCATGCAGTGCACCACAACCAAATGTGACCTCTGCAAGAGCAGTGGGCAGATAATATGGGCAGCACCCATGGAGCAGTGCTGGGGGACAGTACATTGCTCACGAGTACCTCAGTGATACATTTAAACTGGCAACCTTCTGCTCACAGGGGCGGACACCCTAAACGTTATGCCACCAACTGCCTGGTGTAGGGTAGGGTGTCTAATGAAGGTCCATGAGTGTAAATCCAAATTATATTAGATGCAACCTATGTAAAATCTTTGTTAATGTATATTGGTCATGTACATTTGCATAATTTCTTGTTATGCAGTTATGCAGAAAAATATTGAGTCGACCGCCCGAAAGCAACATTTTCATTTACATTCACTGTATTTTTTGAAAGCTGAATCTGCTTTAAAGTGTAAAGGGGTCACACATTTATACTGGAATAGAGGGATGGTGAAGGGAGTGATTTTCTTCTCAGTCCCATGGTACATGTTCATTTTCTATTCCTTATCCTCTCTCCACTGGGATATCCTAATTGGCTGAAAGGTTCCTGTTCTGTAAGGTGACCTCCAGTCAGATGCTCCATCATCACCATCAACTGTAGTGGGAACACAGGTATGTGCCACTGCCCTGACCTTAACCGCAGTGCCTGCTGGGTAATGAGTGGCGTGGAAACTGAGTGCAAAATGGCCAGAGGGATTTATGGTTCGTGACCTTCTTGGGTCACAATGGACTCATGCATATGGAGTTAATATGTGAGGCAATCACTCTGGAAGCAGAGATTTGGACAGAAGAGAGGTTCTGAAATGGGCCAAGCAAACTCACCTCTGTGCAGTGGCAAGGGAAGGGCAACTGGAGCTCGAAAATAAATATTAAAGAGTGCAATGCCTATTATTAGCACAGACACAAATACAAGTGTACTGAGGCTATATGCCGACCGTCACATGAACAATGCAGGGGCTCATGACATTTTATTCCTCTGGCTAGCAGATGCGCAAGCACCAGGAATCTAATTTGCCCTTAATAAAGGCGAATCTGGCATGGCTAATGTTTGGCAGATGTAACATGTGCAGGGGAGATGGAAGAGGCAGAACAATCTCTCTCACACACACACACATAAACCTCTGCCCTGCTAGCATCCCGTTTTAGATAGGGTGAGTTTACTGTGTGTGATGTTGGATGACCGAAAAAATGAGGTGAGAGATAAAGTGATACAAGCAGCTTCTCTGACAGAAATTATGAGATGAGGATATTTACAACAGAAGCCTTGTAGAGGTGGGCTGATGTTTCTCAGTAATAAGGCAGGTGTGACGTTATTGTATATATTTGCGTTTCCTAGCAAAGGCCATTAACATTTAAGCCTGCATGGGTGGAGACACATAAATTAACTTCACTGTCATCTTGGGGCTCTCTTTCTTTCTTTCTCTCTCTCTCTCTAGCGCCCACACACACACACACACACACACAGCAATTACAGATTTTGCTTTTGAGCAGAATATTCATTGGAGCTGACGTCAGCCCATGTCCTTGAGCTAGACGGCTGTGCCCAGTGTAGTGAGCGGGTGCCCCGGTATTCTGTCTGCTTCTGACAGTTTAATAGGAGAATGAGAGAGCCACAATCACCATGGCCAACACTAATACACCAGCTACTTCTCTAAGCCCCCTTATCTCCTACTACCCCCAACATCACAGCCATGGGTAACTTCCTCTTGCTGTTTTTGTTTGCATTTATTACATTTACATTTATGGCATTTGACAAACACTCTTATCAAGAGCAACTTCCATTTCCTAATTATAGGGACAATCTCCCTGGAGCAACTCCGGGTTAAGGGTCTTGCTCAGGGACCCAATAGTTGTAGTGCTGAAGGTAGGATTTGTACCCATTACCTCTTGTTCCAGAGGTGATCATTCTACCACAAGACCACCACTACAGACTTCTATAAATACAACCAAGCATCTAGCCAAACACACACAGTCAAATTAGGGCCCTGCATAACCCACCTAAGCCAACTGGAGCTCGCAACTAGACCACTTGTTTATGAGAATAAATAGTTTTTTAACAACTCTTCACCCAGCTAGCCAATTCTCAAACCATTTATCATATTGCCAGGTTGGTGGGAACCCCTCGTTTTCAGGCAATTGAAGCAGATTTGACAGTGCCCGAAGCCACTGGCCTTGGTGAAGGGTTGATTGAGCAAGAGAGGACCTGAACCCACAGAACAAACAGGAGATAGTGGCTGACATTTACTCTGGCTCAGCGACTGAGTGTGAGTGCTATCAGTGGAATTGGAAGGTGGAGGTGTATCTGATGGTTTGCAGCTGATAGAGACAGATTGGATTTGAATCATAAATCACTGCTACTTCTAGTAACCATATGGTATCAGCTAAAAAAAACCCAGTATGGCAGCCTCTTCACATAAAGGGCAAAAGGGCCACATCTATTTATTTTCAATTAATTCCAGAATCCAGACAAACATCATATAAGAGAAGGCGAGAGACAGAGAGTAGGAGTCGGAGAGAGAGAGAGCGGGAGCGTGTGTGTGTGTGTATGTGTGTGTGAGAGAGAGAGAGAGAGAGAGAGAGAGTGGGAGCGGGATCTAAAAATGAACATATAATTATAATTATACATAAAAGATGGCATGCAAATAACACTGTACTTAATAACGGACTGAAAACTGTAGCATATGCAGAATATGACTGCGATAGCTGTCTCAAAGAAATGCTTTAAATGTCGATGCTCTAAGCTCCTTGGCCCCGCCAGTCCCTGGAGAGCTGCTAATTCCTGCCTTCTCTCCACCTCTTCCGCCTTGCCTTCCCCTAGCTAATTCACTCCATGCGACTCCTTTAAGTTTGATTGCAGGAATTAGTGGGAGGATAAAGATGCTCTTGATCTCTGGCTGTGCTTGTGCCTTTTGAATGGGCTTCCAATTAACAGCTGCATACCTATTCATCTCCACGCAGCCCTCTGAGACTGCGCTGCCTGCTGGTAGGATCCGAAGTCGAGTGCTGATCTGAGGCCTGTTTCGCCAAGACGATAGTGCTTTGAAAGATGAGAGAGAGCCGAGGGAAGTTGTACACAGATCAGCACTACTGGGGAAGTGGTAGAGGCAAGAAGTACATGCTTTTCTTTATAAAATGCATGAATAAACACATACACACACACACACTTGGCCACCTACTGCAGTAGTACTGGGAGCCTTTTGAAATGTTCTTCCTCACATCAGCCAAACACAAAGGCTGTGTGAATTATTAAGAATGTAGTGCTGGCTAGCACCATGTCATCCCACATGCTCTTTGCCCACCTTCCCTGCACCGTCCTCTCTCTCGTTCTCTCTCTCTCTCTCTCTCTCTCTCTCTCTTTCTTTCCTTCCCCATCTTTTTTCTCAAAGTAGGAAACAGTGTAACAGCTTTGCAGAATGAATTCAAATCCCTCCTGAGCAGATAATGTTGAAAATGATGACAAAGGTCAAAATGTGTAATGTGTGATAACTGCAGGTCGGTGATCAAGTGACTGGGGTGACTCTTGTGCATATATTCTGCTGTGAAGAAGTCTTAAAAATCACTCTTAAGTATTTGCTTAGACCTGCTTAAAGAAACTGGTATCCTCTTGATCTTCGTCATCATCGTCTCAGCACAACTGAGGACATTTGCAAGTGTTAACACTTTTCGTTGGATTCACACATTTTTTTCACACAGATGTCACTCAAGCAGCCCAAACTCCATTGTTTTAACTATGGTAACCAAACAGAAACCATCTATTCCCACCTATTAGACACTACCTAGATTAGAATGAAATCACTAAAGCACCTGTTTGACACTCTTTCACACAAATCTTCAATCAGCAATCAGTCTGTACACCTATTAAAGGTGCCACCTCGTGTTGTTCTGTATAAATATAGATTGTGATGTGGACAAGAACATGTGGACCCTGTCGTCATGAGCGAATAGACTGAACATCCATAGTGGCTATTTGAACTCATTTGTTTTATTCCAACAGAATTCATTTTGGTTAGTTTTTTGTAATATTTCAAGTATTTCAGTTTTCAGCCACAGATTGGAAAAAGGAATCAATGGCATGGCATGGAATCAATGAAATTTGTTTCCAAGTATTTCTGATTCTGGATCCAATTCTTTACAAGATGCTGAATTTAGCATATACCCTATATGTAAAAAGTGATCAAATGGCACAGGCATGTAGGCAAACACAATTACAAGCAAAGCTGCACTGTTTTACACTGATTGCTGTATTTTATATTTAGTTGTCCATAGTATAATGATTGATTGGAAGAGTGCATATTTGACTGCAAGGTTTGTTGTTTGAAGGCAAAATTAGCTTTTGTTGCATGCTCACTCTGGGGCAGTTGGTGGTGTAAAGGTAGGATGTTCGTCCCATAATCAGACGGTCACCGGTTCGAATCCAGGACCGGTAAAGTTACCACTGAGGTACTCATGAGCAAGGTACCTTACAAGGGTGTTGTGTAAAGTATATAAAGCATATAAAGTCAGCTGCCCACTGCTCCTTCAAATGCAGAGGTCACATTTCATTGTGGTGCACTGTGCTGTGTTCACAATGACAAATAATCACTCACTTTCTGTTTTTGTTCTGTTGTAGCAATAGTAGCATCATACATCATTTTATCTTGACTTCTTGGTTCAGAAGCCACAGCTGTACTGTAAAAATGTGTGGTCAAAAACTACAGTAAAATATTATATACATGGCCATCACTCCCCTCTTGTCATCGAACGGAAGCCTCAGCGTGGTTATATTGGCCTCTTCCTAGAGTAGAGCAGCTTTATAGCAGCCCTATTTGTTCTCTCTTTCTGTGTGTGTCTCTCTCTCTCTCTTTTTCTCTCTCTCTCTCTTTCTCTGTGCGTATCACTGTAAGACAGAAAGAGTTGGTGACAGCCACTTCCCTGCAGCCCAGGTCCCCAGAGCTCTCGTTAAGCTGGCCTTCAGAAAAGCCAGTGAAATTACAGTGGTAGAACAACACTCTCTTTGACATGGGCTTTTTTCAGGGCATAGTTACACAATGGGAAGGGTGGGAGGAGAGAGGGGGAGAGAAAGAGAGAGGGGGCGGGGAGCAGAGGAAAAGAGACTGAATATAACGAGCAAAGAATATAAAAAAAGGAAATGCTAGATAGGGGAAGGGAGGTGGAGGGCACAAGGACAGAACAAGAGACAGGTCCACTCTAGGAAAGGAGTATCTAAGAGAGGTTGTGAAAAAGAGCACCGGTGCGAAGAGGAGCAGAGGAAAGCGGATAGCATCACGCAGTACCACCCGACTCATTAGACCTTTTGTAATATGCCGAAACAATCCCAGAGAGGGCCTGACAATTAACTCACCCATTATATCCAATTAATTAAAAAGAGATATCTTACAGGGACATCTCATTATGCTATTTCAGTCAACCTTATTTGTAAGTCATGGTTCACCATTACCCGCCATCACCGCGATAAAGGACAAAAAGGGATGAACAAAATGACTTGGGCGTTCCATGCTGCCGAACACATTTCTCCGACTTATATTCAAACAAAGGCTGTTAGGACTGCTGGCGGAGGAGTCTTAAGTCTTATCAGTGAAACGAGTTAGTTAACTTTGTTAACTTTCTGCAAAAAGACAGACAGCCCATTTAAAACACACGGTCGGTGCGACGTCCCAGGTTAATAAACTCCGCTTGCTTCTCCGATGAAGTGTGATTTCAGGTTTTAATGCATTTCAATCACCTTGCGAGGTAGTGTGTACTTTTGCTAACCTTGTCTGTCAGAGAAGATTGATGCCTGATATTAAAAGGCTCATGTCAACCTGAGGACATATGCAATTTGTCGAGGTTTTGCATGACGTGGTTTTAGCTGAAGTCTACAGAATTATCATTCTTCGCCAGTCCAATTTTAGGAGTTTTTCGGGGAGGAAAATGAGCAAATATTAGTTAATAATTACCAGAAAAGGGCATTTTGAGACAATCCATGCATTAATATTCTAGTCATACATACACACAACCACACACACGCTTTTTTCTATTTCTACCCAAAACTTTCAAAATGGCTTTGGAACAAACTAATGAGCATTATAAGCTCATATTAACTGCTGGAAAAGGCATTAGGTGACACGATCACATAAATTAAAGGCTATAACTAAATAATTTATCATTTAACTCATGCATATTATATGTTATTATGCAAGCAAAATGTCTTATAGCAGAAATGGCCATGTGTGCTTTTTATGACAGAAAAAAAACAAATAAACACAAAAACACTAATCAAAAAGTGTCAAGTTCAGTCAATGACAGTGAAATGCATGTTATGCAAAATGCATGCATAATTGAAAGCAGTGCTATACATCAAACCATTCCTCTGCATGTCACAGCACGCTATAAGTCAGAGCAAGGTATCAATTATTAATTATTTAACTAAACAGACTGTATATAGGCTACCTGCAGTGCAAAAAAAGAGAAGAAATTAGACTAGAGATAATAGCACCCAGTAACATTCGTTCATTCATTCATTATCTGAACCGCTTAATCCCAGCCGGGGTCGAGTGGGGGACCGGAGCCGATCTCGGGAACTTACGGGTGCAAAGCGGGGACCAACCCTGGGCAGGGGCCAGCACACCACAGGGCACACACACAATCAGGGTATGCACACAAGCACACTCTCATCCAGTAACATACTACATCTTAACAGACCTAGGCATAGGCGTCGTGGCCATTATATTTGAGGGGGACATATTAGTCCACCCAGCGTTGTTTCTATTGCTTCGCCAAAGAATCCATTCCACTTGATCAAGAATACCCATATCACCACTCCAGGTTATCTAGTTTCCTGGTTACCTACAACAACTCAAAGCACACTGCAAGCATAAATGACCGAAGTGTATTATTATCTGTAAATGTTACTGTAGTACCACCATTACGTAGGTTGACAAAACTCCCTTGTTTTTTGTGTGAAGTTATTTTTTATGTGTCATCATTGCTTGACACAGTGCCATTTTGTGTTATGAAGGCTGCTTGACGCAATGTCATTTTTTGTTATGAGTATCACTAAATTATAAACAGTAAAACTGGCCGCCAACAATATTGCACCTGTTCATTATGTAAAGTTATGAATATTCTAATTTTTAAACATGTAACAGTTGGGTGTCACCATTGCTTGGCACAATGGTGTGAAGCTTTTCGATAACTAAATCAGAAAAGAATAAATAAAATAAAAGTAAAATGTAATAATAAAAGTCATTGTTGGTGATAAATTGTGTCAAATTAATTTCCTTATCTTACCCATAGCAGTGGGTTTAAAAACAGGTTGATGCATGTCTATGGACTAGTTGAGTGAGGGCTTGAATCTGTCTCTGAAATAGTCATTAAATTAAGTGTTTACTTCTGTAGTTAAAAGTAAGTAACTACCAGTTAAATTGCACAAGAATGCAGGAAATAGCATTTACTTCATTAAAAAACTGTCTCCCCCACATTACAAATGCTTCTTACGCCTCTACACCTAGGACAGGTCATCCACCTAATCTGATGTTTTTGAAATGCTGTGTGATTCCTGATTTTAAAAAGGGCAAAAGTTACATGTGTTGCCTCACTTAGATTAGCAGGTAAAGTTGGGCAACTTGGAAGAAACTGACTTCACAGAGACCTGCCTACTAATAAGCTGAAAATCATATTTTAGAGCAAGAAAGTACATTAAAAATGCTGTAAAAAGTAAGTTCCAGTACCTGAGGGAAATAAGGCACTGAAAGTAAGTGAATGTGTACAGCACAATGACCAAGGCAAAATGGGCAATGAGGTACTGAGAAAATTGAGACCTTGAAAGAAAAAAGAGAATTGGAGTGGGCTTAAGTTAATATCGTATCTGAAATTAAATGCACTATGACATTGTTGTTCTAAACCTGTCTTAAAATGACTGCCATTTGAAATCTGCAAAAGTCAGATAAACATCTCAAAAACAAACTGGAAACTGGAGCTGTGAAAGACAGAAATTATTATCTGTATATGAGTCATTTTTTTGGGTCTAATTAGGATGTATTCTTGTGCTGTAATAGTTTCACTCCCATGTTAAACCCACACATTTGAAACTAATAACCTGACAATCATTTCAGCAGAAAGGTCACAACACACAAAAGATTACAGTCTTGTTTTATTTGATGCTATTACCTCGTCCTCACCATGTTATGCCTTTTTCTCTCTATAGTACTATACTCTATAGGCTATAGGCTATGATTTCATTATCGCCACAAGTTACAGGTGTTCCAAAGATATTCTGAGCTAGTTTGGGGGGTCTCAATTGAATCTGAGTAAAACTTTTACAATACAGCAGTGGTTAAATGTCAGTCTGGAATATAGCAAAACAGTGCTGTCTGAATATGTGGAGTGTTGGTTTGGAGGCAAAAGAAGAAGACTCTTTAAAAGGAAATGTTTTATTTTCATGTCCATTACATCTATATACAACTTTCAACATCCAGACTTGTTTAAATGTTGTGTAAAATAAGGTATGAGGGTACAGGTGGTTTGATATTAATTGACTAAGTAATGTCTGAAATCCTTATGGATTATTGGTATAGAATCGGCTATATTTGTACTCGGTCTTGTTCTGTACAGAGAGGACTAGGGATTTTATTTTGAAACCAGTCAAGACCACAACTCTGAGAATATTACTTTTAAAACTCTGTGACGAACACAGGCATTTTGCGTTATTTATTTATTAGTGTTTTAATAATTCAGACCCTTTAAATCATACAGACATACCATCAGAAATACAAGACTTTGAACTTTACAGGTTATATATTTATTACTCTGTACTTGAAAAGGCACCAAATGAGTCCAAATTAGGTCTTGAGGAGTGTTCTGCCATTGTGATTTGTTGGGTTTAACATATGATGTGATCAGTTTGGATAACTTCTTCAAGTTAAGCGATTTCCTCATTGTAGATACATTGGTCAGGTCTCGGTCTCGATTCAGTCTTGCCCTGCCCTGGTCTCAGTCTCAGTCTCGGCCTCGGTCTCGGCCGTTCAGAGTCTTGTTCTTGTCTCATTTAGTGAAAAGTAAATTCAGAAATATAAAAATATATTCTCCTGTCTTCACTCAGAGCATCTCTCTGTTAGCTAACGTGATCTCTGTTGTGGTCACAAGTATCTAATTCCCTGACATAACTAATTCACTGACGGGCAGGCAGAGCATGTGGCTTTAAACTGTAGCTCCTGCCTGAATGAGTTGTGCTTCTTGGTGAAGTAATATTGATGTTAAAATATTTGCAGTGGACAGTGGTGAGCCTGCTGTTGCAAAACCCATTTGAAAATTGCCTCCGACTGCACCAATCAAACATCAGAACACTGAGCTCCTTCTGGCTTCAGAGGGTCAAAGATCATTGAGAGCGACTGTGAGAGTGGAGTTTGGCAGCCTCTCTTGTTTTGTCTGCATCTGATGAAAGTCAGTGCTAAGATAGCTGGTGTTTGGCTTTTAAAAATGGAATTTATGCATTAAACATTTAGAGGCAGTCAGAGAAAGAGTGTAACACTCTCCCAGTCGTTCTCTCTCCCTCTGTCGCCTTCCCTCCGTCTTTGTTGAGTGTGTCAGAAGCTATGCAACGCGGGCCGCATGACGGCTTTGACACAGCGATTCGCCACGAAGAGACAGCAGGAGACCAATATCACTGGGCTTGTGTGTGTGCGTGTGCATGCTTTTAAACACTGCCATCTTATTTCATTTCTTTGACTAAGAATTTCATGTGTGATAGTTATTTTTTTTCCCATTCCTTTTAGCACATGCTGACTTGCTTTGATGTTGACAACAAAGCAGCCTTGGTTCGGCACCGTGCTGGGGGAGGAACTTAAAGCTTGCCATTGAGAGAGCTGATAGCTGGTGCATGTAGCGCTGTCATTTCATCCTACGGCATTTCACATACTGCACTCACTGTTATTACGGTCAGACAGAGCCAACAGTCACATCATTAGCAAAACAGTCCCTGACAATGAATGGCCTTTCATGGACTGTCTCCAGTTTGATCATCATATAGGGGTGCTTCTCTGGCCTCCAGCCTGTCTTGCCGAGGTGGATTCGATATTAAACATTTATGGAAAGCTGTCTGGTGTCCGGAGCTCTTTTTTTCGCACTCCTCTTCAAATCAAAGGAGCACTTAGTCACTGTTTCACACGTGAGATGAAAGGTCAAAACGCTTTTAGGCTTAGAAATACAATTTTACTCACTGCCTTGCACAATTGTCAGAGAAGATCACAAAGCCGTTCATCACTCAGACATTTTGAAGAAAGAGTGGAATCAAAAGGGCTGGTATGGAGAGTATGGAAAGAAATCAAAAAATATTTCAAAAACTTTATAATTAAGGTGATTTATAATGTCAAAATAGGACCAGTTGGTGGCATAATGGTAAGGGTGTTCGCCCTGTGATTGGAAGGTCGCTGGTTCAAAATCCCCAGGTCTAAGGTACCGTCCCCAAGCACTGCTGCCCCGGGCGCTGCCCATGTCAGCTGCACACTGCTCCTTCACAGATGGGTCAAATGCAGAAGTGACATTTCGTTGTGGTGCACTGTATGCTGTGCTGTGGTGTGTTCACAATGATAAATAATCACTCACTTATAATGAAAATATGTGGTCAGTGCTACATCACTGAAATATGGCCACTGGCGATGTGACAAAATAGTCTTTATTCTGTATTATGGCATATGCTTCATCTTACCAGCTCACACATCATATAGAAAAAAGTAGAAAGCTGCAATTCTTTTAAAATGCTAAACAATATCTTTTATGCATAGAGATGCAAAGTCATATATTTTTTTACTGCAAGCATATTCTAGTTCTTATCTCCCTAAAACAACCACCAACACAGGAATGATTCATAAAGAAAGCTTCATGCCTTACTGTTCACACTTTAAGTCAAATCATTTAATATTTCACACTCGTTTGCCTTTCAATGGCTGCCCAAAAAAAGGTGTTAAGACATTAAGTCATGCAGTCAGCCGTATGGTGCTTTAAGTTTGCAGGTAGTTAAGTAATTCAAAAGGGCACAATGAAGCTTTGATTTAATTCGTCGAACCCTACTAAGACGAGAGGGATGCTACTTGTCAATCAATTTCAATCAATAGTTACATTAGTCCTTTTATCATATAAAGGAAACTCACAGCAAAGCTGTAATATACACATAAGATCAGACTGGGTGGGGAGAGCTTTTGTGCGAATCTTCAGTGCCTGTGTCTAATCATAGCGAAGGTGGTGCTTAATGCTGCAAGTGGACCCGCTGATGGAGTGAATGGCACTTAGGAAGCGAGAGGAAAGAAAAGATGAACAACAGGGGAAAAAGACTAAATGAAACAAGGGGTTACATCAGCAGCTGTCACCCTGGAAACAGGAAAAACATGGCTTACCTCCCATCACACACACATGCGCACACACATGCGTGTGTGTTCCTCCATTGCCTGTTGGTAATGATGATGATGTGTGTGTGTGACTCATCTCCCCTTGGTTGTAGTGAGAGTGCACATTCAGGTGTTCCAGAGAGGCGAGATTAAAGCTCACACCACCATCAAACACATATACAGCACAGCGCTCAGCACTGAAAGCTTTAGAGTGCCACAGAAACACACATACACAAACACACCCATACAGCAGATATATGTCTCTACATAAACATACACCTCAGCTCTTGCTCACCAAGTTTTCCAGCATAACTGTGGCAGTGATCAAAAAAGAAAAAGGCACAGGACAATGGACATTTCAATATTGTCTATTTATTGCTATTTTGTTTCTGTTCAAGACATAAAATAGGTCTTTATCAGCGGATGTAAAAGCAGCTTTCTGGGAATGCTTTTTCTAAGATAGCATGCCAAACACTGTTTGAAATGAAAGTACCCCCCCAAGCACCAAAGCACACACACACACATCCACAAAAAAAAAAAAAAAAAAGATCTCAAAGAGGAAAATGGCAAGGCATGAGTCGATTGAATTTATCACATGTGACTGCATGCTGGCAAAATGAGCCAGAATTATGTAAATAAAATGCAGATTAGAAACATACCAATCAAAAATGATAACTGTATGAATTATTGTCCTGGATCCTAATAGATAGTCCCTACAGCCTCGTGCAACGCCACATTGTATTTATCTAAAAAGGTGCACGTCAAATTGCGTCCACCGCTTGCGGCTGTTGGCGGCCTGATAAATAAACACGTACAGGACCCTAATGGAAACGCTGTATCACATGAATAATTATGAATGTAAACTTGTCCTTACCAGTGCTGAGGTCATCAAAGCACCACGGGGCTACACGTCCAAGTGCTGCTGTATTAGATCTGCTCTGCTGTACGTAAGTTTAGGGAGTGAATGTGATAGATTGTTGCCTTAATGCTACTCCTGCCTTTATATACAGCTACAAGCAGACAGAGCCTCTGGTTATAATCAGTTCTCTGTCTGCTTTTGGTTAAAGGGCAAAGGAAAATGTCTTGAAAATATACACTTTAAAAGAGATAGCTTAGCAATAGAAATGAGTGTATTATCAATTTGATTTAAGATACTTAAGCTATATTATCAGATGAAATTACATTTATTTAAGTTATAATGTCACTTCACTTCACTTGGCAGATAATACAACTGATTTACATGGTTTTCCTCTGGGGCAATAAGCAAAATTATCTACCAGTGCAGTAAGATAATCTCATTTGACACCATTGTAAGAAGTCTATTAAATGCACTAAAACTGAATCATCTTCAAATGCATTTACAAGATTAAATTAACACCTCTTACCTTTGTGATGTTTTTACCTTTTAGCAAAGAAAGAAAACGTGGCATGATTTGAAATTTAAAAACAATAATAAAGCGTTGTGCTGCTTCCAATTTGCAGCTGTAAAATATGGCCTAACAGAGCACACTCGCGGGAATGTGATGAACCCACGAATTACTGTTCGCACAGATAAGGCCTATCCATGTGACCGTGGTGTAATTGAAGTCTATCAGCGAGGCGCGGGGCTCGGAGTCGACGCACTCGGGCTTGTTCTGTGACTGAGTGGACTCTCTATCACGGTGATGGGCGCTCCAGCCTCATCTCACGGGCGTCTGGCAATCTTGAGGGCAAGTCTGGAGATTTCTGCTGAAAACAAGGGAGAGAAGAGAGTGGGGGAGGAGAGAAAGAGAGAGAGAGAGAGAGACGGAGAAATAGAGGCCCATCATAAACTCATCGTCATTGTCCACTGGAACGCAAGTGGACACTCTTCAGGCCCGCTCTCTTATTCTTTTAATGACCAAAGCCAGACCCATTTCTGGCAATTTTGTGCCCAGTTTGGCCTCACGATACACTCACACACACACACGCGCACACTCTAGCGCACACATATACATCTAGACATACACACCCAAATGTACAATGCGACTGCAGAGATGGGAATGACTCATTGGGTCAGGATGGGTCATCTTACATGACATTTTAACACAGACATTTGTGTACTCATCGGACTGGGAGCGAAGCAGTCATTTTTGTCCAATTTCGGACCAACCTACATAGCAGGCGAACAAAAGAAAGCAAGAGGAAGGCTAACTCGAAAGCTCCTTTGGTGCAGTGAACAGGAATGCGAGGCGACTGGCTAGCGGGGCGTGAGTGGGCAGCAGTGTCTGAGAGAGAGACGGCTAACAAAACATGAGCTATCACAATAACACGACTCAGTGACATACACTCGACATGTTTCTGAAGAGAGTCAAGCTGCGTGCTCACATCACAAACTTTTTCAGTTTCGTCACACCACGGTGAAGATGTTAAAAGAAAAACAGCCTTATTCTTGCTCGTTAATGCGGTCTGAGCTGTCAATAATTTATTGTGATATTAAATAATGTAATATGGACATGACTCTGTACCAGGGGCTTACGATGCGTGAGGGATGTCAGTTCACTCACAGTCATGCACAGTCATACAGAAATGTTATGCTGTTTGTTGTTGCAAACCTATCTCCACATATATTTCTAGGATTTATTTATGTAGTGCTCTTACATAATATAATTTTCACATATTTTTTCAAATCAATTTTGTATCAAATAGTTCTAGGAAAATGTGTTATTTTCTGCCAAAATGCTGGGCTCGTTTACACTGAGAAAATGACCATTACAAGCTATTGTGACTGCAGAAAGCGGAGTTCGGTATGACAGCATATTAGGGCCATTGTAGATTAAAAAGAAAAAGAGGAGGAAGGTAAAATTCAGAGAAAAAAGTTGTAGATTTACAAGAAGAAAAGTCAGATATTCTCTGAGATTAAAGTAGCAAATTTATGAGAAAAAACACGCAAATGTGAGTTTTTTCATGCAAATGTGAGTTTTTTCATGCAAATTTGTGTCTTGTCTTTGTTGCATGCAAGTTTTTGTGACTCTTTTTCCAGAAATTTGCCACTTTAATCTCAGAGAATAGCCAATTTTTCTTTTTGTACAGTAAATCTTTGACTTTAATCTCTGAAGTTCCAAGATTTTCCTCAGAATTTTACCGCCCTCCATTTTGGGGGTAGCACGGTGGCGCAGTGGTTAGCACTGCTGCCTCACAGCGAGAATGTTCTGGGTTCCACCCCCCGTTGGCTGTATGGTCTTTCTGTGTGGAGTGTGCATGCTCACCCTGCGTTCGCGTAGGTTTTCTCCGGGTGCTCTGGTTTCCTTCCACAGTCTAAAAGCATGCAATATAGGTTGATTGGTGACTCTAAATTGGCCACATGAGGTTTGTTTGCTCTGTGGTGTGTTGGCACCCCCCCAGGGTTGGTACCCACCTTATGCCCGTAGTCCCGGGATAGGTTCTGTTCCCCGTGACCCCGATAGATTCAAGATTCAAGATTCTTTATTTGTCACGTGCAAGTTATACAGGTACAACATGCAGTGAAATGTATCCTGATCCGCTCTTTTAACTAACAGGACAAAAATAAAACTATATATTATACAATAAGGAACAAAGTTAAATGTGCAAACCTGAAATTGTAAAAATTGTAAAAATGTGCTAGGGCAGAACAGGTGCAAAGAGATGATTTTTTTTAAAGTGCCAAGTGCAGCTGCAGCATTGTACATAGCAGAGTAGAGCATGTGACAATGAAGTGGCAACCAGTATAAGTTATCGTAACAATAAGAGGTATGTATTAGCAGCATATAATAACATATAATAACATGGACATTTACAGTATAGTTATCGTAACAATACGATATGAGGTATGTAATAGCAGCATGTAATAACATGGACATTTACAGTATAGTTATCATAACAATACGATATGAGGTATGTAAACAGCATGTAATAGCATGGACATTTACAGTATAAGTTATTGTAACAACGAGGTATGTATAGCAGCATATAATAACAGAACTGAGACTTAGAAAGGCATGTCCTGGTTTAGGAAACGGATGGCCTGAGGATAGAAACTCCTCCTGACTCTCTCTGTTCTGGCCATGATGGTGCGGAACCTTCTGCCTGATGGCAGAAGATGAAAAAGTCTGTTTCCTGGGTGAGATGAGTCTTTTATAACCCTGATTGCCCTGGTCCTACATCTCTTGGAGTAAATGTCCTGCAGGGAAGGGAGAGGTGACGTGCAGCAGCGCTCCGCTGCCCGGATAGGGATTAAGTGGTTCACATAATGACAGACTAACTGTTGATTGATTGCTCATTGATTGCTAGCTAAATATTCAGTGATTAATATTTTTTTATTCATATGTTTTCCTTACAATTTGGCATATTTGGCAGATTTTAATAAATCTTATATTGGTAAGGCTCTGTCAGAAACTACATACCACAATTTGGGAAGCTACAGCACTTAGACAAAGCATAAATCTTAAGGTGTCAGATGTCACTTTACGGGCGAGGCAAATGCATGAGAAGGGGAGAGAGGAAGAGAGAGAGTGAGTAGGAACACAGTGTCACATCATCATTCTCCAGCTATGACTTAGTGAAATGTTCATGAAGAGATTCTTGCCTTCTGTCCCAAAGTTTTGGGCTCTCTCCAGGTCATGTTCTAATGTTTAACACTTAGAGCTAAGGCTATATGATGCAAGCCTGGGGAAATATACACAGCTAAGTAAAATGAAAAGAGTGCATGACTCAAGCTTATGTTAAGGCAAAATATGAGAGACAAGAAAGTGAGAGAAGAGAGAGAGAGGGAGAAAGAGAGAGAGAGAGAGAGTGAGAGCTGACAACGTTGATGTACGCTAGAGTGGCATCTGTCAATACAAACCACATTTCGAGCATTGTCATGCGTTTCTTTAATCCAGTCACCCCTCTGCGGCAGATAAAATGCCTTCAGCAGGTCATGAACAGTTATATGCCCATATATGCCATTACAGAGCCAAACCCTTTCAAAATCTTCAACATGCTCCAGTGAAGTGTAAAACTCATGTCCAAGTGCTGCTGGAGGATCAGAACAGAGAGGAAGGTGAAGAGGGACAAAGAATAAGAGCACGCAAAGAAAAGAGGAGAGAAACGTCTTCCTTCATCCGGCTCAGAGAGGAGGCAGGCTCTCAGCCTCTTCCCTTTAGCACAGAAAGAGTGCACTCCACCTGTTTTCTCTCTATCTCTCTCTCACACACACGCACTATGTTCTCTGCTTTTCCATCACTCCATCTAATGTCTTCAAATTAAGCCTGCCGCCCCAAAATATTCAATTAATTACAAGGTATTTAGTATGCGTAGGCACAATTCATTAAAAACAAATTTGTGATCAGATTTTAGAGTACATTGAAATTAATGCAACGGGTGAATCAAACATTTTAATGCACGGCTGGAAAACCATTAAAATAAAAAGCAAAATCCATTGTTATGCACTGACAGGAAAAAGGGATAGAAACAATTAAATTTTTTGTTCAAATTAAAATAACACTGTCCAGTTTACTCTTTTAGTTCCAGGAAAGGATAATAATCCATTGAACAAATGTCACCAGTGTTTGATCTCTCATTTTTAATTTCACTTTCCACAACAATGAAACTGATGACCGGCTTAAGCTTTGTTATACCGGGTTTAGTGTCAAAGCAGATGGAGAACCAACATGAAACAAAATATGAACACACGACAAGCATCAGCAAAGCAACAAGCAGTAAATGATCATCACAAAGCAGCTTAAAATGACAGAGGTCAATAAAGAACACATGTCAACATTGTGTTCCATCTTGTTATTCACATACAAATGTCGTTCTTGTGAGATAATGACTTATTGTCGCCCATGATCTAGCAATCTTAGTATCTGGGCAATATATCATTATCATCGAGGACAAACACATCCCATTTTGCTTTGATCATGGACTATCACACGTTGAAATAAAGGTATGTTTATTGGTGCAATTATTATATTGTGACATTTGACCTTTATTGTTGGGGTCACTGTAATTGCTGAGTAGCTTGTTCTTCTTTTTAATTATTGTTCTTCTTCCTACTTTTTGCTTTTTTAACTACTTCTGCAGTTTTTGTTGTAAATATACCAATCATGGGTTACAATTTGTGACCTGATCTGGCAAAATGCGTCGCAGTGACCCAAAATTCAAAATTCAGGTTAATATCATTGGACAAATGAGAAAAAAAGCTTTAAAATGATATCTTGATAATTTGATGATGATTAAAGTCATATCATGAATGGTTGTCGAGATATGAATGGTTTTAAACCAGACTGAAGCTTAAATTATTTCAAAATATTTTTTAAATTCATATTTTAGAAAAGGCGTGTCATGGAGCTGCATCACAGTTACGCAATGGGCGTGCGTCCAGAATAAACACTGAAAATATCAAGCAAGTGGCTGTATTGTGAGTGGAATGCTGGTTATTTTAGTTGTTTAGCAGCTAGAATATGAGTTTTAGCTGTAATAAAGGTAAAAATTCGACTGAACTGGAGCATTTTACTGAGTGATGGCATTGGCACATGACAGTCGTAAGCGCTCAAACACCACGTTTACATCACCAAGAATGCCATTTACCCATTTTTACAACAGTTACTTCTGTTTTTGTGCATTGAATAACTCACAAATTACTTCACATACAGATGAATCAATATAAAATCCATTAAGTTCAAAGTCTTGTGATTCTGATGTTATGTGTGAGGTTTCTGTAAGTTAAAGAGATTCTGAGTTGTTAAGCAAACAAATAATAAACAGCACGTGACTCGGTCTTGAAAAGTTTTAAGCATATTGATGGGTTTCATAAGATCAGGGTTAGACATTTAAACTTCATATTTGGACAGCAGAGATCAGGGCATTTCAGGGGAGTCCAGGAACATAAAGAAATCCTCTGTTTAAACGGCAAGATAAAACATTATAGGCATTCTTGGTAAGATCTGAGAGTTGTAAGTCAGCTTAAATAGTTGTTTACGTACCTTTGCACAACTATCTTGACTATGAAACTTTGGGAGATGAATTTTGAAGACCTTTTCTTTCATATAAGATCAAAAAAGAAAAATCAGTATTTTCAGACTTCGTAAGAGTTTTATTTTATAGACTGTATAGAATTTTTTATATATTGAAACTGTTACTGAGCTCATATACATTCAGTGTAATTATGTAATTATTGTAGGCTATGTACCGCATCCTAATTGTCTCTCTTTCTGCTTATAGTTTGAAGTTTATATTTTATATTACACTTCTAGTTTAAAGTGTATATTTTATATTCTGTTTAAATATTGATGATTCTATGTGCCTTATTTGTTCTTTGTTCCTTGTTCTTTGTTTTTTGCACTGTTAAAACTGCGCCACGTCATCTCGTCTTTGTGTATAGTTGTACAATATATAGCATAAAGTTAAAGTTTACCTTTGACTTTGACTTCAGTGCTTTTTTTTAATTGGCCTATATCTCAAAATTAGTATTTGCAACTTTCCAACTCATTTCACCCGATCAGGACACATTTTAAGCCTTAATGGATAAAGCCATCATTCCCTCCTATGGCCACAAGGGTGTGCCTCCATTACAGTTTTTATTCTCTATTTTGACCAAAAGTGCGCCACAATTAAGCTTGTTATTGGTTATTTTGGCCCTGTTGGGGTGTATCCATTCAGGAGAACTGTCCTTTTACTTCTCTTGTGGTTAGCCTGTTCCTGACATGAGCTTAACATTAATTCAGCAGTTCATAGCTTATTGTGATAATTAGTTGTGATCTCAAGAAAACATGAAAACCAATCCCAAGGATGTCCTCTACAGAAGTCCGTGTAAAATTCATTTAATTTTTGAATTTGGTATTAGTAGAAAACTCAAGTTGGTGTCGGGCATATGGGTGTACCACAAAGGTCTTGCTGGTGTTGGAAGTGACAGTGGCTGTTTTCTCTGTCTCTCAAGGCCAAGCACTGGGCGAAAGAGCTGCTTACAGATGCAAGGATAAATGGTGAAAATGTTTGATTAACCTTGTGTCAGTTTTGACCCCTGTCTCTCTCTCTCTCTCTCCCTTATTCCCTCTCAGCATGACAGCAAGAAGATTAGATGGATGTCAAAAACCTGTGTCAGCTTGTTTCATTTTTCAGAGAGAGCTCCGGAACGAGGGAAGTCAGATAAATGAATGGAGTGAGCTGATGAAAAGTGGATGGAGAGGGGAAGTGTGGAGGAGGTGTGAGGAAGAGGAGGTCAGGTGAGGATCTGTATGTTCAGTAATGGCTCAAGCTAGAACGGAAGAGTTTAAGCATGCACGTGACCCAAGCAACATCGGAGTGAGTAACTGGAAGGTTGGTGGATGTGAGCCTAAAAATGCTTGAAAGTCAACATTGTTTCCATTGCTTAGCCCCTAAGTGAAGTCCGTAACACCAAGTTGCTCCAGGGACACTGTCAGTGTAATTAAGAAATGTACATCGCTCTGGGTAAGAGTCTCTTTTCATAAAAGAATATCAGAAAGACAGCCTGTGTGAAAACAAAACAAAACGCTTATACATGAGAGAGAGAGAATTCTGGGCCTTGAAGTAGAGGAGCCTGTTCTGTATCCACTCTTCTCCTCAAGCATGGCCAGATTGCTTGCATCCACTCCAGACCTCTCCTCCAGATTGGGCCAGCAGCCCGAATTGTGCTCTGTGGATGTGTGATATTGTAATGATGACCAGAGCTGCTCTCAGGCCAGGGCTCCAGCCATGCGCTAGCTCGTTAGCCGAGTTCTTTAGCCCGAACCTCTCACTTTACCTGCCAGTCTTTCCCCGGTTACAGGGCACCGAGCTGGTATCTACCAATCCCTACTTTTTCAGGCTTTCCAAACACCTTTTTGAGAGGAAACTAGGTATCAAAACCAGGAAAAAAGTGAGCAGTCGTGTTCTGGTTTAGGCTCCAATGAAAATGGAGCGTTTTGATAGGGTTTGTAAAGTGCAGACAGCCCTCTCCCACGCCTTGTTACATGCATGTGAGCACTAGTTGCGTCCTTGTTAATAGAGTGTCGGAGGCTACATTAACGGGCGGTACAGAGGAAAGCGGAGATTGTAAGAGTGAGTTTTTTCTGGGTTCGCCGGCACGGAGCAGCACAAACGCTAATGTGTGCATGTGAAGACCAACACAAAGCCACATTAATAATGAATCGGACCTGCTGTAACTCTCCCCACAGGGATACATGGCCTGGAGCAGTGAAACAGATCACTCAAACATACACACACACTCTCCCCACGCATTTGAACTCACAAAAACACACCACAAAAATCTCTTGATCCCACACACACAAACTCAAATCTTGTTTTCTTGTTATCATTGAAGTGCAGCAACGCAAGGAGACATGTGCACCAATATTTCAAAAACAGAAGAGTGGGCCAATATAATATTCAGCTGGTAGTTACAGTTTGCAGTACAACTTCATCTAGCCAACATGGGAATTCAACTTTTGCTTAAAACACCAACACATGGCTGTGATGTGCAAAAGTATAACATTTCTTCTTTACTAGATGTACATAAACTCCGTTTTGCTTGCAAAGACTCTCTAGCTGTCTCTATTTCCAACTATTCCTCTTTCTCTCTCACATACAAACACACACACATACAGTAAGTCCAATTCCACCCCTGTGTGCAGATATACAGTATGTTTGCCCATTCAAACCCACTATCTATCACCCATTCACACTAGAGGTGTGAACCTTCACTGGTCTAACGATTTGATTCAATTACGATTATCATGTCAACTATTCGATTTGATGCAACATCTCGACGTATCATGATATATCCTAGCAATTTTTCAACATTACTTCACTTTGCACGCAAATTGGGCATGGATCTGGCAGCCATAGTTACTACAGAGATGTTCTTTTTAAATAAGATTTTTATGCCACACCCAGAAAATCTCCAAGCAATGTCATTATCATATAATCGATTATGGTCTGCCACTTCATTGATACAGAATCGTCCACGTCTACAATGCATCAATTATATTATTAATTTCAATTGCCCAAATTGTGCAGTTTGAAACATCGCAGAAAGCTGACATTTTCAGGGTAAGTAGCAATGATGTGCATCTCCTCATAGGCCAAAAAACATAGTGATCGGCCTAAAATTAGTGCTATAGCTAATGAAAACACATTTTGACCTCTAGGGGACACTAAAACGCTACATTAATTTACACCACTCAATTCTTAAATGAACACATACACAGACAATGCTGATGCTGACCCTTTTGTGCTGCTTTTTGCAACTTGCTTGGACCCCAGTCATTGTTGCTTGCCGCTATAAATCATTTGTATAAGCAATAACTATGTTTGTGGTCAACTCCTGTAGTCCCTATGTATCCTAAATAATATCATGGCTTCTCTAGCCTTAGTATGCTTTTTAGCCAAGAGAAAATCTTCAGATTTAAAAAAATAAAAGCTATACGTAGGTTAAACAGCATTTTTATTTGTGAGAATCAGCAAAATGTCATCAGAATTTTAGTTGTTCCAATGATTGTGCGGAACTATGCCTTTCCACACACACACACATTCACACAAACTCAAGCTAGCCGCACTTCCCCTTACACATACATAATGAATTACAAATGTTGACTCAAGCATTCCTGCCTGTGCCACCCTGCCAGTAATAAACTGCATTTCCATGGGACCTTTACAACATATCTACACTCACTTTATATTTATGATCATTTCTCTCATGTAATAATGATGGCGAAAACATCTTAACAGATCTTAATCAGCAAAAAAAGCCCTTGGGCTGGCACAGTTTGTTCTTTCTAAGCCATGTTAGGGCTGCCTCGAGATATATTAAGGGACTCAGCCAATATCAACTCATTTACTAAGGTAAGTCCTCTTTGATTATGAGCTTGTATAAGTCCCAATTACAGGGTGAACGTTGGCAGAAATATGGCATGTGTTCCATACTACTGCTCCTAAGCATCTATATTAATACACGGGGGATGGAAAAACATCCAGCTCTCTGCTATCAAGCAGGTGACTTGCGGAGCTAAAGTTTCTGTCGGTTTTAGTGCCTCTGCTTAGGTTTATATTCACCTGTGGCCATTTTAACAAGCAGTGTTTCTCGATTGAGAAATCTAAAAATACAGATTGATGAAAAATTATAGTTATTTGTAAATCTGACTTTACATGAGACTGGTTCAGCAGAAAAAAACTTTAACCAAATTTGAATCTGTCTAACTAAAGAATTTGTCCTTTCCTTTCCTTCTAATCCCTTATGCCAGTGTACAAGGTCACCCATCCACTAAAGTATCTGCCCAGGTTACACTATTCTAGTTGACCTGGCTCACGAATGATTAATGCAATTGTTATAATAATGATATTTTAAACTCTATTAATAGTCCAGCTGTGTACATAGTAATAGATGCAGCCCTGTAAAGAGTTTTCCCCTTAGTATTTGATGCAGGCTTTTTCTCAGCCATAGGATCATGTTACAGTGGGGTTTGCTGATGTGTGCACTACAGAGTGGGTCACTGAGAGTGACCCACGCTAAAACCCGATTTATATTATTACAGATGAGGCGTCTGTGCAGACTCCCGAGGGTGCTGCCTGGCAGCGGTGTGCAGTCCCACCGGACTTACAATTACAGCACAGAGGCCAGAGACAGCAGAATACTGCTGTTAACCCCACCACACACAAGCACAGTGACCTTGAGCATTCTCACTCACACATGTATACATACACACACTCACACACACAGTCTCCACAGGAGTGCAGTGGCAATTAATGCAACAGAGGGGAATAAGGTGTGCTTCTATCAAAGGGCAGAGGCAATTAGTGTACCAGGGGAATGAGGGAAAGGTGAGAGAGATGAAGGAGAGAGGAAAAGACAGAGGGAGACAGGGAGGGAGAGGGATAGTGAAAGAATGATGTATTTTCCAAATATACGGAGAAAATAATTATTAGAGTTCACATAACCTTGAATAGAACACTCTGTCCACTGAGGGTTTAAAGCAGCACGCAAGCTTTTGAGCCACAATACACAGTATGTTTGTATCACACCAAAATTTACTAATGTGGTCCTGAATCATGTCAAATGCTCTTTTAACCATTTTAACCTTTGAGTTAAAAAATAAAGTGAAAAAGGTGTACATTTGCCATCTGCTTTGTGCAAACTTGCATATATATATACACGTCTGATGGCTTCTTGTCCTGTGTTTATTAGGTATGCAAAATTTAGAACATACAAGGGAGGCACAATATTCACTATTTAAGTGAATTTAAGACTGATTACTTAAACACACCAAAGCACAGCACACAGTGCACCACAACAAGAGGTGACCTCTGCATTTGACCTATCCTTGAAGGAGCAGTGGGCAGCTTTTGTTCAGTGCTCAGTGGTACCTTTACCGGTCTGATGTTTGCGTGACATAACAATTTATTCTTATTTAACGGTTCTAGAAAAAGGTTCTAGAAAGGATGGTTCACACTTCAAAAAGACCAAAGAAAAGTTATTATTTTGAGCATTTTACAATTAGGATTTTGTAATTTGCTTTTCTTGTTTATTCATAGAACCAAACAAAATCATCCCAACTCTCCTGGAATTATTCATTCTTTCTAGAGGGTGGCACAGTGGCACAGTGGTTCGCAAGGGTTTCTTCCAGGTGCTCTGGTGTCCTTCCACAGTCCAAAGGCCTGCACTCTATAAGTTAACTGGTGACTTAAAATCGGCCCTGTAAGGTGTGAATGGGAGTGTGATTGTGTAAGTGTGTGTGCCCTGCGGCGTTTTGGCGCCTGGTTTCAGTATTAAGCTTTCCTAAAACATACACCTCTCAAACAAGTCAGGAAATCTTTGCAATAGTGGTCAAAATTCATTAAGGCTCTCATAATTTCTGTAGAGGGAAGAGTGTGGGCCTCTCAGTGGGCTTGTGACTGCTGATCAGAGACACGCCTTCCTCAGGGATATGCACACAGTAACCCCTGTAAAACTGCCCAGAAAAATGACCAGGGACCAGAACAGATCTGTTACCGGTCCCCCAGTGTACACTACATCCATACTGGTGCCCAGCACACATTCATTATGACCTTCACCTAGGCACTCTCAACCTCCCACACTCTCCTGTCATATCTGGCACCCACTGAGTCCACGTGTCGTGCTATTATCTTCTAATGAAGTCCCCCTGAGCACATGCACTTGCTTGTGTGTGTGTGTGTGTGCGTCATTAATTCATTAACAAGCCCAGGTTATGCCCTGTGGATCCCTCTCCACAGGCTGAGAAGGCCATGTTCACTGAGTGTGCTCTGATCACTCCCTGGGGCACCTCTGTCGTATCTCTCTCTCTCTCTCTCTCCCTCTCTCTCACACACACATACAGCTACTCAAACCCCAAAGATCTTTCCTGCTTCACCATATGTACCATGCATTTACTGGATGACTGGAACTTTCATACTGAAAAAAAGCATGAGGCAAGGGACAGAAAGCCATTCAGTAACTTTCCACTGCATGAAAACACACTTGGAGCCATACATGGACTGAGACATACGAAGAAGGAATCTGAGAACAGGCTTGTGCAGGGGAGCTTTTGGCCAAGGTTATGCAGGTTTTCAGAATTCGGCGTTGTGCCAGCATTTTAGGAAAATGATGCCAGCAGGTGAGGCAAAGTAGCTGGAGATCAAGTTGCACACTAACTATGAAGCTGTTACTCTACCGGTTGTTTTGTCGGTAAAGCCTAGCAATCAGGCAAAACCTATCATTTTGGTAAATCACAACCACAAATTGTAAGATGCAAAGGAGTAACAAAATCTCAAACAGTTCTCCAATATGGCAAGCACACTGAGAAAATGAGCCATTCATGGGTGAGTGTGAGTGCATTTTAGGTCTAATGTATACAGCATATTTGCCTGCCAACGCTTTTCAATTCATACTATAACTTCGACTAAGTAATGCCATGAACAGAAATAAACATTAAAAAATAGCCTCTGAGTAAGCAGAATTAGATACATTTGTCTAAATAGCAAGATGAAAATACTGATAACTCTTGCTGAACTGAATTGTGTAATGAAAGTAGGCAGCAGTGGCTTGCAGTGTGAAAATATGGGCCAAAATTACAAAATGGCTACAGCCTGTACAGCCCAAATTTGGCCCCACAAGATGATTTAGTTGGTTATCAGGTAAAATTGTCAAGAAGAACTTAGTGATTATTTGTCATCGTGAACACACTACACTACAGCACAGCACAGCACACAGCGCACAACAATAAAATGTGACCTCTACATTTGACCCATCTGTGAAAGGATCTGTGGGCGGCTTTTGGCAGCACCCAGGGAGCAGTACCTTGCTCATGAGTACATCAGCAGTACCTTTATCCGTCTAGGGCCAACTTCATAACCATTACGCTACCAACTGTCAAATGTTCCAATGCATTTTTGAGCCCTTTAACCATTTTACATTCACATATTAAAAACACAGGACAGGTAAAGGCATTCGCCCCATGATTGGAAGGTCGCCTGTTTGAATCCCAGGACTGGTAAAGGTACCACTGAGGTACTAATGAGCAAGGTAACGTCCCCAAGCACTGCTCCCTGGGTGCTGCCCATGTTAGCTGCCAACTGCACCTTCACGGATGGGTCAACAGCACAGGTCCCATTTCGTGCTATGGTATGTTCACAATGACAAATTGTCACTCATTTTCCCTTCACATTCTTCTGATCACAAACCACATATTTGAATTTAAATAGCTATCCATTCAAGCAGAAACAAATGCATGAAACTGTTAAGATTAAAAAAATCTTTTTTTTAAATACAAACACAGCTGTCCAAGATATGAGCAAAGCTATCTTGGTTTATACTGTTTCATTCCAGTAGTGACTTCAGAGAAGAGACTGAGACTGGTGGTACGTCAATGTATTTATTTCCCTCCGCATTACAAAGCACATGAAGGTCTAAACGTTGTCTAAATATTGATGGTTTTTCTGGGCCATGTGCTGGAGACAGCAGCTGGACTGTAAGAGTGGTAGAAAGTGAGAATGCGGGCAGGGCTTAGCGTAGGCCTACACTGTTTGTCATGTGTCTGTGCGAAGGATTAACACCGACATCTCTGTATGTCTCCACAGCTGTGTTCACAGTCCATCTCTCCACCCCACAAACCCCCTCCGAGCAGCAGAGCACAGCAGCTAGGCTGGCCAAGATACCTGCCAACAGCGCCACACACTGTGACACTGGCAGCAGACCCATTTGCGGGATTATCTCGTGGACACACACACACAAAGAGAGATGCATGTAGACACATACACTTATGTTGATTAGATCAGCATGTTAGTTCATTACTATAATGCACACTGCACAGAGAAAGAAAGCTCTCTGTCTCTCTCTCTCTCTCTCTCTCTCTCTCTCTCATGTAAAGGAGGTTTCTAGGACAACTGTGGTTAGTATTTATCACCTATATCAACAGATTGAGAGTAACTGAGTGTTTATTTTGTGCGCTCTGAATTGAAACCACCTTAGCTAACCAACAAAGAGCAGCCAAAAAGTCTCTGGCATGAAGTTACTTTTAGTGAGGAACAGACAGAAAAGGACAGACAATAACAGAGAGTGTGTGGGTAAGTGTGTGTATGTGTGTGTAAGATATAAAGAAAGAGATGCCTTGTTGTGTAGATATAACAAAACTAAAGGCTTTTGAGGCCCCTAAACACAGGCGAGAATAAAGATGGAGTGTGGAGCTCCTGTGGATAGATGTGGGATAACAGAAAGGTGATGAAAGAGTGCCAGTCACACTCCCGTCTCCTCGCATGCCAGCGCATGCCGTTCAGGTCTCAGCTCTGGCCCCAGGCTCCAGTCCCAAAGACTGCTTTAGTCACTTAATACACGATACGATGGGAAACCGCAGAGAGCACTGTCATCTCAGGCAGACAGCTAATTAGATCTTTGCGGAGGAGAGAGGTCCGTCTTCCGTCCCCCACACCACCTCACCACCCTCCGCTCCTCTTTCTCCAAAGCTGCAAGTAATTTCCCTGTTTGTTTTAAAGTAGCGCCAAGCACTGACTAGATAAGGCAGCAACACAATTATGAATGCATTTGCATTCTTCTTTTAATTAGGGGATCTGTAATTGCGGCAGCTAACCTATTTCACAGTGACAGTTTCGGAAGTTAAATCAATTTGGACAAGAGGGAAAAGGAGGCGTGCTAGACAGACAGGCAAAGAGAGAGAGAGAGAAAGGGAGAGAGAGTAAATACAGTTATCAGGGATAGATTAATTATAGGTAGCATTTTGTTATTTGGGAATTATGTAAAGGGAAGAAGGAGAGCCTGCCCACTTATGCCTCAAAGTTGTATACATTGATGTGATCATCACACATTTTTTTTAAATCATCCCAAGACTAATCCTAATCTAACTGCATTTTATGACTTGAGGATAAAAAATAAGGATAAATATAAAAGCTCATATGGATCATATAGTGTTCAAATAAACAGCAAAGCATGACAAGGTCTAAACTTTGGAATATTGTTTTTTTGAAGGAAATCCAACAGGAAGGTTAAAGGTTAAAACAATAATCAATCAGCTCTTCCATTCCTGCAAAGCACAGAAATAAGCCTCATATTCACTGCCAGGCGTCAACCATGAATGTGGAGGAAGCAGCTTGACTTACAGCAGTGAAACGCATTAAGACAGCTAGACTTATGTGGACTTGTTCTCTATGAGATATGCTTGCATAATTCATTATTCAAAATCAATAAGGGGCATTTCACTCTGAGAGTTTGGTTCTCCGAATTCTGTCTCCTGGTTTATTTCAGATCCAAGCTGGTTCGAAAATAACCTATTGATTTTTGATGGGGATAAAGGTTTCACCCAAATAAAGGCCTTCAGTGATATCTTTGCACTTCTCGATGAAGGCTGCGGGAGGAAAGGACATCCTAAAAAGCTCAGTGAGCGACAGACAGACACCCTAGAGAACACCGCCAAGCAAATCTTTCGATCATATTGCTCCTATTATTCATAGGCCTTCCATATAGGACAATGTCATTCGAAAGGTGACGACAAGACAAGATCTAGCCAAACGGAAAGAACTTGGAGAAGGAAATGAAGTCTGACTAGTGGGAAATGGTCTTGAAATGGCAAAACAAATGCTATGTTCACACCAAGAGCTACTAAAGATTTAAAATTGCCAGAAGTAATTGACTTTCTATTGAAAAAAGTGCCAAGAGCAATATTAGCGACAAAAGCAATGAGCATCAAGTTTGGCCAACTAGAGCAGCAAAAAAAGTTGAAGACGGTTTACCTTAATGCAAATTAGTTATAGCTGTAAATGACTGGCAACGAAGTGGAATGTAGATGTTCTTTTCTCGCTTCGCTGCCAGCAAACATACTGTTCAAATGATGTCATATTTCGTATTTTGAGGCAATGCTTTTTGAGCATCTTCAGCAATTTTACAACTTTAGTAACACTTGGTCTAGACGTAGCATAAGGGATGGCATGGTGGCACTCTGGTGGCACTCTTGGTTTTGAAAGCCAGGAGAAAACGTTAGCCACCATGCCATCTCGCAGCAAGAAGGTCCTGGGTTCGACCCCCAGTTGGCAGTATGGTCTTTCTGTGTGGAGTTTGCCAGCTCTCCCTGTGTTGGTGTCAGTTTTTTCCTGGTGCTTTCCTTCCACAGTCCACAAGCATGTACTATAGGTTGACTGGTTACTCTAAATCGGCCCCTAAGGTGTGGCTGTGAGTGTGTTTGTGTGAGCGTGTGTGCCCTGAGGTGTGTTGGAGCCCGCCCATCATCCCGGGATAGGCTCTGGTCCCCGCAACCCCAATAGGGATTAAGCAATTCTGTTAAGCGAGTGTGAAGTCTTTGAGTATAATTGAAATTTCAAGTAATGATTAAATATTTGGTCTGATTACACAGTGCTTGGATTGACTTCTCATTAGAACAAGTTACCAAAAAAGACAGACAGCTGCAGAGTTCTCTAGAGGCTCCTAAGTCTTCTGAAAGGTCAGAGGTGATGACACCTCATGCTGTGGTCAATATGGGTCCATTATGCATTGACCTGTAGCCAATTGTTTATTTCCCAACACAGGAATTCTCAATTGTGCTGGTAATATGTCACCTTCACATACGCATACACTCTCCTCAAGAGATATATGGTAGCATATTTGTGCAAGACTGTTCCACCCAGCCGTTTAGTATTACGGTAAACTCCTACTGTGCCAGAGGTTGGCACTTTCTTCTTTTTCATTGCACACATCAAAGTGGAGCTCTAAGTTCAGAGGGGGAGCCGGAGAACAACACACACACGGCTATGAAAAATGCACCAGCACCTTCTCAAATTTGTTGAACACGAGAAGCAACTTCTCCTCGCTTAGCTGGTGGGGAGGGCTGCCGGCATCGGCTGCTGTACTGTCAACTCATCTTAAAGTTTCATTTCTCTCTTTTGCTTTCTTCCCCCCTCGCTCTATCCCCCTCTCTCTCCTCCTCTCACCTTTTCCCTTTCTTTCTTCCTGCCCCCCACTCCTCTCTCCACCTTACCTCTCTCCACCATCCATTTCCCTCGCCCTTGTTTTTCTCCAGACACCATGTAAAAAGCTCAGCTGTCTTGCTCACTCTATCCTCACTCATTGTCCCACATGCACAGTAACAAAAGCGACAGTAGGAGAAGAACCTTCACGCTAAGCTTCCGTAGTGTAGGTGCCGGAGCAAGGGTGAGATACGGCCTTATTGATTAGGCTTTAAGCATGTAGGATGTGATTACGGGGTCCGCTGGTGATCCCAATTAATCCCTGGGGGATTACTGAAGCAGCAGCTCTCTTTGGTCTGGGGTTGTTGGAGAGAGGTGTGGGGGGAGAGTCTGCATAGACTTGGTGTATAGACTTTCTCCAAGTTAAAACTGATAAATATGTCAAAAAATCAATATTTAATCAGTCTCTCAGAAGTAATAAGTAAATGTGTAGTAGGATACTGTCTTACAGACCAAGAGGTTGGAGAGTCACATTAATCTTTATCTTACTGTCAACTGCCATTTGGGTCACTAAGCAAGACAAGTGAAACTAAGTGATTATTTGTCATTGTGAACACACCACTGCACAGCACACAGTGCACCACAATGAAATGTGTCATCTGCATTTGACCCATCCATGAAGGAGCAGTGGGCAGCTGACATGGGCAGTGTCCAGGGAGCAGTGCTTGGGGACGGTACCTTGTTCATGAGTACCTGAATGGTAACTTTACCGGTCTGGGATTTGAACCGACGACAAGGAGAACGCCCAACCATTACACCACCAACTGCCCCTTAAAGACCCTTATGTCCACTTTGCTTCAAAGAGACTGTTCTTGCAATTAGGTAAAGTCACTCTGGATAAGAGCATCTGCTAAATGGCGTAAATGTAAATACAATTGAGGCAGATATTAGATTAGAATAAATCAATATAGCATTAATGTGTTCACTGGCCACATTATAAGGAAACCTACACTGAAGGCGTATTTTATTATGAAGTCTTTCCACTGTTCTATTCACCACTGGCACTGGCACCACTGGCACCACAGTAGTGTGATTTAGGGGGTGGTCCACCGAAACAGTGGCATAATGTTGTGTTGATAAGTGCATATAGCATACAGCGTTGTGTTAGTGTGACAGATCTCAGTTGGGCCCCTATGTAAGGCGCTTAGAATCCCAAAATGCTCCAAGAAGATTGTCCCCATCATGAGAAATGCAAGTCGCTCTGGATAGGACTGGTTAAAATGTAAAACAACTGTTTTGCTGGAGTTTTTATTAATAACAGTATCACTAAAATCCCCATAAATATCTGGTCAAAAACATACACAGAGAAAGAGAAAGTGTGCCACTGTTAATATTCAATCAGTAGGGGTCTGGTGCATGCTTAAATCACACTTCACTCACACAGGCATGTAATCATGCCCACAAACACACACACACACACAGATGGCTCCAAAGACAGACAGATGTTATAATCGACAGCACTGAACACATGAAAGACTTTCATCTGGACATACACACTCTGGTTCACACCAATCTGTTTCCATCAAAACATGCACTCTCTCTTTGAGACACACACACCACACACACACACACACACACACTGGTCCCTGTTTAACACCCTTGCCACTCTGCTCCCGAGAACTGTAAAGTCCCTAGTGTCACACAAACAAGCAGGTCTGCAGTGGATGGGATAGGGATGCTAGGACTGAGAATAATAGATGTGGGGAGATGGTGAGGCAGGGAGCAAGCAATAAAATGAGTGCACATGTGCAGAAAAGAGAGGGTGTGGCCCACCGCATGTCCCCAGTCGAGTTTGGCTGGATCCTTTACCCACAGCATGAAACAGAGCTGAACTTGGTTAGTACAGAAACAGAAACTCATTGTAACGTGAGAAAACAGCAGGTGATCTGGAAATTGACTGCGATACATACAGACAGTGTATGTTTTTATGTGTGTGTGAGTATGAAAGTGGAAACGAAAGTGGAGATGTGTGGAAATGGAAATGGATCCATGAAAATGTGTGCACATGCAAATAGCAGTTTCTCAGGGTTTTAAGTGGGTGAATGTGGCTGTAGGGCCACATATGTGGGTGTTCTTCCTCCCTCCTTCACTTATCCTCCAATCTCTTTCACTTCTCTGAACCTTCTTCCATCAACACCAGCTTAAAAATAAGGGGCCGGCCAATTACAGCCTCCACGCTTTCTCCACAGTGCGGGCCCATTTCCCCTCTTCCTCTTACCCAGGCGCTTTTTTTCATTTACAAGGGAGCGGCTGCTTCCTTGTAACCTGCTGGTGTTGACACGGCTCCGTTGGTGTGAAATATTGCGTCTCAGCGGGCTGCCCTGGCGAAGCGGCGCGCATAATTTAGAAAGCGCTTCTTTGAAGGAGGAAGGGGAGGTCAGAGAGATCACGCTGCAAAGCAGAAAACAGATGAAGGAAGAGAAAATATATAAATATATATTAAGCATGTGTTTATGAATTAATGGGAGTGGGGATCGTCTCCAGCCTTAGGAGCGGCCGATTAGATTCAAGGCAGTATGTTGTCTCTTTTCAATCATAATAACGAGACATAAATCTGCCTGTAATTGGTGCCTTTCTCAATTAGTGCACGCACTTATGCTGATGCACTGCACGCCTAATTATTATATTGCTTCCAAACAATCATGGGATGTTTCAAAAGATTTGTAGCCTTGGCAAAATCAGCCGCTTTTAAAATATCTCCTTTTCTCGCTGTGAACTATTTCCCTGCTTTACTATACAGAATTTCCTATGTAATTGCCATTCTTCTTCACTTTGTTTGAGTCACTCATTTGGTATCAGTCTTCCAAGCATGTACAGCATGGGTTGCCTACAGCGTATTTGTTAATGCAAACCTACCTGATCAGATGCGTTCTGTGCCTGTCTGTCCTCCAGAGGTAAAGGAATGGCAGGTATACAAAGGCTGCAGGCAGGCAGTAGGTTTGAGCTGAAGCAGCAGCACTGACGAAAAGTTCAAGAGGGTCACCTGAGTTTCCATTCCACCCCAGGTTATGTATATAGACAGGAAGGGAGAGAGAGAGAGAGAGAGAGAGAGAGAGAGAAGAGAGAGAGACCATGTAAAAATGCATTTTCTACAAAGTGATCTGTAGCTCCTCTGTATGTGCTAAAATATACATTTAACATACATTGATCAGCCATTATATCAAGGAGGCGATGATTTTCTCATACTGTGAACATTGCGCTGTTGCACATCCTTGTTTCTGATTGTGCTGTTGGTTATTTATTCAAATCCATTGCACACATCATCTACTTCTGGCACCTGCATGTCATGACTTTCTTTTTCTGTGTTCTGTACAGTTAACTTTGTAAATACCAACTGCATATCCTTGCACTCTCTTTAAAAAAAGTTTTTTTTCAATTTTTACAGCAATGTCAGGATGATATTGGTCTAATGGTTAGGATCCTCACCTCTGGTTCAAGAGACTGTGGGTTCGAATCCTACCTCCAGCACTACCATCATTGGGTCCCTGAGCAAGACACTTAACCTCAAGGGGAGCTGTCCTTGCAATTTGGAAATGGAAGTTGCTCTGGATAAGAGTGTCTGCTAGACGCTGTAAATGTACACAAATACATATTTTAAAAATCTTTTTGCTCATCACATTTTGGCACCATCCATCAAAGCAAATTCCTAGTATGTGACAACCAGGGGTGGAAGTAACGAATTACAAATACTCACGTTACTGTAATTAAGTAAATTTTTTGGGTACTTGTACTTTTATGAGTAGTTTTTCAAGTGTGTAATTTTACTGGTACTTCAGTACAATTTACGCCATGTAATCTACTTCGCTACTTATAAAATCAAAAGTCGCTACTGAGTACGCCCACAATTTGAATTAATATTCAAACCTTTCATCTGCATCTTTGCAGCCAATAAGGCTGTGCAATCGCGACCGCACCAATTAATCTATGATGTAAGCAAAGAATAAACTCCGCTGCAGCAGCAGGCACAGGTGTCTGGAGGTACTACACAGTGGAGTACAAACTAATTTATAATTTACCGATTCTCGAATTCAAAACGATTGTCGATTCAAAACGATTCTCGATTTAAAACGTCTGATAGGAAATACAGAAGTTGAACATTGATTATTTTTGTTATAAAGTATTCTTACGATTTAATTAATCAAGTAATCAGATAACGTGTTTTTTAAAAACAGAAAAAAGACTACTTTTGTTTTTAAGCTTGTTCTAGTGTGTGAGTAGAAGTTAGGCATACATGCTTTATGTTGTGTTCAGGACGTCCTGCACTACTCAAATTTGTCATAGTTTCATGTGTAAATGCTGACACAGTTATGAAATCAGCACATTTCTGATGAAAACTGACTTGCGCGCAAGCTCATAAATACAGCGCGTTTTTTTATCACGAAAAATGTCATTCTTGCGCTTTTACGCATTTACTTCTGTTTTTGTGCACGGAACATCTCACAAATACTTTCACATACAGAGGGATCAGGTCTTGTCTTTAATAAGCGTCCATGTGAATCACAAGCAGCGCATGCTCTAGCGAGTGAAAGGAGTTAAACGAATAATCGTTTCAGCTCTAGTATGACCGGTCTTTGTATGAATATGCTTTCGACACAGTTTGCAGAGTGCGCTACTCTGCTTCGTATCGGACTTTAAGCAGCCAAACTATTTCCAAACTGTGGAATTCTTCTGACCCTTTTTTTCCAACAATGTCCTCATCCTTGAGTGTCCATCAGTGTCCGAGGTGTCTTTCTATAACGATATTGCTTGTCATCATTTTTTCTGTTTTATCTCGCTCGCTCTCCTCGGTGATGCATACTGCTCTCCATCTTGTCATGCACGGCTGCTGTAGCCACCAGCTGTAGCATGTGAAAAGCCATGCTTACTTAAATAACGTGAGCTGGAATTCTTTTGCAACCACATGATTGGTTCGGCTGTTCTGTCCGTCAACCTAACTGACGTGAGTGGTAACCACACGATTGGTTCAGCAAGGTGCTGTTTTCATTATCGTTGGCTTCTCGTGAAATCAAAAGATGGACGAAATGAGTGTTATCGACTTTTTATCAACTATATCTATTTTTCTATTGAGGAAAAGCTATTTCGTGATAATTATCTTTATCGTTTTATTGCCCAGCACTAGTTGCAAAGTGTCATTATCAGAATAAATAAAAATGCTGCTATCTGTGCAGAAACCGGCAAATTTCTATCCGGAAAAACAATTAAACTCGCGCCGTTGCAAAATGGGAAATATGAATTGCTTTTGTGTCCTGTATGAATTGATTTTGAATCGGTAGAGATAGAATCGTGATTCTTTTGTGAATCAATTTTTTTGCACACCCCTAATATACATGACCTTTGCATGTCATAGTGTCATAGTGTCACCTTAACCCGAAACAACCTAAAAAAATAAAAAATGCTATATTACAAACAGGTGTAGTTTGCATTAAGCCTGCATCACACTACACAATATTTCTTCTCCATGTTCTTCTTTCCCCCCCCCCTTTGCTCCCACTCTCTGTCTTTTTTTGTCAAGATGACCCAAAACGTTTCTAATTATGAGTTGGTTCCCGCTGGTGTTCCGGCTGCCAGCGAGTGGGCTGGGTGCACTGAACCCGCAAAGTGTACAGCTGTTATCTTTGACTGGTGGCCAAAACCCAAATCGGAAGCTCCACTACGAATCAGACAAGTGTGAATTGAGCTGTTTAAGGCCTACGGCTCTCTGTTCTTAGGCCCACCCAGTTTGGCAGGGGACACATCTCCGGGGAGGTGAACCTTTTCCCATTTCCACCCTCAGATCAGCCGAGAACAAAACCGGGTGAGGGCCGTGTACGACAACATGCTTTACCAGCCCGATAAGCGTGTCCGCCGGCCATGTTCAGCGGAGGAATGAGACCAAAATGAAAAACAAAGTGAGGGTGGACACAGCTAGAAAGGCCTGTGTGCTGTGAAGGAGAGGTTTATCTCTCTCTCTTGCTCTCTCTCGCCTCAGGTGGTCTGTGAGTACCCCATGTTGGGAAGGCTATGTAGTCTATGAAGTCCTGAGGGCCAAAAGATCTAAACAATTCGGAAACTCCATTACACAGGACCACCCACCTGCCAGTACATGCTCAGAAGAAGAAGAGAGTTAAAAATTTTCCCAGCTTAAGAGCAAAGTTATTCATTTTCCCTCCGAAACACCAGAACACTTGAAATTCCTGAACACCTAAAGTCCATTAAATAAACTTTCTCTTGATGATGTTACACATTTGTACATAAAAGACGTAAAAGAGAAGCAATATTGAAGTGAAAGACTAAAAGCAACCTAAAGTCAGAGCTGCAATTAATCATAAGCAAGCCTGAAATCAAAACAGTATGAAAGCATGTATCAAAGCATAGGAATACGTACCAAGTACCCTATTACTCGGCGTTGTCCCGTTTGACTACCTTCTGAGGTTAACGTGCACGTGTGCAAGCTTTCGAACCTTATCTGCGGCGGTATGTTGAGAGCATCTATAATGGAGTCAGTCTTTGTTATCTGTTCGCGTCTTCACCAGTGTCTCTGCAGAGCAGCCTGCTTGCCTCGATAAGACCGAGCCAGTGGAATGACACTTAAGGGTCGTTAGCATAACCTCTAGTTCCACACAGAACGAGGGCGAGAGACACGGAGACGAGAGAGAGGGTGGATTATTCATGCAATGAATAAATTATAATGAACATATCATTGGCACTGCCTGGTCACTCCTCTGCATGAGAAAATGGTAAACGTATTGGGTGAAACTCGACTGAGCCACTGAGATCGACTTCATTATTTAGCAGCTTTTTTATTCCGTCTTAGGCAAACCTCTCACATGGCCTCCATAAATCCGCTCTCACACACTCCCACTCAGTGGTAGATGGACAAGAAGAGCTGCTCCAACACTCAGTAGAGAGGGCTGTCAGGTAATAAACTGGTGGTTTTTTTGAGCTAATAAACCAAGTATTCATGCAGCAAATCATCCTCCTAATATTTTCAATGTCATAAATGTTTTTTGATGACTGAACAGTAAAAAAAAGGGTATCATTAATAATGAATGGCACTCTGTGAGAGTAGATGTCGATATCACTTATGGCTCTATATACAATGAAGAGGTGAAAGTAATTACCTGTTTCATCTTAGAGCTTATAACGGCTTACATAATACAGTCGCTAATTACTAGGGATGCACGTATACCATTTTTTTTAGATAAATATCGTGTACCGATATTTATTTTTGGGTACTCACCAATACCAAATACCAATACCTGTGTAGGTCTGTTATTAATAACAATGACAATAATAGTAGGGTTTTTTAAGAATTTTTATTTTTTTTACCAACTCTAAGATAAGCCGCCCCATGTTATTAGCCGTGACGTTACTGAGTTTACCAATCTGAAGTAAAAGCATCTACGTCATTTGCCACGCCCCTGGAGGCCTTTGCAACTCTATAGCGACATTATACATTCACTCCGTCTGGCCGGCAGCGACGTGCGATGTACAGTCAAGCTTGCGAATGGGTTATTTCGGTTTGGAACAATGTGAAACCAGAAAGCATACAGAAAACGGTTTTCACAAAACCGAAACCCTTCCTCCACCTACAAGCCCACCAGCAGTACAAGCAACGTCTGCAATATCTCAGAGCGATACCGGTAACGAAAGCATGTCCGATAACAGCGACAGCAAAGCAGCAAAATCTGCGTGGTGATGAACATAACTACATCATATCTTCCACATGTGGTATCGGTAGTAGGTATCAGGGAATTTTGTTCCGGGTATGAATAACTGCACGGGAGGTGGTATCGGTACCGATTAGAGATGGGCCGATACCACTTTTTTATGTCTGATACCGATACAAATCCAATACAGTCACAGTCTTTTTTTAAACATGAAATAATACTTTAAAATGTCTGAAAACATGACTGAGATTATTATTGTGCTTAAGGAAATGCGTGATTTAAATCCTGAAAAAAAAAAGTAAAAATCTAAATCTAAAACTATGTAATAATTACACACACGTGTATATGCTAAATTATTTGTTCTCAAAAATTGTTCATTTAGACATATAAATATATCTTCTTTCTTATTGATTACACCATAACATTATAAAATTGAAAAAAAAAAAAAATTGATCAACTGAAAATGAAATACTGACGTTTGTCATTTTGAACCAATTTGGCCTATAAAATGAGCTGCTTTTGCAGAGAACTACATTTCCCACGATTCTCTGCGCGCACCCCGGAGCCATGTCACAATGATGCAAGTGGCGCACGTTCCAGAATAAATGATGAAAAATCTATGCTAAAATCTAAATAAACGGCAGTAGAGCGCTGGTTGTTGTGGTTATTCATCAGCTAAAATATGGTTTGTGTCTGTAATAAAGGCGACATTTTGACCGAACTGGAGCGTTTTGCGAGTAACAGCATATGCGCGCACTTATTAACACAGCGCGTTTACATCGCGATGTCGAAATGTCGAAAAATGTTTTTATGCATTTACTTCTGTTTTATTGCACGGAACATGTCACAAATACTTTCACATGCAGAGGGATCAGGTCTTGTCTTGATCGTGCCACTGAAAACGCTGTGTGTCACCTCTTAAGCGTCCGTGTGAAATATGAGCGGCGCATGCTCTAGCGAGTAAAATGAATTAAACAAAGCTTTGATTCTAGAAAAATTGTCTCGACCATTTTTTGTAATGGAATTATTCGAGTTATTGGAACAATCATTTCAGCTCTACTTTACCGCAGTGCCACTTGCCATGCATAACGGATTGAGTGTATACGCATTTACAGATCGGCTCCATAGAAGGGCCCAATGCCACCGATACCCGATCCAGCTGTTTGAGCCCGTTATCAGACCGATACCGATCCACATATCGGTTCGACTATATCGGCTACATCTCTAATACTAATGCATGCCTACTAATTACCATTCGCATTGTTTCACATGGCTGCAGAAACTGTTAATATAGTGTAGTATGCATGAAAGGACATTGGAAAATGTGAGTATTGCTGTGTCAAACACAGTGTTTATGTCAACACAAACTCTTAATTCTGGCTGCATGCTTTTTGTTACCCCTTAAAATGTACCTCCACCTATTAATGCTAATTTGTCTAACATCAAGGAAAACAAATGGGAGCTATTGGCATGTCACCTGTGCCCAACTTTTGCTAACTTTGACCAGATACACTCAAAATTATTTGTCTGTTGTACTGTAGGCAGATTGTTGCATTTCCTACAAAAAGTCTTTAGACTAAGAAAGAGTTTTATGTAAATGGAACAAATCAGTGTTACTGACTAAATATTGGGGGAAACAGGGCTTAAATCAGAAACTAAACAAGGGATAGATGAAGACAAGGACAAACACTAGTTTGTATAATCAGTTTAAACAGAAAGCGACCAGAACTAACTATGTAAACAATGCACAAATAAACTGCCAGTCAAACTTAATTAATAAACCAGGCAACCAGGAGACAAGACGAGTACACATCTGGCGGTTGACAGGAGATTTGTGGAGTATATGGTGACAGAACTTCCACTATAAGCGTGGCTGCTGACGAGACAGTCAGTACAGGAAAGGTCCAGGGAATTTCAAGGTAGGCAGGCAGAACTGACTAAAGAGGCACTGGGAAGCACTGCATGCCACCCCTGGAGCAGGGAAGGGGCCCTCATCACCACCAGGGAACCCGGAAATACAGCCCTAATTGCTACAAGTTTGAACTGGAACTGGGATCAAACACAATCTGGTGTAGGCAGATGAATTCTGGGTGGAATTTTGTGACAGAACCCCCACTCCTCTAGATGGCTGTGGCCCAGTCTAGAGCCCACCCTGAGAGCTGCTAAATCTCAATGGATATCTGACAGACATCAGTGAGCTCTTGTAACTCTATTGCTTGCAGAAACCCCCAGAATCCAGTAAGATCCCCCGTGTACCACTCCAGCAACAAGATGTGGAGGTGTAGGGTGGAGGTTGGGGCAGGTGGCTAGGACATTGGGACAGGAGGAGTGAATACTGTCCTCAAACAGGTGAAGGCAAACTACCCAGCCATAAGGCTGAGTTAGTCCTGGTAAGTCTGGTTGTCGTGTAGGCATTGGTATATATTGTGACAGTCCTGGAGCAAGGAGGCATATTGTGACATTGCAATTAAAACCCTTCCAAGTCCTATTAATTTGCAGTCTGACTGTTCTACTCATATACAGTACTGTGCAAAAGTTTTAGGCAGGTGTGAAAAAATGCTGTAAACAAAGAATGCTTTCAAAAATGGAAGTGTTAATCATTTATTTTCATCAATCAACAAAATGCAGTCAATGAACAAAAGAGAAATCTAAATCAGATCAATATTTGGTGTGACCACCCGTTGCCTTCAAAACAGCATCAATTCTTCTAGCTACACTTGCACACAGTTTTTGAAGGAACTCGGCTGGTAGGTTGTTCCAAACATCTTGGAGAACTAACCACAAATCTATAATTCTATAATCCTATAATCCTACAAAATAATATAATGACTACAAAATAATATAATGACTATAATCCTACAAAATCCCTGATTTTGTGCAATTGTACCTAGAAAAATTGATGCTGGTTTGAAGGCAAAAGGTAGTAACACCAAATATTGATTTGATTTGGATTTTTCTTTTGTTCACTCACTTTGCATTTTGTAAATTGATAAAAATAAACAATCATTATTTATATTTCTGAAAGTATTCTTTGTTTACAGCATTTTTTCACACCTGCCTAAAACTTTTGCACAGTACTGCATACTCTGATTACTGAGACTTTTTAAATACTTTTACTAGTTAGATATAATAAGATTGAGAGAGATGGGTCTTCAGATAATGCTTAAATAAGGGAGCCATTCTCATAGCATGTTAAATACAATGTTGAATCATTGAAACTCATCAGAGAAGATCAGCAAGTGTAGAGAACCTTACAGTGTTCTCAAACTTAGTTTGGAATTTAGTTCAGTCTGAAACATGTCTTAGGGAGATAATTAATCAACCGGAACCCAAATCATTACAGCGAGCAGATGGACAAAAATTCAGCCTCATTTCTGATCACCTCAACCATGTCCACTGTAGAGTTCTATGATATATGATAAGTAAGGAAGAAGAACTGAGACTGGAGACATCGAAGAAAGAAGAGAAAAACATCCCTGAGTACATATAGCTGGACATAGAAAGCGACTATGAATCCAAAGTAGGTACATAGTTACAACGCTTGATGCATTTTACAAATCCTCAATTGTTAGTCATCTGTACCGCTATCATGTAGTATTATTGCCAAAGTTGGGGAATGCATAATAAGCTTTTATTCAACATCACACAACACCAGAGAAAGCAAAGAAGAGGTAAATGAAGGTCAAAACTGCTTGAAGGCTACTAGATCTGCTTTTTCATGTTAAAAATATCCTGTATTAAAAGGGTCATATTTAATTTATTAGTCAATCTGTATTATACCTGAACAGCCGTAAACAGTAAAATCTTTGTGAAGGACACAGAACCTGATAAAAAAAGAAGCTCTAGCTTATTAGAGATCTCAGCATGACAAGTTGTGGTGTATATATACATATTTATAGCTAACTGCTATATTAACCTGTTAAATGGAAACGTCAGCAACTTGAACTCAGATTTTCTGCCATGGCAACACACTCCCAGTCATGCTATGATGAAACATACAGAAATAAGAACTGCATTTGTTGTTAGCCAACACAAAAATATACATTTCCATCTTTTTTATTTACACATCACAGCACTTGCAATGCCTGGTTAAAAATCTTTCCTCAATTTTAACTATAGCATTAACTTTTTAATGTGTATGCAACAACTTATAGAATACGAGGGGCAGCAAATTAAAGCCATATTACAAGCTATTTCATATTTCTTGTACCGGATAATTGCCAGACAGAATGTGTAGAAATACCAGCATAGCAGGTCCCCAATCAGCCAGTTCAATTATGATCCACTGGAGGTCTTTAAACTCCACTGTTACATTTGTTTCCACTAATAAGACATTACACATTCTCTCCTAAACACACATACACACACACCACTGTTAACCTTCTAAAACCTAGTCCATTTTGTGGTGATTTGGGTAATACAGTGACCCATTAATTGTCCGTTTGGAACTGAAAGGAGCACTCTGAGCCTCTCCCTGGACAGGAGGTGAGTTAAAAACCTCTTCAGTCTGATTTCAGAGCAGTGGTGGCCTTTATTAGGGCGCCACAAGGGCGTCAAAAGGCTGCAGCATAATAATGGACGGTGTCTGCTGGGGAGCATTGCCTCATGCTGTGAGTGAGTCTCTTACCATATGAGCAAGCGAGTGACAGAGACAGAGAACATGATTTCTGGGCAACATTGCCTCAGCATGGGTTCGCTTGGAGAGCAAGTGACAAGAGGCCCTTTAATCATTCAATCAAGGCATTAACAATGAGTGAATGACATCCAGATGGATAATTTCAGCCCTTGTGAACTTCCGTAAATGACCCTGCCGCTTGCTGCTGGTGTTAATGAGCAGGAAACACAGGAGGAGTTCAGCTGAGATCAGTGTACTGGAGTAGAAAAAAGTCATTTACGCTGCCATTAATATTAAGGCAATTTAGAAACAAGACTGCTTGTGAAACACAACACTATATCCGGGCCTATAGAGAGTAGTCCACATTCTGAACCACTCTGCAGCCTCTGCTCCAAGCCCCAGCACTGGGGACTAGGGAAAGCGAGGCTTAGTGATTATTTGGTCTTGCGTTCAGTAATTATGAACTATCCATCAGTGATAGCTAAGAGAAACACTGTAGTTCAACACATTGAATCCCAGGCTGGTAAAGTTACCACTCAGGTACTCATGAACAAGTTACCGTCCCCAAGAAGTGCTTCCCGGGCACTGCCCATGTTAGCTGCCCAATGCTCTTTCAAGGATGGGTCAAATGCAGAGGTCACATTTCATTGTGGCGCGGTGTGTGTTGTGCTCTGGTGTGGTCTGTTCACAATGATAAAATACAAAAACAAGTAAAAGCGTGTACTGAGCAAAGATTACCAGCAACAAGTCAAAAAGACATCAAACCGAACAACCATTCAACAAATGATCACATGTGATGTGATAGTTGATTCAGGTCTGATTACACTTGGAGACTTCTGTAATCTTATCTAATAACAGTGACATACACTCACTGGCCACTTTATTAGGTACACCTGTTCAATTGCTTGTTAACACAAATAGCTAGTGGTGTAATGGTGTGGGGGATATTTTCTTGGCACACTTTGGGCCCCTTAGTACAAATTGAGCAACATTTAAATGCCACAGCCTACTATCCGGCTACTTCCAGCAGGATAATGCACCATGTCACAAAGCTCATATCATCTCAAACTGGTTTCTTGAACATGACAATGAGTTCACTGTACTCCAATGGCCTCCACAGTCACCAGATCTCAATCCAATAGAGCATGTTTGGGATGTGGTGGAACGGGAAATTCGCATCATAGATGTGCAGCCGACAAATCTGTAGCAACTGCATGATGCTATCATGTCAATATGGACCAAAATCTCTGAGCAATGTTTCCAACACCTAGTTGAAAGTATGCCACAAAGAATTAAGGCAGTTCTGAAGGCAAAAGGGGGTCCAACCTTTTACTAGCAAGGTGTACCTAATAAAGTGGCCAGTGAGTGTATACTGATGCCCAACTTTAAAAAAAGAGCTTGGCCCTGTTTTACTGGGTGACCAGTTCAAGATGGATTGCAAAAACCCATTTTACAACTAACAAGTTTTAATTGTTTTGGAACCCAACTTACGTTTTGGTTAGAATCCACTAATTAGAATCCGCTTTGTCCAAGGGAAAATGTAATAAAATGCTAGATGCATATAGGCCATTTATGCCAGATGCATAAAGGTCACAGGTGCCCTGCATTTTAAGGTACAAACCTTTTTAACATGAACTGATAATACACATTCACAACTGCCTTGACAATACTTTCTTGAATTGAATTGAATGTCTTTATTGTCATTGTCGCAGGTACAACGAAATTGAAAGTGGTCTCCGGTCAGTGCATCATAAAAATAAAAATAAATAAAAATAAAAATAGTAATAAAAATAAAAATACTTAAAGTGCTATAGTATCCATAAGAATAAATATACCTCATGCACTATATGCACACAGGCATCATACACCCATTCCATTTCACGCACAGTATGAACAAGCATTCACACACACATACTTCAGTCAGTGCATAATTCATTTCAAATGCAGCGTAGTGTCCATTATTTTTTAGCAGCATTAAGACATGTTATTGCAGTTGGGTTAAAACTGTGTTTGAGTCTATTTGTCCTTGCCTTGATTGCTCTGTACCGTCTACCTGAGGGCAACAGTTCAAACAGGGAGTGGCCAGGGTGTGAGGTGTCTTTTATAATGTTCTGGGCTTTTTTGAGACAGCGGGAGCTGTGTAGGTCTTCCAGCATGGGCAGAGGGCAGCCAATGATCCTTTGGGCGGTGTTAATGACCCTCTGGGGTGCTTTCCTCTGAGCCACTGTACAGCTAGTGTACCAGATGCATATGAAGTATGTTAGTATGCTTTCAATGGAGGCTCTGTAGAAGGACACCAGCAGTTTCTGTGTGATGTTATTTCTCCTGAGTATTCTCAGGAAGTACAGTCTCTGTTGGGCCTTTTTCAGCAGCTCAGAGGTGTTCACGCTCCAGTATAGGTTCTCCTCTATGTTGACTCCCAGGAAGAAAAAGTCTGCCACCCTCTCCACACAGTCCCCTCTGATGATTAGTGGTGGAATCTGTCTTTTTCCTTCTGTAGTCTATTATGAGTTCTTTGGTCTTTGAGGTGTTAAAGAGGAGGTTGTTGGCCATACACCATGACGACAGCTGCTCCACCTCGTCTCTGTAGGCAGACTCATCACCCCCGGAAATGAGCCCCACCACGGTAGTGTCGTCTGCAATCTTCACAATGGTGTTGCTCTGATGGACAGGGGTACAATCGTGTGTAGAGAGAGTATAACAGTGGACTGCGCACACAGCCCTGTGGGGAGCCAGTGCTGAGACTTAGGGCTGAGGATGTGTGATGGCCAACTTTCACTCTCTGTCTGCGGCCAGAGAGCGGTAACTGTTGATCCACATGCAGGTGCTGCGAGGAAGCCCCAGGTCTTGTAGCTTGGCCACCAGTTTGTGTGGAAGGATGGTGTTGAATGCAGAGCTGTAATCCACGAGAAGCATCCGTACATAGCTCCCTTGCCCCTCCAGGTGTGATACGGCGGCATGGAGTGCTGTGGCCACGGCGTCTTCCGTGGATTGGTTTGCTCTGTAGGCAAACTGGTGGGGGTCAAAGCTACGGGGCAGGGCTGCTGAGATGTGACTATGGACCAGCTTCTCAAAGCACTTCATCACCACTGGGGTGAGTGCCACTGGTCTATAGTCATTTAGGCTGGAGATGTGGGGCTTCTTGGACAAGGGGACTATGGTGGAGGACTTGAGGCAGGGTGGGACAGTCAACTGTGCAAGGGATTGGTTGAAGATCCTGGTGAAGATCCCAGCCAGCTGGTCTGCACAGTCCCTCAGCACTCGACCCAGTATGCCCTCAGGACCAGCCGCCTTCCTCGGGTTGATGGCCTGCAGGGTGTGCCTCACCTCAACTTATTTGAAATGACTTTACATGGAGGAAGTGCTGTAGAAGTGTAGAATGGATTAAGAAACTGACGTCATGGCTGTCTTTCTAAGAAAGACAGTTTGTCACAGCAGTAAAACCCTCATGATTGCAGCATTGACTTTGGCCTTTATATTAATTACCTTAAATCTATTGTTTCATAATCTCTTCTTAATCTATTTAAAACATGCAAATGAATCTCATTTCAGTTCTCAGTGCTTTTTTCTGTGCCATTTTTTCTGAATCAACCTCTTTTTCTCCTTCCTCATTTTCCCTGTCTGATGAACCCTGCCACGTCTGAATTATTTATGCCACAAATATTTAATGAAACAAGGCCCAGCTCCTCTCGCATGGGCAGAAACAATTAACCAAAAAATTCAAATTCAATATTTATACGATAAATTGGAGCCAGTCAAAGTGGTGCTGCCAGTCAGAGCAGTAATTGTGCAATCCAAACAGATAAATAATTAACAGAAGCTTAATCCAGAACCATTTGAATGTATTCCAACTTTCATTTTTTCCTTCAAACTGCTATTTCCACCTAATATTAATGAATATGAATAATTGAAAAAATGATTCAGTGTGTCAGCTCTGGGACCCATAAGAGTTGATAATTCAGTTTTTGCTAAATATATCATATGGTGTCTTCATGCAAATTCCAGTTTATTCAGAAGAATGACACAAAGGAGAAGGAGAGAACTCTTTGATACTGAATCCATGAGGCCCAGTATAGAAGAGTTTCAAAAGATGTTACGCAGCCCTGCTTTTCTCATGTCTCCTCCCTCCACCATACTGGGACTTATCAAATAACTCAGCTGAATACTTTAGTTTTTTTATTTGGTAAAAGATGTCAAAAGAAGATCATGTGCTGTAGCTGGTCAAACTATTTAAAGTGGTTTTGACAAAGAAAAACTGAAAATTAACGACAGCAGTGATTCAGAATGACTCAAAAAACATACACAAAGCAGTTACAACATTAAAACCACTGACATGACAATAGCATCTGACAATAAGATCTTGGTACAATGGCACCTGTCGAGGGTGGGACATATAAGGCTGAGAACGTATCTCTCACAAGATTCAAATTACGTGCTCTGTGGAGCATTTCAACATTATGATTGGTTGTCACAGAACAGCTCCATATCTCAAATTTCTGTCGGTTTTAAATTTGGATGTTCACATTTCCACACTGAAACACTGGGTCAGGGCATATTTAAAATTGCAGGTCTTGTGTTCCATGTATGAGTGATTAGGACCTACCAAAATTGGTCCAAAAACAGCGATAATGGGCGTCCAAGGTTCACTGATAAAAATTAAAGGCCAGCCTATATGGTCCAATCCCACAAAAAAAGATACTGCTGCACAAATTGCTGAAAAAAGTAACGCTGGCTATGATGTCACTTCAGGACACACTGTCAAATACTCTTATGGCTCTGTGTAGCAGCATATTGTTTAGAGTGCCTATGTTGACCCCTTGCTGACCCATGTTGCCTATTCTTTCCGCTTCCAAAACATCTGCCTTGAGAACAAACTGGGTAAAAACAAGTTTTATGACCCCTGGTAAACATTTTAACTGACATGTTCATATAAGTGTGTCTCCTATGCCATGCTGTAAAATTCATAATTGATGTGTTATTCATGTAATAACTGCTGTCCCACCTCCACTGTATACCATAAGATTAAGATTGTCATGAGCACAAAATAGCATTAAAAAATATAAGTAAAATTAAGGTGACAAGAAGAATAAAATCCATGCAAAAATAAATAAATAAACAAATACCTCTAATGCCTGGAAACCAGAAATTATCAACACATTTAAAACACACACTTTGACAAGTTCAAAGGGGGTTCTGTGTGAGTATCCTGGGTCACAGAGCTTTGGCGTTTTGTTTATTAATGTTTTTGTGTTTGCCTTTGCTGGTGTCGTCCTTTTTCAAAGAGCGCTGACCCTGACAGAAAGCAATGCCTTCATGATATCAAATTCAAGCCCTACTGAGAGATGCTTCCATTGCCTTAGGCAACACTGCCTAAAAATTACCCAAGCCCCCTCTCTCCCTCCAGCAGCACATCACTTCAGTGTTTTCATTCTCCTTCATCCTGCCTCATTCAAATGGCGATCCCATTTGAGCGTTGTCTTACTATTCAGTTTGCATGTATAGCAGCCAGTTGAAACAGAGGCTGTATTCTAAGTGGGCCTTTTGCATATAAAATGGAATTAAGCAAACATGAAACAAAGAAACAAGCAGACAGTCGCCCGGGCTTCCATACCGGTCAGCACTACTCTTCCTTTCGAAGCAAGGAGAGAAACTGTTGCTTCCTTGCCCGCAGCAGGAGGGAGTAGAATTACAGTGTCGGAGCTCCGTGGATTTACCTGCTGATGCTAGAGAACTGGCCCTCCAGTACCACATCAATCACCATGGCAACCCGATGGAACACTCAGAAACAGAGCGTTTATAAGCGTGAGAGAGAAAAACGCAAGCAGCTGCTCCAGGTGACGCTCTAATGCCTTAATGGCAGCAGTAAAGGCAGTGAAGGTGCCTCTAGCTTGTTATAAATGAGTATTATTAAGTGCTTTACTGTCCAGAGGTCATGACCGGAAGGCCCCTAGTTCTAATATCTTCATGAGGCGGATTTGCTGTCAAAAATCTTTCAATTGCACCATCTCAGGCAGACGTTCACTTTTTGGATTGTAGGTGGTTAAAGAAAATAGCTTTACAGAAACACTGATGTTCATTATTTTGTCATAGTCTGCGCGTCATGCGATCCTGGCCACTACACACCCTGTGCACGCCATATGATTTTACATGCCTAGTACGGGCAATATGCCAGCTGAAATACAGAAACATTTGTAAATGTTAGCATGGACAGAGAAAGAAATGAAATATGAAGCATTCTGACACAAAAGAGTTCAAGAGACAAACATATCAAAGTGGAAAATATGTGTTCTTCTTGGTAGTGGCATCAAAGGATCCTTACATATCTCCATACTGTATGTATATATATGTGTGTGTGTGTGACAACAGTAAAAGGTCTTTAAAACTTGTGCCACTTCAGAAAGCTTGTAGATTTAGATCATTCTGGCCCTATTTGACATTACCAAGCAGGAAATGACCCTGGGAAAAGTCATTCTCATTCTTTAATGTCTACCAAGTGTCCTTAGCCTGTGTTATGTACTCCCTCAGAACAGGTGTGTTTGTGTATATGTGTGTGATTTCTGCTCTGGTCAAATCGCAAGGGCTCGCTCTGTCCTTTCAAGCTGTCCAGTGTGGCAGAGTGATATCTCTCTCTGTCGCTGTTATGCCCCGAGCCTACAGCAAAGAAAGATGACTGAAGGAAAGTTCAATAGGCCATGTCCTCAGCATGGGAGAAAAAACTGTGTTTAAATGAGGAGTCCATTTGTATCGGTCATGCGGAGAGAGACGTCCCTGAGAGCCAAAAACAGCACTTTCAGGATCCTTGTCTTAGTCTCAGTCAAGGACAGGGCACCACGTGGGCCAGGAGGCCTTCACGGAATCTACAAAAAGAAGTGGAGGGAGCATAGGAATGATGGATGGATTGGTGTAAGGACAGAGCAGTGGAGAAGAGAAGAGGTGAAAAGATGAGTTGAAGAACTGGGCTATGAAAACGAGGCAGAACTGAGGCACAGAGAAAGAAGTAACAGCAAGGCATAGATGAAGGGGCAGATATGAGAGAAAGAGGGTGCTTTCGGATGAAGAAAGGAAGGGAATATCCACCATGATTCAGGCCACTGGTCACAGCAGTAGCAGGGAAAAAATCCAGCACTTATTGCTCTCCGCCTCTTTCATCGCCCTTTCTACTCCTCCTTTTCCTGATCATACCATTCACTCCTTTTTTGGCCTGCCCAAGGAGCCCAGGGAGGGCAGCTAAGGCAATCTCAATCAGTCAATGCCAGCAAGAGAAGCACTGAATAAAAAAAAGCCTTCAACCCAACGCCTCCGAGAGGCTATGAATCAAGCCAAAACCCTATCTCTGCAAACCCAGGACTTTTTATCACAGCTGCCTTGCCAAAAAAAACGTACATTCCAGTAAAATTTGACTTTTTGAGAATAAAAAACAAATTGTGCAGAGAGTTGAAAACTGTGTCTGGACTGTACTATTCTTAGGGCAGCTAGATCCTGCCATGAAGTAGAGGGCTTAGGCAACACAGCTGGGTAGTTTAGGGCAGAATCTGATTAGAAATACTGTGAGGGTGAAACATAATCTTGTTGAGATTCAAGGATTTTGTGTCTTGTGTTTTGGACTCCCATATCAGGACATGCTTTGAGTTGAGGGGCACTGACCAGACTGGAGTTGTTAAAGATCCTTGAAGATCTACTAAAAAGGAGAGGGAAATAAGTAAGGGAAAGGTGTTAAAGTTTTGGTTGTTTGTTCTGCACAAGCATCTAAAATTTCTATTCTGAAACAAAATATTTAATGAAATCACATTGTTTTATGATCTAGACCTTTAGGAGCTAATATGTTTATTTATTGTAGTTATGATGTTAAGCAACAGTATTCATTTTCCCCTTGTTTGAAGCGACCTTTTCAAAATTTTTATTCTTGATTTTAGATTTTAGCAGCTTGGATAGTTAAGGTTTTCCAAGAGTTCATGCTTGTACCAGTATTACAAATATTTACCAAACCACAGAAAAAATAAGAGCATCGATTTATCTGACGTCCAGTGCTTGGAAGCAGCAGTGTGTTTCCGCCAGTGTTGGGAATTGAGGGACTAAAGTTCACAAAAAAACTTGCATAAATTGCTCCCAGTAGGGGCTGCTATGTGCACTTTTAATCAATATAATATTAGTGTCTAAATTACCAAGGTTCTTAGCTGATCACGTACTCAACAAATGAGGTTGCCAAATAATCAGACCTGGCAGAGGACTTTAAACAGCAGAAATAAATGGTGCAATTTTTACACTATAAAGCTGTCTAATTCGTGTATAAGAGAAAATGTATGTTCACTGATGCATGAGATAACCTCACTGTAAAACGTTCCATGTGGCCAAAATTCAGCTGCACCACCAACATTCAAATTTGAGCACCAATTGTGTACATATCCAAATTTTCTCTGTATTTCTTGGTGTTTTTGTAGTTTCTGTCTTGCTGCAGTGACTGCAGTCACTGTCACTGCCAGGGAAAGTGTTCCCAAAAGAGAACACAATGTATGTGGTTATAAGATACAGAAAAAATGGCGAGGAAAACTACTGATTGGCCTTGGTAAGTTGTAGCAGATTTAAGATGTATTTCACAACCATATCCATGATAAATCACATTCAAATAAAGAAAGATATATTGAATATTATATTGCAACATTTTATCTAGACATTTGCAGTACCAGTCATAAATGTGTGTGTGTGTGTGTGTGTGCGTGTGTGTGCGTGTGTGTGTGTGTCCATGTATTTATCGCATTGTGGGGACCTTTTTGTCCCCTAAAATCACTTTTATCTGTTTTTTGGGGTTTTGTGGAGACATTTGAGAGGTCCCCATGAGGAAAAATGACTTTATAGAAAATGTGCTTGTTTTATTTGAGAAACTAAAAGAGGTAAAAGATGTGCATTTGGTTACTGAGGTTAGGGTTAGGATTAGGTGTAGGTGTAAAATTATATACATCTATTCATTATGGGAGCCTATGGAAAGACCTCACAAAGATAGTAATACAGAGATGTGTGTGTGTGTGTGTGTGTGTGTGTGTGTGTGTGTGTGTGTGTGTGTGTGTGTGTGTGTGAAAACACAGTACATTGGATCTAGAATTGTACTGTCCAGGACACCACACTTTCTTTCCTATTAAATAATCTAACAAGATGTGCACTTACAGAGCACTATGAGCCTAATGGTCATTCCATTTCCAATTATCAGGAAACACTGCTGGAATTAAGGCCATAAACACAGTGCACTGAAGAGTAGATACAGAGTAGCTCACAGAGCGAACAAGTGATTTTATAAGTATCTAAACCATTAAGGTTATATTTAAAACAAATATACATACTTTTACTTGACATCCAAATTACTTTCTTTGCATATTCCAGCAGTCTCTACTAGAGGCATAGATACACATTAGGTGAAGTTATTCAGCTTTTTCTCAGGCCGTGCCTGAGAGTTTTGGGAAGAAGGGGTTTGCTCAGGGGCTCAAACCAAATGCAACAGTAATGCCATTCAGTTATGGTCTGATTCAGATCCCCTTCAGTCACTCGCCCAGGTCATCGGCACAGCTCCTGTGGTCACTGAACCCCAAATGCTCATCTGAAAATTGGATTTTACCCGATTGGGACTTCAATCGACCAGTGTTTATGTTCGTATAAAGCATTTTCACCCAGATCTAAAATAAGAATCAGTCCTCTTGAAAGGTGTACATACACACATTTTCTTCAGGCAATGAAACAGGTGATGTGTGAAGTGCCACGGCCTCTCAGTCTACTCACAGTTCCTGAATACTGACTAGCTTCATCACAGAGACTTGAACACAGGAGGCACACCGTGTGGTGTTAATTCAGTGTTAACAGAAATCTTGCTGGATAAAATTTGAGGTTTTGTTTTGATATTTTCATACATATTTAGCTATTTTCCTAATAATATAACTTAAGGGGCGTAAAACCCTCCATGGCTTTGTGGGATGTTAAGGAATACATAGGCCCCACAATGATATGCAAATGTTTGCATTATTAATGTACTCAAGGCAAAATAGAGATTTTATTAACAGTTGGCATATATCACAAAAAATGGACTCCTGCCCACTGATAACTGTAGCATTAAAAATAATTACTTCACCCAAACAGCTATTTAAATCAAGAATGGATGGAAACTAAAGGGGCAATCTCTCAGTTTTCTAAGCCAAGGTAAGGGAATATGTTGAACAGCATTTTGGAACTAGTTGAGTAATGATGGTCTTTTGAAATTCATCATGAGGTGTGCCATGCCAACAGTTCAACATCAATGATCAAAAGCCTTAAATTACTTTTTGGCCTTTTAGCCCTAAAATTGGCACTGCACAGCACAAATGATTGGTTAAATGTTGGCAAACATTAAGGTATTTCAGAATTTCTGAGTACCTTTCTTGCAGAATTATGCATGTTAATTTGTTTAGATTTGATAATGCTGTCATAGTTTAATCCAACTGGAAACTTGACTGTTCCTTTATTTATGATCACAAGTAATTTGCTGGAATATTGTAAATGCTACAATACGCCAAACAAAAAAATATCCCATTAGAGTACTCTTTAGGCAAAGAGCTTTCAGCAACACAAAACTTCATGTGGTATAGTAACTAAGGGGCTTGCTCTAAGAACTAGTTGTGGAAAAGGAATCTTTTTTTTTTTTATTCCCCTTTGTTGAATTCCTTTAATAGGTTTAAAATGTTCGTAGAATGACTGATAGATAATTTCCTGGAGAATAAAAATGATTACACTTGGCAGTATAACCGAGAGCTTATAATTGTGTTTCAGCTGAATCCCACTGCCAGCTTTTAGGGACAGTACAGTAAAATCCATCCAGAATTCAGAAACAGTTTCTCATTTGTTCTGTTGACTGCATGCTAAATCTTTTAGCCACTGTGTTCTAACAGACAAAGGAAAAGAAAGTGCTGTAATGTGACATGACCGGGCAAAATGTCACATTATCAAAAGACAGAAGCTGAAGTCCCAACTGTACCTATTACGTATATATTGCAGATGTGTTGGGTTTAGACTGTGGAAATTGCCCATGGTGTCTATGGAGACAAAGTGGCAAGTTGGCTTTATACTCCCCTGTGAAGGTGAAGGCCTGAAGGGTCAACAGGACAATATTAACTGTTACACAAAATGTACACACACAAGATATACAAGAACCGACATACGTAGATATATGTGTCTATGATATACAAGAAAGTGGACATGGATGAGCAGTGTACATGGTCCATGCAGTTATTAACAAATCCTCCAAATGAGGGATAAATAAAGCTTATTGCAGAAACTAAAAGAGTCAAACAAGATAATGTTCTTCATGTTAACTGCCAGGTACAAAACTCTCTGCCCCTGAAATGAGACATCTCTTGCAAAGACTGAATAACAGACTGAATCACAGAACGAAAATAAGATACTGAAATGTGTAATCCTCTCCATTCAGTGACCCTCACTGGTTAAAACAGTGTCGCCTCCTTTCTTTCTTCATTATCTTTGTTCCATGCTCATCTGTATGCTCTTCTTTCGTAGCTCTCTTTTTCCCATCTTTAAGCAACTGATCTAGCTTAATTGAAAACTGGAATGAACACCACTGAAATGGGAATAATTGACATGCTTGTGGAGCGCACGTAAGCCTTTAATTCAATAATATGGCAGATTAAGGGTTTGGATTCCACCTTCTCTGGGAGCGTTCCCAATAGGAAACGGTTCCACTTGGCCAAAGAACTGCTAATGGAGAAATGAACAGCATAAAAAAGACAAAGGAATGCGCAAACAGGCATATGTGAAATACCTAATATTTCAAACATATCTCAGCAGTCACTGAAAACCACAGAGCAGTAACCTCGTCACCTTGCTTTTTCAATGAAAGCTGAATGCTTCTTAAAAGCTAGACGCCTGGCCAGCACTCTCAGTTCTCCTAGAAAACATGCTAACATAAATGGATATGCATGTACATAAAAGCCCATTAGCCAGAATTTCAACCCATATTTCACGCTTTTGCTGTGATAATGTTTTGCATGCATTTGGCCACGGTAGGGCTATGATTGCAGGATTTAGCCCTTCAACACCCACTTACAATAAGACCTGCTGATGTAGCATTCGCAAAGCAGAAACAGTAATGATTGGTGAATAAATAAATAAATAAATAAATAAATGGCACTACATGTTTATTTTAAAAGGCAGTGATGGAGGGAAATGACTGAGGTGGTTACAGCATGCTTTAAATATGCTTGCTGAGGGCACGGCTCTTTTGAATTGAAGAGCTTTTTACTGCGGGTCCCAGTCTACTGTGTCGACCACTTACCTCGCAGCTCAGGTCGCTCTTCACAAACGCTTATCTCTTTGCCTGGGATGACTTTAGCGTTCGGAGCCACAAACAGAGCACTGGTGACCTGGAGAAAAGGCTTGATTTTAAACTGAAAGGTTTTTCTCCTTTCTCTCTGGTCTTGGCCTGCTGCTTGTTGAGGGTGATCTGTATTTGGTACAGATGTGACATGGCACAGCTGGAGGAAGGGGCGGTGGGGTGCTCGTGGGTATATGTGCAAGTATGATGCTGCTTTAAGAGGCATGAGGATAAGGGTCTGGACAAACACTGATAAGCATGCACAGTCCGCATGCGCATTTGCCAATTTGAAAAACTCAAGTGTAGTGTAACAAGGTTAGAGGGTGTAGCACAATAAGGGAGGGAACACAAGGACACAAGCTGAAAAAAGAAGAAAGATACAGAAGAATTAAAGTGTTAGTAAGAGATCAACAATTCCATCTCATTCCTGTTGCTCAGGCTAAAGTACATTATTCCCTGTGTCAAAATGAGGGAATAAAATGGCTTGGATAGTGCAATTTTGTACAGCACTAAATAAATATTACTTTATAAATAAATATTACTTGCTTATTACTGTATTATTGATGCTATTGCTGCCAAATGGGACATGCTACAAATTCTTGCATACAGAGCTTTGAGTCCACAAAGTCCATATTAAAAAGAACGTGATTCTGCCATTTTCGGGAGGCATTGACTAAAGCACCTGAGAGTTTCCCCTGTAGTTTCCTTGCAGTCTGCTCAGCACCTGAGGCAAGGTTACAGCAAGATTGAGGCCTCCTTTATGTAGCTTGCCTCATATTGTATCTTCATCTACCATACAGTGGGCCCCTGTTGACCTGATTTAGTAGCCAGACATGGTAGTCTGTTGGTGCTGTCTGGAACTTTGCTATCTTCTCATGGCTCTGTCTCTCTGGGCCAATGAGATAAAGGAAACACCCCCCTGCCCTGGAGGCTTCCACCCCTTTAAACTGCATTCCCTTTCCATTTTCTTCCTGGTCCAAAAAAGACCACATGGCCACAGCCGGAAAGATGGATCATGCAGCACTGATTTCAGTTAAGATGAAATGAACACACACATGCACATATGCACACACAAACATCACAAACACAAACTTTGTCGTAGCTCAGCAGTCTTAGGTGACATTTTACACTAGAGATAAATCAACCTAACCTCTTTAGTCTTATATGGTTGTACCAGTGTTTCATTTAAAAGCTGTATGTCTCACTACTGGGATAATTCCTAAAAGAAATGTTTTATGTATACATTTCTTCTTGCTTTCTTTCGACTGCTCCCATTAAGGGATGCCACATAGGATCATTCCTGTCTGCCTTTTGATGCCCTTCCTGATGTAACACGTCCCATTTATCTGGACTTGGGACCAGCACTAAGAAATACACTGACTAGTGCATCTCCAGTGGCTGGAGTGAGTTGTGTGTGTGTGTGTGTGAGTCACAAAAAAGGAACCTCTGCACCTTTGTCCATATCGCTGGAAAAACATTTACTGATTTTCAAAATCAGTCACTGTTCACTGTTGCATTTGATACAAATGAATTGTTATATAAACATGTAGCTACAACAGCTTGTTAAATCTTAATTATGATATAACAAGAAACAGAAACAACACTATTATCATATTAACATCTTATGCACTATATCACATCTCACATGTCAGAGATTTCGAATACAATATGGATACGAGGCAGTTGGTGGGGTAACAGTTGGGTGTTCACCTTGTGATCAGAAGGTCGCCGGTTTGAACCCCAGAGTGGTACAGTTACCACTGAGGTCCTCATGAACAACGCACCATCCCCAAGCAATGCAGAGGGCACATGTTGTTGTGGTGTGTTTACAGTGACAAATAATGACTCATTTCACTCACTTTTACAACAATATAAAATAATAACTAACGCTCATTTCTGCATCTTTGCTGGATTGTGAGCAAGTGTTTTGGGACTGAGCCGAGCTTCCAAGAATGTAAATTCAAGAGTGACAACACAAATGAACAGGTGGCATATAGACTTAGACTGAATGTGTTTCAGGAGGTGTATGTGGCAGAAGGAGAGACACTGCTTTCTAAGGAAATCCATAAATGCTTGTTGTAGAACTTTACCTATAGTGTGCAGAAATAACTGAAATTTTGATATACAGTAATGTAAATAGATCTTAATACTCATCTAATAACACATGCCAAATAGCTTTTGATATTTAGAAGTAAATGAGATTCTTTGGAAGTTATAGTGTTTCAGATGAAAAGCACACAATTCTTGATCAAATGTAATATTTTCTTGCTGTGATGCGAATATGGCTGTTTAACAGTTTTATCTGTACATCTCTACCATAAATCTCACTGACCAGCTGCTATTTAAATGCGTTTGGACTGACAGATGCGTTTAGTATTCAGACATGCTTGCTAGCTTGATCTGAATTTCAAACGTTTGTTTATGTGTGTGCTGTTGTTTGGGTTGGAGCTCAGGGTCGGCATGTTTGCCGCAGTCTGCCCCGGCTGCAGCCACAGAAGGAGAGATGTGCAGGCTGCTTGGCATCTGCATACCTTTATTCAAGTCGCGTTTTAGAGCCAGCTGTGATGCTTCTGTTGCTGTCAAAGGAAATCATCTAAGATGTGTGTGTGTGTGTGTGTGCACGCATGCACATGTATGTGTGTTTTCAGTTTGATTCCACGGTAAGGTGACACACAAGTGTGTACACACAGCCACGCACACACGCCCACACAATCACACATACACACATACACACACACACACACACACACACACACACACACACATAGAGCCTCAGGACAGACTGACCATATGTACAGTAATGTCGCTCGACAAGATCTGTTAGCAGTAGGGGAAAGGGCAGTCAACCCTGCTCATTTGGGGCTTTGACCGTCATAAACAACTGCTGCTGCCCCTCGGAAACATACACACACAACACACACACTTTTGTTTTTCAGAACTTTGTAAAAACAAGGGGTCAAAAACAGGTCATTCTTATATAGAACATCACAGATCATTCAAACATTACGTTCATTACACTCTATCACCCACAGCATTTATAGAATGCATAGGAAGAAGTATTTCTAACATGACTTACAGCACATGTTCTGAACATGACATGGGATCAATTACCATAGAACCAATTAATATCGAAAAATGTCTCACAAGGCATAATTAGCATAGACTGTCATTCACACACTTTTCCCAGTACAAAGGCCAATCATTAATATGAATTGGACATGAAGTTCTGTGAAGTTCTGAGTAAAATTAACACCATTTTTTTGCAAGGAAGCAAGAATTTGCTGAGTGACAGAGCAACAATTAGTCACCATCACAGCCCTGCTGGAACTAAAAGAACTCTTGCTATATTAAAAAAAAGAACCAGAAATTGACAGCATTTCACTGAAGACATTTTCCACCAAACTAGTTCAGCTTTGTTCTTTTCTCTTCAACATGAAATGGCTCGTGCACTAGTCTTCACTCTGTTCCATCCCCTATTAGCGTGTGCTATATTAAGAGTTTGTTTTGACTCTCCAACTCTCTCCAGTCACTCGCTCCACATTTCGTGACAGCGATCATCCGCTTCATGTCATCATCATAGGAGGATGAGAAAAATTAGCAGCATTTTATTAACTTCACCAAGACAAAGGACTCTCAAGTAATGGGAATTGCAATTATCTAAAAGCTACAGACTCCTATTATTGCCTATTGTTTGAAATGCTGGTCTCCTGTGTTGCTCTCTGAAAAGCGGTCTAATTTCCCACACTTCTGCACGGTTGATGGAGCTAATAGAGCCACTGTTCCCACTGTTTACCAACAAGAGAGGAAATATTCCTCCAACAAGGAAACTGGTCCACTATCAATTTATGAACAGAAGAAAAACATTGATTGAGTTCACACAAACATCTGACACATTAATCACCCACCAAGAAAGATTTTTTAAAAAGATTTGTTATAAAAGGGGCCTGAATCCAAAATGGATGAGTAAAAGTTGGAGCTCACCACATTTTCAGTTGACCACCCCAAAAATGCTTTTAACAAGCTCTGAAGTGCAGAGGTTCATCATTAGACGCTCCTAGGAGTGATGTCTTAAATGAGAGTTCTGATACGTACCAAATACATTCATCTCTTAGTCAGTGACCTTTACCTGCCGTTAATGTGAAAGAGAAAGTGAGTGAATATTTATCACTGTGAACACACCTCAGCACAGCACACTGCACCACAATGAAATGTGACCTCTGCATTTGACCCATCTGTGAAGAAGCAGTGGGCAGCTAACATGGGCATGGCGCTGTGGTGCACTGTGTGCTGTGCTGTGTTCACAATGACAAATGATCACTAAAAAAATATATGTACCATAACAGAAATGCTTTGCAGAGTTTCATTTTCCTTAAAACTATATTGCGTGTAAAAAAGATTGATGAAAATAATCTGGAGCTAAAGAAAAACAAATTAAGCCTTACATCGCCCCTGAATGTTACAGGTTCCAGCAATCTTCAACATCATCTTATCAATGCTTTGTTATTGTCTCAGACTTGTGAGAGCTTATATTTGCAAGCCCCATCTGAGATTTTATACATGCTAGTATTACTGCACTTCGGGGTTATACCATCTAATATTCAAAATAACCCTCTTTTACAGGGTTGTGGTGTCCGTATTAGACCACAATCAAGACCTATACCAGACCTAATGATTAACAGCAGCATCTAAATGAATTTCTACCTGCCACATCAGCAAATGACATTAATTCATTTAACCAAATCATTGCACAAGACTGGTAGGAGTCTGCGTCTCAGTGCTGGATTCTCAGAATGGAAGCTGCCACAGACTGCAGAAGGAGCACATCAAAGCTGCGCCATAGCGCTCATGCACATACTGAATCACGGGCTAATTGCACATGAATAGTCTATGACTAACGGGAAAGGAGCAATTAGGCACCCATTAAAACCTGAATGGCAAACCGATCTTTGATTCGCTCACAATGCAACCGCTTTGCATAACTTGGAATGTAATTAGCACACATGTTCTCTTCTTTTGCTTATTTTTGGGTCGCACCTTAGTTTGGTGACCCAGAGATAATTCAGAAGCTTTTGTTGGACGAGTTTAACTTTATCCTTTATTGCATTGCATGAGTCGCATTTGTGTAGGATCTGTCTCATTTATACACACTGCAGAAAGGTGAAAGGCTGATGAAGATTCTGGCTGGAATATAGTAGTACTGGGGAGCACGAGAACAGCAGATGAAGTAAGTGTGTGTGTAAGTGTGTGTGTGTGTGTGTGTGTGAGAGAGAGAGAGAGGGGTGGTCTGCTTATTAATATTCTTATGCACAATGCCATCCTCATAACAACATTGTTGGGGCAAGTCATATTTCTGACAAGCTGAACATGCAGTAATGCTGATAAAGCATTTAAGGCCAGTAACTGGAAATAGACTCTTATTTGTTACAAAGCATTGTTGACAACCTAGTACTACAGGAGGCAGGCATGGCTATACATATTAATGAAGCTGGTTTGTTTATTCATTCCTTGTTTTACACAGCAGCTTTTAAAAATGGGAGGGATTTGGAACCAATGTGGATGGTTTGCAAATGAGCTCAGACATCAGCTCAGTTTTTTTCTCCAAAACTAGCCCTGTGGCCCACTGCTCTCTCCATCTTAATTCCCTCTCATTAAGCTTCATCCATACAAACTCATTCGCCGCACCCACAAATTTGCTCGTCGAGATGTCTGGAACGCATCTTTTTGATATCGGTCTTCGTCCCCCCCTCCTCATCTTTTTGCTCCTCTCTTCTGCTCCTGATGCATATTTCACTAATCCGAGGCTCTCGGCAAATTACGTCTGTTAAATATTAAACACGTATCTATAAACTTCGGGGGCAAGTTGAGTAGGTGGTGGAGTGATTTGATGTGCAGTTTGTTAGAGCGCATGTTACTCACACGCGGAGGGGTTGCAAAGCAGCTGGGCCGGCGGGGCTTTTGCTCTGATCTGCCTCTCTGCCCCCCTACCAGCACCCAGCCTAACCGACCGCCGCCACCCCCACCCAACCCCAGCGAGTCTGTCTTCTACCCTGCCAAGGTAATGAGCAGTTTTACTGGACTCTTGTTTGTATGCCAGTTTGCTGAAGTTTTAAATGTTAAATAACTTCTGTTGGTAAACAGCGTGTGTAAACCAACACTGAGATATTTAGAAGACCCCTCATGAGGACCACACAAATCATCATGCTTATATTAATTAGATTGTGACCACACTACACTTCAGTAGAAATGTAGGCGCAGTGGAGTGTCCTGTACGTAAGATGTGATATATATCTTAGACAGGTGTTGCTGTGTAAACATGTGCACCAATCTATAGCAGCCTATAACAAGCAGTAATACATTGTTGTGCTCCAAAAGGGGTAAAACGTGCGGTAGGAAGAACAAGTCCCAACAGCAGAGTAAACATATCCTGTTTCCTCTCATAAGGTAAGGCACAGCGGTTTGGGGGCTAAAAAGCACTGGGTCAGGCCGCACTCAAAGGCTCAGGTGTCCTTTATGCCTTTCCTACAGGCTGTCTGACACACAAAGACCTCCATTCACCTAAAGGGGTTGGGTTACTGTGTCCCTCGCTGCCCCTTTGTCACACACACACACACACACACACAAACACACACACACAAAGAGAGAGAGAATGAGAGAGACCACACAGGAGAAATAAAGATAGTTATAAGACACATGTCACAAACAAATGCATAAATATGATTTTAAAAAGCTACAAGTTTATATCTTTGTATAAATTAAGTACAGGGATTGGACAGTAACTTGTTCCTGTAAAACAACAGACTGTGCGGAAGTCCAAGAAGAGTCAAAGATGCAATTCTTCACCACTGATATTATATGAATTCAGGCTTCAAATATGACCTTTAGAGTATTTAATGGTTCACTGAGAGGCTTTGCCTTAAAATGATTCTCTCTGATCACATGAATTTAACTCCCAGTATTTCATCCTAAAATCAGGCATAGATACTTCAGCTATTTCAATTTGGTCTGAAGAACCTCTAAGAGAATAGCATCTAATGACGAAATTCAGTGGCTTGACTTTAGGAAAGAAATGTGATATTAAACAGTAATTAGCAATCGAACAATCTACTTCTTTATAAGCCTGTGTGCGCGCGCCACATAAACGGTTTGCTGTTTTGACTGTTTGCGAGGGCAGGGTCCTCCCTCCTCATTAAAACGGCTCACAAACAGGATAATGAATCCCTGAAGACCCTCCGGAACATTCTGTGCACCCCATCGCTGTCATCACTGCCACGGAGATCAAAGGCTGCCACTTCACATTAACATTCTTTGCCGCCACGCTCCAAACACAGCGTTTGAATTATTGGCCTCTTCTTCAGTACAAAGACAGAGAGTGAGGAGAAAAAAAAGAGTTTTTCACCAAAACACAAATATGATCTTTTTCATAAACAGTGGAGTTTTCCTCAGAAGACTGTGGATGCTCTAAATGGCCATTTAGTATCTACGTGAAGCCTTTATATATATACATATATAATTTCTGAACTATAACAGGTCATAACGAGACCAGAGGAACATTAAAAGTTTGGTGGTAAACCAGCTAACTTGAAAACAAAACATGAATGTAAATCAAAAATGTGATATTTACCCATTATTTGGAAAACTTCTGTGTCTGTTTGAATCATGACAGGCAAGGTGATGATCACCCAGTGTGCCATGGCCAGCACGGTGCCCTGGTTTCCTCTGAGCAATACGCCCTCCCTGCCCAACAGATTATCATGACTGTACGGGGTGACGTGACCTTGCAAGTGGGGCCATTTGAACGGCCAACCCCCTACTCGCCCTACGGTGTGCTTGAAAGGCACTGAGTGGACAGGGTGACCCTCCCCCTGAATCCATCCTGGGGGACCCTGATTATCCCTCTGTCTGTCAGGGAAAGGATGTCTACACACCCCACTCTTAAGATCTGATGACAGCAACTGACTCACTCCCACCATGGCCTATATAAAGGTTCCTCATTCTAAACTGGTTTTCATATACGAGCATTTAAACTGCTCATTTAAACATTTCACCACTTATTTTACATGATGTCAACATTAAATCACACAATTTTGTTGGGAACGCACAGTTTGATTACTCCTTAGAGTTATAGCTAAATGGGCAATTTCAGTTACAGTCCCAGTACAGTGCTGTTTTTAATCACTGATGAACATTATGTGTGAGCAGTGTTGGGAAGGTTACTTTTAAAATGTATTCCACTACAGATTACAGAATACATGCCCCAAAATGTAGTTTGTAACGTATTCCGTTAAGTTACTCAATGTGAGTAACGTATTCTGAATACTTTGGATTACTTAATATACTGTCTTGCTTTTTACAACTACATGAATGTAGCAATCACATCCTGCAAATTCTTGTTTGTTTTTCTCTACCAATTAGCTGTTAAGCCCAAATCTCCCTGAATAGACAATATATTTACTGTAGGTAGAGGAGGAACGACAAAATTTCCGAGTAAGAAATGCTGGCTCTGTTGTGCTGGCTCCGGGTCCATTGTGTAACTGACGCCACCAACATTAACAGGACGCTTACATTAGAGCCTCTTATTGCGTGTTTGTTTGGGTGACAGGTGTCGTGCCGAAATCGCGACCCCTACCGCGAGAAGCACCCCCGACGCGGGCGCGCGCATTTGATGACTTCCGCCTTTATACGAAATACTGTCCATAAACATTAACGTTCAATTCGTTCCTACACTCTCATCGTATTTTTCATAAAGCTTTGAAATAAATATTTTACCAGTATTATATGTGCACAATCCACTAGCTATGTCATTCCACGCAAACTGCACACATTTACCTGGCTAGTGTAATGGATTATTGTTTTAAGGCCATGCTGTACTTACTGAAATCATGACTAAAATTCAAGTATCTATTCTGGTAGGAAGTAGCATTTTGTGTTATACATAACCATATGATATCAAGCAACACCTTTCACATGTTTAGGGTCATTAAAAATGTCACTGTTTGAGAAAACATTAAACTGAATCTAGAGAGGCCTGTTATGAACAACATTCACTAATAAAATCATTTGCTCACTAAAGTCACTTGAAGAAATAAAAATATGCCTGGATCTAAAATCTAAAATATGATAACCTAAAATAATATCTCAGGACTAAACCACCTCAAACTAATTTAAAGGGAGGTTTTTGCAACAGATCACCTGCCAGGAAACGCACCCCCTTCTAACTCTGCATATGATGCTGTTACATTCATAATACTCGCACCAGTTACACATCATGGGCTGACAAGAATAACATCCAAAATTTGTTTGGACTGAAAACCTTGAAAAGAAGTTACAGGGGGGTGCTTTTTATGCAGGGGCTCCCTGCCAGAAAATGCACCCCCTTCTAACTCTGCATATGATGCTGTTACATTCAACATTCAACAATACAAACGTTATTGTTTACAAGTTTGTGTAAGGTTTTTTATTTTTAAGAATATGAGTAATTTTGCCCTCATCTCATTGGCGTTAACAGAGTGTAGGAACGAATTGAACGTTAATGTTTATGGACGGTAGTTCGCATAAAGGCGGAAGTCATCAAATGCACGCGCCCTCATCGAGGGTGCTTCTCGCGGCAATGCGTGGAATTACCAAAATTAGAGAGGGGATAGCCTAACATATGAAACAGGAAAAGACCGCTGTGTAATCCATTTATTTCAACAAAGTAACTGTATTCTAATTACCACCTATTTAAACGGTAACTGTAACGGAATACAGTTACTCAAATTTTGTATTCTAAATACGTAACGCCGGTACATGTATTCCGTTACTCCCCAACACTGTGTGTGAGTAAAACATTAATACATGAAGATTACAGATGCACAAAACTCCTCACCCTCACCTCAGGTTTATGGCCCATCTTGAGTCCACCGCTGTCAGGTTTGACCTGAGAAAAACCATTCCCTTCTTCCTGCAGCACAACATGCCCTCCATCAGTGATTCCAGGCCATCATCTCTCTTAGGGCCTGTCCTTGAGATAGAAATAAAGTAGCAGTAAGAGCAGTATTCTAGCTCTTAGAGTAGAGCAGAATAATCCTGAAACAGACGCAGTCAGGCCAAAAGCAGGTAACTCTGTGTCTACTTGCAGAGGTAAAGCCGGAGACGGACCATTTCACCCCTGAAACTCTCAAACTGGCATTGGGCTGAAATAGGTGAGAGGCACCATAAGCAGCATTTCAAGGTGAAAAGGCCTTCTGAGTCCCAGCAGGTCTCCAGTAAGACATTTTTCATGCAAGAGGCATGTCTGAGGATTCGGAAAAGAGCATGAGCCAAAGAAGAAGAGGGTGGGCATGTTCTTTCCAGCAGCAGAAAAAAGAGAGATCAACGACAGGGAAGTGGTGCAAAATAGGACCTGGAAAGGCAGACAGGAGGAGGGGATCAGCAGCGAAGGTCAAAGCCGTGATCAATCGCGGAGGAGGGAAACACGTTTTTGAGGACCATGTTTTTAAGACGTGAGGAGAGCAACAGATGCCGGCAGAGAAAAACAAAACTGGCTCAGAGAGGAATAGGATAAGACAGGCACTTAAATGCAGAAAGTCTGGGCACACAGTGCAGCCTGAGCTATGCAGCATAGGAACTGCCAAGTCTTCTGGCTTCTTATAGCAGAAACCCCCCGAAGACCATATCCGTCAACAGGCTCCTTCACAGAAAAGCAAACCACAACCATTCCACCAACCTGATACTATTAGATACTGCCTGGTGTTTCCTGGACATGTGCATTCAAGGACATTACTCAGAAGAGAGGAGGGATACTTTTTCTTAGAAATTTCTAGATCCCATATGCTCCATAGATTCCTTTATTGTTTACTAAACAGTATGCAATCAACACACATGAACAGATATTCAGACCACATGTAGGACTTTAGTGCAGACAATCCATTTTGGTGTGACAGAGAGGGCTAAGAGAGATTGGCGGGTAGAACATGCTGTTCACACATCTTTCCTTTAGAGGAACTAACAGGCAAGTGTGTCAACCGGGTCCCAGCGGGTTTTAATGACACTCAGAGACAATACTGGTTCTCTGTGTAGCTCAATAAGACAACAGAGGAAAAGGAAGACGTACAGAGACAATGAAATGAGAACACAAAAGACTGTGTGGTTTTATTTGCCAGCATTATACTGTCATAATTGAATTTAATAACTGAAGATTTCACAATGCAATATTTTACACAACAGCTAGATAAAGTAGTCTCAGTCCAGGTTTTGATACTGCCCAACACCCACAACAGTTTGCCTGATCTCAAATGACCAACATGACCTTATACACTGACCCTTGGTGAGATCAATACCTCTGGCCGATATCTTGAGCATGGAGGAAGACAAGGCCAAAAGGAAAGACACATTTTAGTAATTACAGTTGAACAACATCTGACCCAGAATCAGCACTGCTTGTCCAAACTGTCTTTTCCCTCCATCTCCAATTAAGGCCAAGCAGACTGCAATCTGGTAGACAATATGTTCCGTTCCTCTTTACTACACAAACATACCAACTGCACAACTGCTAGAAAAAGGGGGGAAAGCTAAAAGGAATTACGTTTCGGGAGAGAGGTGTTTACTCACACTTTTTGTTGTTTCCTCCTGGTCTTTCTTTGTTGACTGGTTTCTTCTGTTTTGCTCCTCTCCCCCATTGTTGTGTGGAGGAGTGCTACAATGATGCCAGCTTGAAACGCATCAAGGCCTGTCCAGAATCAACAGATGCCCATCTAACTCTCTCTCTCTCTCTCTCTCTCTCTCTTCATCTCTCTGCCCATTTCTTCCTCTCTCTCTCTCCCCGCTCTGTTGTTCAACAGCCTGTGTTCGTGTGGAGAACTAATGTAGCAAATAGCCAGACTTACACTTTGTTAATGAAGGCCTGTCTGTCCGACAGTTTCCAATCCAACTGTTGAAATGGCAAAAAACAAAGAAAGTAAGTAAAAAAGCAATGTAAATTTGGCAAACATTAAACTCACAAAACTATAATCAGGATTTTTTTTCAATTTGACAAATAAAAAATGGGGGCAGTACTACCAGGAGATTTTTTTTTCAAATAGTCCTAATATTTAATATCTTAATATCTTTAAGTAATATATTTTAACATAATAGTGACTTTAAATAAAAACTGAAAAATACATGAGGACAGATTTAGCATGTCACCATTTGTAGAATACAGATTTAATGTAATAATGTAATAATTAGACACAAACTCATATTTCATTCAGGTGCTTATCTTCATTCTGCAACTATGTATGATCTAGCTCTTGGCTTTACATGTTACACATAGCTATCTAGTTAACAGCCAAAATAAAAGATTCCACTTTGCAGTAAAGAGAATTCGAATCAACTTCGTCAACATCAGTATCAGCATCAACATAAAACGCTGTTAGCTGCTCATCTGTATCATCTAAAAATGTCACAATATCATGGCCAACTCTCATGTAACTCGCTTAATTAATGTATTTAATGAAACATCCCAAATCTGAAATTAAAAGTCCTCAAGGAATATAGCCTCCATGGAATATACACTCATTAACCAATTTACTAGAAACACCTAGCTAATAGGGAAGTGAGTGATTATTTGTCATTGTGAACACACCACAGCACAGCACACAGCACACCACAATGAAATGTGACCTCTGCATTTGATCCATACTTGAAGGAGTGGTGGGCAGCTGACATGGGCAGCGCAATGGGAGCATTGCATGAGGGTGGTATCTTTACCAGTCCGGGATTCAAACAGGCAACCTTCCGTCATGGGATGAACACCCTAACAGTTAGGCTCCCAACTGCCCCAGTAGTACCTACACATATGTTACATGTTGGAAACTAAGACAGCTTACTTTCCATTTTGGAAGGTGAAACCAAAGCAGAAAGCATTTCTGAGCAGCTTATTTGGAACTTGTGAAATGAAAACCGTAGGTGATAAAGACCATTTGATAGTCGGCATAGTTTTGATTCTACGCTTATTTTCACTCACACTTTACAGCCCATTCATGAGTCGCATTCACTGCAATGTATAGGGTGAATCAATGCTTCCAGGTGCAAGTTTGAAGCCACAACATGGCAGTAACACTATGTTCAGCAGTCTTTTAAAACCATAATTGTACAACACAAACGGTACTTTGAAAATCATCATCAGTGGACAGACAGGCCATGTTTAAGTAATGTTAAATTGTACAGTTTAGCCCTATGTTTTGATGCAGTTTGCCTGAACTAGCACAGCAAATATTTAAACGTATTATATACAGAAAATATATAACATTTAAATATTTAATTTGAGAACGATTCATGTAAAGGTATACCAGTGAAGTCGAACATTTATTTATCTAATTACATTTGTAATAAATTTTAATGATTTTGATGCATGCATTTGATTTTTCACTCGCATTATGAAAAGTTGCATGAGGAACTCAATGCTGCAAGCCCGACACATTGTCTCACAGGTGCAACATAATGGCAAGTTAACACATTATGATGATCAGTGTTTTCAATTTATGCGTCACTCACTACGATCACTGCGAATACATTGACAACATTAAGTACAGTGACTTCCAATTGAGAAAGATTTCAAGTTATTTTGGAAGGATGTTCTTTTTGGCCTTTATGACCTCAACAGAACTAAAACTATGCCTAATGAAACTTTCATTATTAATCTCATTATTCTGTTGGCAAAATATTACATTCATAAATGTAAGTTTGCGCATTCCAAAACTTCTTTTATTGCTTTTAACAATGAGGTCAAGCAATATGTCAACTCGATTAAGCATTCTCTTAATCAAAAGGCAACCGAAACTGTGAATGTTTGTAAACACTTTGATATCTTTTTGTAAATTCGTACTTCCCCTGGCAAAATGTGATGATGTGAGTCTTGTTTATGTTTTGTTTATGTTAAAACACCTGCAATGTTGAATATAAAATTTTAAAAAACACAAAAAAAGCAAAAAAAAAATAAAAAAGTACAGTGACCTCCGTCCACTAGGGGGCGCGCCGTAAGGAGACACACCTGTGCGCGCTGCTAAAGAGTAAAATCAGTAGTCGGCCTACAGGTGATTTCAACGTTCACAGGTCGGTACCAGTTCCACTGTCTTATGTCGTAAGTAATTTCTGTCGTGTAAAGATGAACGGGATGAATTTGGTGTTTGAATGTAAAACACTTTTATTAGTATTTTTTCAGTTTCATATGGTTTGTTAACGAATTATGGTAAATGTTTGTGAAGCGAAAAAAATAAGTAAGAGCGTGTGTACGAGGGCTTAAATTATTAAAATGTCGGACGCCGTGTCTTCACCGACAATGCGCTACGTGGCCGTTGAGGCATTTAGAGTTAATGTTGTGCACTGCCGCCGGTTCGAAGATAAATAGTTTGAAGGTCCATGTGTTTTTCAGTCAACTCATGTTCGCTTTGGAAACAAAAAAACAATGGGTTTGGTTGCCAGGGGTTGTTGTTGTTGTTGTCGTTGTCGTTGTCGTTGTCGTTGTCGTCGTCGTCGTTGTCGTTGTCGTTGTTGTTGTTGCTGTTGCTAATAATATAGCCGTAGCGGCAATGAGGGGGTCCAAGCACAAGTTATGACATCACAAACATTTATGTAGTGTTTTAGAGGTCAAAATATGTTTTCCTCTGCTATAGTGCCAAAAACAGGCCGATCACTATGATTTCATATATCTGCAAGCAGCAACCAGTGGGGTCCAAGCAAATATTGCAAAAAACAGCACAACAGCAGCAATATGCCACAATGTTACAAACGTGTAAACAGCTCGATTTTCAAATAATTTATTGAATTAAATGAGTGGAAATCTATACCGTGAAGTAGGGCTGGGCGATATGGCATAAAAATAATATTGCAATATTTTCAAGCTATATCACGATACACAATATACCGTATATCTTCCAATAGTAGCCCCGGCGTTTATTCAAAAAATTATTCGGACGGCCCGGCGTTTAAAAGAGTCTGGCGGTTGTTGGAGACCGGCTATTATTCGCCTCGCAGACGGAATGGTGATGGGTAAATGGGGTTTATTTGGCAGTAAAATACAGTATGGTACCGTATTTACGGCCACAAAATGTAGGCAACAACACCGGATGAACATTTCAGGATTTAATGAAATTATCAGTACAGCAATACGGTATTATTAAAGCAGTATACGGTATTACCGTAAGCATGAAAAACAGGTACGGTAGACGTCTACTGAACTTTCTTGCCAATGATGCCACCAGCGTGATCTTTTACTACAGAGCGGCGCTTAAAGGAGACCGGCTACTATTGGAGACCGGCGTCTATTTGTCGCGACATCTCTTCAAACCCGGCGTTTATTGGAAAGGGGTGTCAATAAGAGACGGGCCACTACTAGAAGATATACGGTATATCTCAATACCTTGAAATTTCCTCTAAATCACTGTATAAATGATTGATTGGGCCCTATATTGCATAAAATGACACCAATATAATGAATTTAGCCAAAGTTTAACATAGTAAATGCTTTTATTTTAAACCAAAGTATAATATAGCAAACTTTATACTTTACATTGGAGACAGACAAGTGGGCAAGAGGAAACATTGATTGCATGCTTATTAAACGTGTAAGACCTAACTATTAAATTATAATTATAAGGTCGATAAACTATAACTCCTTCATCTTTGGTTTTTCTGTAGAAACTTCCCGTAGCATGCAGTCAGTCGCAAAACCAGGAGCCAACAGGCAGATACTGCCAAAACCCCGCCCACAAACTGCCAAAACCCGCCCCTTTCAAAACGCGCGTAAAAAACTCACTCGAGCAAAAAAGCCGCTTGTCGGAAATCTACTTTGCACGCGATGACATTTAACACATCGAGAGGAAAAAAGACATTAGAGAGAGGAAAAATACAGTTTGCGCGCAATATTATCACAACCGCGCACTCGTTTCTTAATTTTGTGTTCTCGAGTTTCACATTTGCGCTCGCGACTTTGAAATTTACGCCTGCGGAATTTTTGCGGCAAACCATTTTGCACGCTCTAGTTTTGGCATTGATGTGACGCCATAGGCGGGGGTGCGAGCAGAGAAGCGAAACACGAAAGCGGTACAAAACGCGCAGGCACTAGGAGAGTTTTCTGGATGGTCGGGGGAGCGAGCTGTCTGCTTTGACGGGGCAGAAAAGCAAAACTCGAAAGCGAAGTACATGCTGTCTGTTTAACAATAACGTTAGGATTTATACTCGATGGTCACGATATAGTCATTTACTACATTGCACGTGGAACAAGCCGAGATACATTGAGTATATTCGATATATCGCCCACCCCTACCGTGAAGTCTACAAAGTCTGAAAAATTTAATTTGGAAAACGTCTGAAATAAAATAAAAATTTTGTAGCAACCCTGCTAAACCAAAATTTGATGACATTCATTACTCATTCACTCATGGACCTTTAATGAGCAGATTTTGGGTTGCTATAATGTTGGCTTTTCACTTAATGTTTTGCAAAATATTTTCGTACTGGAATATAAATACATACCTGAAGAAAAATCTGATAACTTTTTAGAGGAAAATCACTCTTTTATAGTAGATAAAGTCTGTTGGAACTTACAATGCTGAGCACAGTTTGAGAACTTAAAAACAGGCCTGTGCTTAAATTGTTTAATGGGTTTGAGTTTAAATGCTGGAGTAACCAGTAGATCCTGTTCATGAGGTGGAGGATTCTTCTTATAAGAGAACAGAACACATTACAACTGAATCATCCATTCTCTAGTAGTAGAACATTCAATCTCTTTCCTATCATCCCGTCCGTAGTCGCACGACACATGTCAACAAATAGGAACTGATGAAACTATCCTTTTGCTAAATCTGTGATTTAGATTTTTAAAGAATAGCTTTTCAACAGTATGAATTATTTAAATACGTAATAAAAAAGCATAATTATCTAGGAAAAAAAGTAACATTCTGACATTATTTTGTAATGAATGTTTTTTTGACTAAAAAGTGTCAATTAACTTAATTATTTTACTACTTTACTAGGTATTAGTTAATCTAGCTTTATATATAACTACAGTACCTTGCTTTATTCATTATGATACAAACATATTTAAAACGTTACTGTGTTGAATATAATTTAATTATTTCTATATGTGGCAGAGCTGTGATATGCGTTGTAATTGATAGGTTCCAGAATGTGAAGCCTACAAAAGAGCATTTCCCCTGTGGTTAGCAGCTGACCAGTGTAGAATAAGTGAGAGGGATGTCGATTGTACAAGGCAGCAGATGGTCTGTAATTATACATCTAAGTATGCATTTGTAATTTTATGTTGTTTTCTTCATTAAGGGGCTGGTGACTATACACTTACTGGGCAAAATATTATGACCGATTGCCTGATATCCTGTTGCTCATTTTAATGTCTTACCTACCCAGACCTGGACTCTACCAGACCTCTCCAGATGTGGCACTTGGCATCAGGACAGACCGAGAATCCACCAGTAACAGGCAAGTGATATTATTTATAACTCTTCAACTCAAGAAACGTAGGCAGCTGTTGATCATTTTAGTAAATGAGCATGATAAAGATTATTCCTTATATAAACTGCACAAAAAGACAGGAAATACTTTTTAATAAAAGAACAATAGTAAATTTTTTAACATTTTTATTACATGAAATGTATTGAGTACAATTCTGTGAAAACCAAAATCAATTAAGTGAACAAAAATACATAATAAAAAAATAATACATTAAATTGAACTTAAATTAAGGTGTAAATATTAATGATAACTATTTTTGCAAGAAAATGCTAATGTGATTGCTTTTTCGTAGCAAGAGGATTAGGGTTAGAGTTATCACATAATGGGTTAAAGTTATTACATAATGACGCAATCAAATAATGGATCCCGTTTATGATGCAAACGGGACCGTTCATAATGCAACTCAGCAACATTTAGTCATTGAACGCAAAGGATTTCTCACAAATGACAAACAACAGAAAAAGGAAACGTACATAATTCGCAGACGAGTGCACGTAAAACAAAATGGCAGCACACTACACCGCTGTAGCCCTCACGTTTTACAGTTGGAACAGTGTTTCTAGCCCAAAAACTGTAGGTGTAGTGTGGCCAAAAAGTGGGTGGAATAATAATACTACTACTACTACTACTACTGATTATTATTATTATTATTATTATAAAACAAATAACAATATGCCTGATGCAATCACATAATCATTTCTATTGACAGCTGTGAAATAGCCTTGGCAGTTTTGTGTGTGTATGTGTTAAGGCTGCAACGTTTAGTTAGTATAATTGGTAATATTGGTTATAAAAATTTATCAGTGTTGATTCCACTGTCCTACATCAGGGGTTTTCAACTGATTCTGTCCCAGGGACCACTATTTACACTACAAAGTATGCCCATGTGTGAACTGTGTTGAGGGAGTAATTTTTTTACCTTTTTTTTTTTTTTTTTTAAATATCTGCAATAAATTCATTAATTGATAAAGATTCCCAAAACATCTGGAAATTTCTTGAAAAATAAATAAAATGAAATCATTTTTAAAAAGGGATTTCAGTAATGTGGCTGGATGGAAACGTCACAGACCACCTGCAATGCTGCCGCGGACCACCGGTTGAAAAACTCTGTCCTACATGATTGCACTCTGTGCTAATGAAGAAGAATGTGTAATTGATGGTGTAAGTTTTGGAGCATTTCACAACTCTGGAGCTGTGATGTCAGATGGGTAGGTTTTAAAAGGTTTTGCAATTTAAGTTCTACCTTGTAGACCTTTTATTTTCAGTTTCCACCTGCTTTGTGTTTTAGCCAGCTGGTTATAATGTTAGTATGGTAATGTTTATGTTTGTTTACCTGTTGGAAAACAAGGGCTTATAGAGGATGCTCGATAAGTCGGTGTTATTTCAGTCACGTTTACTTATACACTAGTGCAAGAGTAAATCAGTAACAAGACTACTTGCACTTTAATTTGTATTAGTTATTTATTTGTCATTTTATTGTGATCACATTTATTATTTGATTCAAGCTTTAAATCCATGTTTCATGGGTGATTATTTAACATGCTATGGCAGTTTGTTATGGTAAAGCAGGGACTGGGCAACAGGGTGACATTCAGTTGTGCAAACTTTAGTAGGTGAGATAAACAGGAGCCATGTCCACAGGAAGCAGAGTTGAAGGATGTTAGTTGTAACTCCAATGTTGGTTTGGCAAAGTTGAGAAGCTGGGATCTGTCTCAGAGAGGCTTCTTTCATAAAGCCTGTGGTCATGGAGATTACATCTCTCACTTCTGTGATCTGTGATCTTTGCTGCTCCTCCTTACCTCTCTCATCCTCCTCCTCCTCCTCACTCTGCATGGGCACAATATGCAGATGTGTCCCCTTCCTGACATATTTTCCCAGTTCCAAGCTTTGCCTCATGTCGCCTCATTTATTCCCCACTAAAACAGGGACTGGCCGTAGACAGCAGTTCCTAGGCACTAAAAGCAACATTAAGATACATTTTACATCAAAGATACTAATTCTAATACTTATACTAATACTGATGCTAATTCTTCAAGGGTCATTTTCCCCACATACCTTTTTGTCAAAATATTCCAAGCTATTCCAAGGATAAAACACATTTGTAGGAGTTGTTTGTATGAAATAAATCCTCAACAATTTCTCTAAACATTTGTGGAATTAAAAAATTGGGGGCATTTGGTGGCTCAGAAGGTCGCCGGCTCGAATAACAGGCCGATAAAGTTACCACTCAGGTATGCATGAGTAAGGTACTGTCCCCTTGCACTGCTGCCCATGTTAGCTGCCCGCTGCTCCTACACGGATGGGTCAAATACACACATTTCGCTGTGGTGCACTGTGTGCTGTGGTGTGTTCACAATGACAAATAATCACTCACTTTCACTTTCAATATCCTCATTTGTATTATCAATTCTACGCTGATGTTTTGCTCACTTTTTTGAGAGATGCCAATCCTTCTGGAGTTGACTCTGTGTTCTAAATTAGCTATTAAATATAGTCATATTGACATACTTTTATTACCAGCCTTACTCTTAACTAGCATTTATACTGATTTCTGATAGAAAATCCTAGCTTTAGTCTTCCCTTGTGTCGTGTCCACAGTGTGTTTAGACTGGATGCTTTCTAAACCGAGACAGTAATGATGTGCTACTGCGGGGATAGTTAGTTCTGTTTTACAGTAGACACACTGTACAAAGTTTTCATTTAGCTTGAAGTGATTATAACTTTGGGCACTTTGTTGTTTTCTCTGGCTTGTCTTGTCACTTGCTAATTTCGCTCTTTCTATATTTTGCACTCTGTGATAGCAGTTCTGTCACAGTAAAGCAACATGTAGGGATGGTCACCAGCTGCCTCTTGTCCTCACTTAACCACATCATGACACATAATACATGAACAAAGGAGAAGATATTTATATACAATTAAAATTGCAATTATATGCAATTTACATAAATCGGCTTACATATCGGCATCATAACTAGTCACCATACTGATTTTGTTTAGTCATTACATAAAGTACATATATTTCTATCTTCAGTGACTTTAGTGGCAGCTGGTAGCGTAACAGTTAGTGTGTTCGCCGGTTCGAATCCCAGGCTGGTAAAGGTACCACTGAGGTACTCATGAGCAAGGTACTGTCCCCAAACAATTCTCCCCTTGACCTGTGGGAGCGCTGTGTGTTGTGCTGTGGTGTGGTGAGGTGTCTTCACAATCAGACATTCTTGTTTAACTCAGGAAATGCTTATGTTAAAGTTCCCATGGCTCTGCTCTTTGTAGACCGGAGGGTTTCTGCTGAGGTGCTGAAGTATTCACATTGTGCTATTGTAGGATACTCGTTCTGATTTACAACAGACACATTTAAATCATCTTGAATGAAAGTGTAAACAGATCGTGAAATCTATACCTGTCTAAATCATGTCTTCTTTAGGTCACATGCCAGCGTTGACAGTAATAATAGTCAAGGTGAAGTGCAGTTACCTCTCTGAGTTATAGCTTTGTGGGATTAAGTAGCGCCTCAATGCGTATAAACGGCATTTATTGTTAACTTCATTTAATAACGTTAATTTATAGTAAGAATAGTGATACACTTTGCAATAAAACCTGTGGATTACATTATAAACAAATGTACTGCTATTTATGTTATGTTTACTGTGTATGCAGCCATGTTGAAGTTATGTAAAACACGTACTGTAAGTGTTGAAAACCATAACCTAGTCAGCAAGGATTCTAAATCAGATGGCATTTTCCTTGTATTTTTTTCTAGTTGGAGATCAAGAATTCAGAGGTTTATTTGCCCTTGAGTTGCAGTTGATGCCAAACCCCAGCTACATTGACCAATCAATGATGTGAAGCCACAACAGACTGGATTCCTTGTTGCATCACATCCCACCTGAATAATGCACAGCACACATTGCTTCCAGCCGTGTTGTGTGTCGAGTTCGGACCTCAAAGAACCGCAGATGACGGCACCGGGATCAATTCAGGTATGTGGCCATAATGTTTGAACTCATCAGTGTATGTACTTTGTAATATATTCCAGAGTACTATTATTTTATTAGCTTTTTTCTCTACTTGTTTTATATTTTTTCTGAACAAATGGAGAAAAAAAAAACCCTTTCAAAAAATTACTTCACATTAAGTCCCTGTGGCTAATATTGAACTGACAAATTATTGCAGGTTTGAGCGCATGATGCAAGAAGGTAGACACAAGAACTTTAACAAATATGAAATAGGTCAACAAGGTAAAGAACACGAGAACACGCCCAGAAATCATTTCTAGCACCTTTACAATGAAAGTATCTTTTGTAGGAAGAAATATACACACTCAGAGCTCATGGGAACCTTTACCCTCCCCTGATGACCTCTATTCTGCTGTATCAGGCCAAAAACAAGACACATCCCTGCTACAGTTTATTTAGACTCTGTGATCACATAGCCAAGACTACTTTGCATATGTCTAGAGGAAAAGTACCAAAATAGTAGAACTCTCTTGGCCATTTCGTAATCTCCCCCTCCCTGAATCTCACTCTCTTCCTCTACAAGCCTGACTGTCAGTAGGAATTAATTCAGAGAGACAAGTTCCTCTTCGCCCAGAGGTTATGGCAGAAGTGCAAGTCTGTTTGCTGTTGCTCAAGCCACACCTGATGGCACATGGGCCTTATTTATTCTTTCCCCAAAAGCCCTTTAGGCTACAGTTTGGGGCCGTTTCAGCATATTATGGTAAACTCTAGCGAAGAAAGGATAGATAATCAAAGATGGTGGTGGTGGCGTTGTTAGTATGAGGTAAGAGTAGGAAAGTCAGGTTTGTGTCCTGTCTAGGAGAAGTACAGCCATGCACCCGGAGTGCTGCTGTAGCGTTAGGGGAGAGCAGTATGGCTGGAGTTGATTACAGTAAGTGCATCGCTCTAATGGGAGAAGTGGAGAGTTTGCTTCATTACAGTCCCTGTCCGTGGTGCTGAAACAGAGCAGCCTGCAGTGGAGAAAGCGCAAGTCTCAGCCCACTGCTCAGACACAGCAAAACAAGATGCAGTGTGCTGTGAGCAGGGATTGATGAGGCCCGATGCGTTCCCTAGAAAGCTGAATGACACAACACACTGCTGAAAACCGACATGTACTTTCTCGTTCCCAGACTGAGACAGAGTGTAGGGATTAAGTACAGGGCACCATCCTTCGCAGAAGGTACAGCAGGCATTATATCTAGATGAATATAGTTGTTGTAAGTACAGTTCCAAATACTGCGCAGTCTTCTACCTCTTAGTGCTTACTAGCCAAACTGCTGTATATGCAGGCTGTGGGGGGGGTGGAAAATACCATCAGTGACAAAACTTGCATGGAGGCTTGTTCATTACACAACCAGAACTACTTACGTTCGTGCTAACTCCCTAGTGCTATTATGCAAGTCTCTATGACTCTATTCTGGTTTGGTTAAATAAAAAATGCCCCTTTATTGGAGTCTGACATTTAGCCCGTGGACTTTGAGTGCGACATTCTAGAAAAACAAGAACTCCTGCAGTCTGGATCCATCATCCGCTGCACAAATGGGCCAAATTAGCTCCACATGGAGTCTGCTTCAGCAATCAGTGACTAAGCGTGGGCCTCTTGCACCCTACCCACCCAGTAAAACACCCCCCAAAAATACAAGAGAAAGGTCATCTGTTTGAGATATTAAGTACAGGATAGCAAATGGATGGATGATGCACATAGCTAAGTAAACGAAAGAAAACATCTTAACAGCACTCTTACAGTCATGCAATTAAACCCAGGCTAAAATCTGAAAGGCGCAGTAGCAGCAATCGTTGCTTCATTTTCTACTGCCCACACAGGCAAATATAAGTAATCACAGTCTAAATTACTTTTGAGCCCCACCAGTCAAGGAGATGCGGTGGTGATGTCGGGGCTTTTCTCAGGAGCTGGTCCTCCATGCTGATTTCCCCCGGAGTAATTAAATTGCAAGGCACACCTTTGGAAAGGCCAATGATTATTATTTATAATACAATAAACAGTTAGACTGTGGGTATTAGAGTCTTTCATCACTCCAGGTTCCCCACCTCTCCTTCACTCCCCTTTTGCCCCTCCCAAACCACACAGTCTCAGCTGCTGATGCATAAAATGAGATTTCTGAATGAACGGCGCTAACGAACGAGTGGGTTCTCACTTGTAATGGGGTGCAGCAGTGAGCCTGAATGCATGTAAACACGTGCCCCCAGATTTCAGGGGTCTAAAGTAAGACACAGAGTCGAGGCAGTTTACTCATTCTTTATTGCAAAAGGTACTACGACTACAACTAAAATATTCCAGCCCTAATCCAAGCTACAAAATAAATGGAGTGACCTTTAAATGATATGACTTTGAGATTAGTACAGAGTCATGATGTAATCCTATCGGAGTATAGCTGATGTCATGCTGAATTCGTAGCGAACCTGTTGCATTTCACTGATGATCATATCAGCAGCAAAGACAGTGACGAAAGAGACATGTTGACAAGAAATGGAAATACTAGCCAATTAAACTCAAGACACACGTAGAACAAAAGAAATGGCTGCACTCAAAGGAATGATACAGATTAAAAGGGATGAAAAGTTCTAGGTTACACAATAGACTCGGTTGTAGAATAAAACATAAGAAAAAAGGTACCATGAAAAGAGCTGTGAAGCGTGCAATGAATTGCCTCCGTAGTCTATGTTGTGTTGTCGCTCTCTGCACACACCCACACACCCCATAAATCCTATAAACGCGTTAGGAAATTCAATAGACTACCTCACAGCTACAATTAATAGCACTAGAAAAAATACATAGCGTGCATTGTAAATGTTCTACTGGGACAAACATTCTTTTCCCCCCGTTTTGTTTAGACGTACAAAATTGTCAAAAGCAAAGAGTTTGTGTTAACATATATTCACGTACATAATGTTTTTCTCTGTCCTACATACAGATGTATAAACAGTTACAGAGCTATATCTTTTTTTCCTGCATAGTCTGATATAAGGATAAAGTTCTCCTGTAATATCAAGTAAAATTATTAATTAAAAAACCATGAACATCACCTCAAAGAAACCAGAATTCCATGCACAAGAATTTGCATCAATACTAGTTTAATCTAATGCAAAGGTTAGACTGATGTTTTCGTGTTATTTTTATCCTTTGTTAGATCTTAAGGGCCATGCTCTTGGTTCTGTTCTATGTGATGCTTATTACTCTTACAAAGGTACATCCAGGAAATAACACAGCTACAGGGAGCTGCATGTAAAGCGCAGTGAGTTTGCATAGAGTAGGAAAAGTGCACATGTGGGTTTAAGACATGGTGCTGTAGCCTCAGACCAGTGTGACGTCATTTCAGCAGCACTGCACCACTTCATTTTCTTTTGGTAACATATTTCAGTATAAATGCTTTTATTTCTCTTCTATTAAGTTTCAGACCTGCAGGCACAGGGTTGCCCTGAACCATCTCAAACCTCCCGACTTTAACAGGGACAGCCTGAACTAAGCCCTAACCGCCACCGGAACACAGACTGGCATTCCTCTCAGAGCAACACGAAAAGGGCAGGGACGTGTGAAAGGAAAGGTTAATTGTTAAGACTTTTCTTGAGTTGCGGTGCAAGTACTTGACGCCGCGCGTTAATAAGGGGACGGCGGGCTTAATTGGGTTTGTCTCGTCGCTGGCGCTGCGACTGTGTACAGAATACCGAAGTGAAAGTTCAAGGGGTCGGATAGGGGAGGCGAGGTCATGAGGTAACCTCACAGGGCACGGAGACGGGCCAGAAGAGCTTCTACGTCCGTGTCCCCAGTAGGCGGGCAGGGCGGAGGGGTCTGCTCCTTCTCACTCTCACGGTCTCTCAACCGCTCCTTCTCGACATCTCGCTCTCTTCCGCGCTCCTTCTCCCGCTCCCCATCTGGCCGGTGGACTGCTCGCCGGGCTGCAGACGGATGGACTTCGCTCTCATAATGAGCCTCCCTGGCAGTGGGGGCTCGAGCAGAACTGAAATTGATATTCTGCCGAGACCGTGACCTTTGCAGGGGTACCTTTGTGTTTTCTGTGGGAGAGAGAAAGGATATGAGTGTGTTTGTGTGCGTGTGAAAGATTGGAGAAAATGAGTCCTCATCAAAGCATTCATCATTGTTATAAGCATTTGGAAAATGTCCCCAGAGCCATGAGCCAAATGAGAGGCAGGGGAAGGAGGAGAGCAGGTGTCAATCTTCACGACATGCAAATGACAACTTCTAAAATTCGGTTTGCTGGAACACAATCTCTCCCTAACCCAGAAAACCCCGCCGTTCCATGGCCTTCACTCGTGCACCGACCTGTACAGAAAAAGAGAGGAGGGGAAGAAAAATAATACTAATGGGCTAGTTTCTACTTTGTCCTTACTTTCCTGCAGCAGATACACAGGCTGGCCTTGTTATGGCTCCCTGGGCCTCACCTCTCAGCCTCGCTCTTCCTTGCAGGAGTAAGTCATCCTCATCATCCGCGCCATGCTAGCAGGGCTAATAAGTGACAGCCCTCTGGACTTATCGCCTCCCGCCGTCCAAGCCGCCACACAGACCAATATTGAAAGATCTGCCTGATTGACTCCAACCCACCAGCATCTGACAAAACTCACTCCTTTCTTCTTCTCTCCCCCTCCCTTCATCAGTCTCTCATCACTATTTGTGTCCCCTCTCGTCATTCTCCCTCTCTCTGCCCGAGAGCGCAAGGAGAACTGACATCTCTCATGAATTACATTCCCTGAGCTGAGTGCATTTTTAAACTTTATCTGGCTAAAAGAGAAGGGAGGGAGAGAGAGAGCGAGGGAGACGAAGACAGAGATGTAGATAGACGGATGGAGGAGGGGTTTGGAAGACGAGAAAGGGAAATCCATATTAATGTGACCTTGCTTCGACCGGAGCAGTGGCTGCACCGAGTGTTTTTCTCCTCGTCCCCTTCCGGAGCACGAGGCTCTATCGGCAGATCAGGCACAGCGCCCGGACGGAGCCGCTCACTCCTGACAGTGTGTTTTATCGGCACGCCGGGAAAAGCAGTGTTGCCAAACAGCTCCGGCAACGCAAACAAAGCTGGGCGGAGGTGCAGAGCACCCTCACTCGGTGCGGAGTGTGAGAAAGGGAGGGAGAGCGAGTGATGGATGACTGTTTTAAAAGATGCTCACCTGCACAATCCCTACAAACGGGGATAGAGAGAGATGGATGGAGGAAGGACAACGAGAAAAGGCAGGGAAAGGAGGCTGGGAGAGACTCCGGTAGTGGGTAAGACAGTGGGGGAAGTGGGAGGTAAGTAAGGATATAAGAGGAAAACAAACTAAAACTGAAAGACAGACAGTAAAGAGAAGGAGAATAAAGAGAGAGAGCGAGAGAGAGAGAGATGCTGTTTGAGATGTGGATGAAATCAGAGACAGAGGAAGGGGGTCAGAAACAAAGTGACGGCAGCCCTAAACGACACTGAAATCCAATCGCCAGCTCCAATCTCTCACCACTGCATGAATCCAATACTGAGCCGGAGAACTTTATAGGGCTGTTCCAATTTGGTCCTACGAGCCGGGGAGGGTCTATGAAAGCTAATTCTCCATGTAGTGGAGGGCTGGAAGAGCAGCGCGGCTAAACGGCCACACACAAACCCTTACTGCCGCTGACCTACAAACTGATACCTCTCTCGCACTCACCGCGGCCTGATCAACCTTCCCAACAAAACGTCCACGTGCTACATGATTGGTGCCTTTCGTTTGCTAATTATAATAGAGGACACTTGGCTTATTGTGTTCTGCACCACTCTATGATGAAAGTTCTGTAGCTTCACAGTGAGGTAAAGAGAGAAGGGCTGTGTGTGGAACTGTAAGTTTGCATTCCCACTCCGCTCTCATTACCGCTGTGTGTGGCTGCACACTCGTTTGTCACTGTGTGGCACTTGCTGCCCCACGCTTCGGGCCACACTCATTAGTCTCTTTCTCTGCCGCCCTCCCTGTGTATTTCCCCAGTAGCGATTTACTCTTATTCTCCAGTTAAATATTGTTTCGTTGCTTTGTTTAGCTTGTACGAGACATTACACGCTCTTATCCTATGAATGCTGACCCTGTCCACGCGTGGCATGTGAGTACTGGACACTGAACCGAACGAAGCCGGATCTAAAATTGCGGTGACCTTCAACTGCCTCGGCAGTTAAAATGTTGGTGAGTGAGAGGAAGCATCTATAGCATCTCTGTCATTCCTCAAGAGGAGGCTTTTTATTTGTTCCCACACCTTTCCATTACGGTCAAATGTGTAAAACTATTTCGGCCGTTCCCCTGACCTTTAAATCTATTAATCCCCATCACCTCTTAAGTCCTTCAACAGTTAGGTTTGGTGATTCTCCTCATTCATCCACGCTGCCACTGTCTCTCTCTGAGTATAAAATTGCCACCTCCGCCACCCTCCCCACTAAAGCCTTCTAAAATGGCGCGCCGGACTCTCGGCTCCCCTCTGAAATTCTCTCACGTCCGACACCGGCAGCAGCCGACAGCGAGAGACGCTAATTTCTCTCTCCACATAAAACGGGCGCAACGCAGATTCGTGTCTCGCCAGATCATTTGCACAGTTCTGCATTTGCACAGAGGCTATTGCAAGATGATGGCTTTCTTTTCATCTTCTTCATCCACCCCCGCAAAGTTTGGCAGGCGACTCAACGGAACGTGACAGCCGACAAGGACGCTTGATCACTCTAACGAGCCCGTGCGCAGACAGGCTTTCGTTTAGCCATGACGAAGCCTGTCCCATTCCCAACAAACGGCACAGCGCCTCTGCACAATGCGACCCCCGCCGCACGGGCACGCAGCGTTATATATGGGCGGTATTAGGAGTCATTATGCAATCCGTCTTCTCTCGGGCTGCCTCCATAAAACAGGGAAACGGCACGTGGTGAGCGGAGTAGACAGCGCTAGGCGTGGAGAACAGCAAGGTTCAACTCAGCGGGAGATGATGGCATCACAGACCAGATTCTGTTAGGCCTGTTAGAGTTAGCAGGGTGTAAGGACTTACGATAAGGAAACTGGGATAATATATGTATGGGGGGAAAATGGGAGTTTTTGTTGGTGTTTTGGAATATTAGCGTGTGTTTGTAAACATACATATTCATGGTATTAAACTGATGCTAATCCAAAGAGACTTCCATTTCCCTTAAGACAGAGACAGTCTCCCTACGGCAACCTGGGTTTAAGGATCTTGCTCAGAAGCCCAACGATGGTGCCACTTACGTTTCTAGCATTTTAAGCGTGCATTTGACCCATCCGTCAAAGAGCAGTGGGCTGCTTTTTGGCAACGCCCGGGGAGCAGTGCTTGGGAACGCTACCTTGCTTATGAGTACCTCAGTGGTACCTTTACCAGTCTGGGACTTGAACTAGCCACCTTACGGTCACAGAGCCAACCAGCTAACCATTACACTACCAACTGCCCCAATTGCTCATATGGCATTCAAACTCCTGATCTCCTGCTTACAAGTCCAGGGTTGGAGCCATTATGACCTTTGCACGGCCACCACCAGCATCACATATAAACATTGTGACCACATGGACGATATGTTGCTGTCTTGTTTGTCACCAGCCAAGCTCTGATCCACCGAGACGAAAACAGTTCTGATCTCTAACAAGGAGGGAGAAAAAACACAAACTGCCGACAGGGAGCCAAGACTCATCAAAGTGAGAGGTCAGTGAAGGTCATCCTGTCTAGTATGACACTCGAGTGCTATCACACATCTTCTGTTCCTGTTGATATTTTTAACTAGCTTGTAGCCCAGCTGTCTATTGCTGGATGAGTTACAATTTCAGCAAAAGTTTAGCAGAACGAGAAATCTTTTTGCTCTTGAACTGGATGCTTTCACTTGGTGCATTAGATATTTTTAAGTAGCTACTGCTACATAGGAAATGGGAAATGTTTCATTAATTATTTGGATAAAATATTTGCAAAAACACATTGCAGCCCCAGATCTTATAAAAACCAGCTGTTGCAGCATTGGAGATGTTGTGTATATTATTTCTCTCATGTCTTGTTCTTATCTGTAAATTGTCGCTGTCGGGCAGTCGCTGTTGGGCAGAAAGTCCATTTTTGGTCATTTTATTTAATTCTATTGGCCAGTCTTCACGTTGGCCTGATAGTTTTAGAAATATTTAACCAATGAAAAGCGTTGAAAACTTGTACATACATTTATTTATAATATACATCCTTTTTTCAATTTTCTGAAAAATAACCATTTTGGACATAAAAGGTCTCCGCCCAACAGCGACAATATGGTGTTAAGTCTACGAAGTTAAATACGTTGCAAAAACCGCCCTATTAAAGGAAAAACATCTCTAAAGCAAACTAGTGTGGCATGATGTAATGCTATGACTTGATGTCTAAATCTAACTTAATGATGGGGCTCCCCTGCTGGTCCCCCTCACCCCCTTCTCTGTTTGGACACTCGTCTGTCTAAACTTGGGCAGGCAAAAGGAGGGACGGCATTAGTGGACAGGGTCGGGGCAAATCGGAACTAATTCTGTAAGTGGGTGAATTAGAACTGAACCACCTGCGATAAATAATACCTTAATTTATACCTTAAATGTGCTTGAGAAACACAACACAGCATGATCGGGATCTGTGTGTGTGTGTGTGTGTTATTGTTTGATGCAGTAGCTATGCTAAGGGGGAGCAAAAACAGGCATTAGCGCTAGAAAGGGGTCATCAATCTGGCACAGGAGGCATTAATGCCCCTCACTGTCAGGCAGAGGACTAGCAGAGCGATGGACTGCACACTCTCCCCTGTGTCTGCATGAGTTAAGCAGTAATTAAGCACATCACTGCCATAACACTCCACCGGAGTATGCATGGCCGCACGCATACACACACACGTTTTTGTACAGTCCCACAATTACGGAGGAAAGGCCATTAAGACAGGAATGAAAGTATGGCTGTGTGTTGAGGCTGAATTCTCTTGAAGCGCGGCAGGGTTACTGTGCTTCATATCAAAGTGCATCCTACTGCCGCATTGGGACTTTGTGTGATTTTCATCGCGAACGTAGTGCCGCACCGGCTTTGTTGAGACGCAGAAAGAGAATAGGTAATGCCGTTGGTGAAAACACAGCATAATCTAGAGGGTTCCCCTCCAACTCCCCGGCACCTAGCTGTAAGACTCTGCAAAAGTGTGTACACGCGCGCCTGTGTGTTTGTGTGTCTAATACGCGACTCGTTTGTGGTGGCTGTGCCCCGGCTGTATTAAGTCCTTAACAAAGAGCGGTGGCGGGGAGTTCTAATCCCAGAGCATTCAGCGTCTTCGCAAAAAAATTAATTACAAATTAAAATGGCTTAATGCTTACTTGAACCCTGGGAGAAAAGAAAATGTCAGCAAATGATGTTTGTTTAGGGAAAAGGAGACGGAGAGAGAGATCAGAATGAAATGTAGCTGACGCGGTGTTTAAGGGCCTGGAGATAAAACATCTGGAGCATTAAAAAGCTCTGGAGGGGCTGCCGATGTAAACAGAACAATCAACACATTTTAAAATGATGTAGAATCTCCAAAAGGGTTAAAAGTAAAAAAAAATACAGTGTATAATTAGGAATTTACTTCTACAGCGGGTAAGGGGAAATGAGGGCAAAAGACAAGCGAGAGGACGAGGCAGAATGAGCATTGTTTGAAGGAAAAGTCTCCTGTAGAGGGACTCTGGGTAGTGGAGCATGACATCACATTATTGCACCTTACTGGACCAAACCATTTCTATGAAACCAGAAATCACCATGACACCACCTGACAGCTGCCTGCGCCGGTTCATCTCGTCTAATGCGCGCGTGCGCACACACACACACACAGGCACAACACAGACACACACACAAACACACACACACAAGCTGTCTGCTCGGGATACCTGCTTATGTCCGTTGTCATATTTTGTCATCTACAGTAATGTGACATAACTACACAAATGCCCACCAGGTGATGGCGAACACTGGATGCCATCCAGGAAAGTACAACACCACAAACCTACAGACAACAGATCATTAACTACAATAACATAAGCAAGGCAAGGCAGCACAATCCCGATGACGACGTGACTCCCCATGCTCCATCTGGGTCCATGCAGACTTGCGTGACCACTGTGGCTGTTCATTTGTAGTTTCATAATTTAGATTCCAATGGAAAGTGCATCTTGCCAAGGGAGCGGTCAAGTACTCCACCTGGATTTAGAAGTGGCCTCCAGCTTTACACACGACCCTGCTAACCTATAACCGCAGTACGCTGGAGCTAATTGCGAGGCATCACAACAAACTATACAGCATCGACTACAATGCACTTGGGGCAAGTTGCTGAACGGAGGTGTTAAAGCTAATAATGGCTGTACAGCCTCACAGAACCAGGCCAGCTTAGACGACGCAGGTACAGAACACCAACAAGCTGCCAGTCAGAATCCACGACCTCTTATGACTCTGACTCTGTTACTAATCTCTCCCTCCTCATCTCCTAATAGCTTCTGGACGTCTCTACCATTTTCATCACTTTATCTAGCAGGTACCGGCCTGTCTCTGCTGCTTTCCAGCTTTCGACAGTCACGCTGGGCACCACGGCAAAGTGTCTTATTTCAGAAATAATATGGTCTTTTTCTAGACGTCCCTCTAGAACCGAGCTGATGATCCGTCATGAAAAGCTCAAATCAATAGGTTAGAAATACTGCACAGCCTTCGCCGAGACCAGCGAGCGGCTACAATATCTGACCAGAGATCTGCAGTTTCATTTAAAACCATAAGAATTGCAGCGGACGTATGAATAATTTAGATCATGTACACTATATGGACTGAAGCCTATTACAATAATCTGATGGAGCCAATGGGGAATCACGGAGAACAAAGAGTGGAGGGACGTGGCAATATTCATTTTAAAGATCATCTCCCCACGTCTTATTTAATTACTTTAAAAGAAATTCCTTCGCCTCAGCAAACAATGTGTGTAGTAGTGTTTTTATCTTGTTCTGTCTTTTCACATATGGATAATGTCACACTTTTGCAAGTCATTCATGTGCACATGAGAGAGCGCGAGCCTGACCAAAGCTGTTGTATGGACCGAGGAAGAAGCCAACGCTCACTAGAACAACCAAACATTTGAAAGCACACAAATACACATAAAGGCTCATGGTAGAAGGGATGAACTCCTTCATGCAGTCCATTATCCAAACTGCTTAATCCCAACTGAGGTCGCGGGGGGGACCGGAGCCTATCCCGGGAACTTACGGGCGCAAGGTGGGGGAACAACCCTGGGCAGGCGCCAGCACACCGCAGGACACACACACACACACTTACATACTCACATTACGGGGCCAATTTAGCACCAGTTAACCCATATTGCATGCTTTTGGATTATGGGAGGAAACCGGAGCACCCAGAGAAAACCCATGCGAACACGGGGAGAGCATCCAAACTCCACACAGAACGGCCCTACGGCCGACCCGGGGATCGAAACTAGGACCTCCTCGCTGTGAGGCGGCAGCGCTAACCACTGCGCCGCCGTGCCGCTCCTAAGGGATGAACTAAAATGCTTAAATGGCTAAAAAGGAATTTTTAAAAAAACGCAACAACCTTTTCACACTATCTGTGCAACATAAACCATAAATAAATGGACACGTTGTCGAAACAAGCAACTGAAGTCTCCAACTCATCTATACTGGTTTCTTGTGCCGTTATTTCACTGGCTAATCAGAAAGGGATGTGTGAGTGCGAGTGTGTGTGTTTGTGTGTGTGAGAGAGGGAGGTGCTACGGTGGGTCTTACACAGGATCTTATATTTGTAGTGCATACTGTGCCCTTATGAATAAATAATAAATAAGCGAGTATTGCTTTGGGCTATTTTCAGTTTCAGTCCAAAGGTGTCTGTGTTTACAGAACCTCAACATAAACCTTTAGATTTTTGAGGAGAACGGGAGAAAGATCTAGATTGGCAAGACTAATGTGATTGTGTAAGACCCCAAGCTGTTGGGCGTCAAGTCTGGACCTGCTTCGGTTAAGAGTGTGGTGATTATTCTGACACAGATGAATCCATATTTATGTGCTTAGTCTATTCCCTCCATATCTCCCAGCACTCCCCACTCCTCTTCCTATTTCTCTCCGTCCTCTCTTCTGTTGTCAGTTGCAGTGGAGTGGTATTGATCTCAGGTGCATTCTCTCTCGCCTACACACACACACACACACACACACACACACACACACACAATCTTTTATGGACTTTAACTTTAGTTTGTCAATTTCTGTGATTAAGACAATCTTTTATGAATCGCCACGGTAGAAGGAAATAATGAATAATCCTGCAGCTATTGTGTGCTCATAAAGACACAAGAACACAAAACTAAAGACTAAAACCAGATCCAACTCCTGCTGTTTTGTTCCTCAGACCTCACTGCAGCGTTGGCTTCTCTCTCTTTCCCTCCTCCATCACGGTGCTTTGGGTTAATAAGCAGCCAGACTAATGAGGTGCGGAGGGGGAGAGGGTGCCTCCTGTTAGCCCTCATGGCCGTGGGACTGCAGGTGAGGTGGACAGCACTGATGTGACAGAGCTGTAACGGATGACTGCTTAGTGACATAAGCACAACGCTGAGCCGGAGTGGAACAGAGCGATGGCCTCTGGGTAACAATGGCAAAAGCCAAAATGCTAATACTCCGTCCCATGCCTGATGTTTTGACATGTTTGCTTTTGGTTTTAATTTGACTGAATTGGAAAAGGTAGACCAATACTAATTCTTAGGTGTTTAATCAACATTATATACGCAGCTAGACCACCGTTACAAACCCTACTAGAATAGTTTCAACAGAAAATTATGAATTCTTCAACATGTTTGAGCTGAATTGTATTCTAAGATTCTGCTTGAAAGTCTGGTGAAGGTGGATTGTGTAGGTGGGCAAGAACATTTTTTTCAGTTCTGGACCATAAAATAATTGGAATGTTTTGGACAGGATATTTTTTCCCTTTCAAATACACTAGGTAAACAGAAACCATGTGGGAACTACTCAAGTAGCTTGCAGAGGCATGATTTGTAAAAAAAAAACAACAACAACAACTGATTAGCAGTGTTGTGTCTGAAATAAAAAACAGGCAAAGGGAATTTAAATCCAGTCCTGAGGTCGAGTTTGGACTTATTGTGTATTTCTTTCCATTTTCCCTTCTCAATGATGGCTTTTCAAGTCACGTTACCTCCCAGAGTCACCAGGCTATTCCGTCTGCTGTGTGAGGAAGCAGAACAAGACGGTGCTCGGTCTGCACATCCAGCCTGGTGAAACGCACTTATGAATTCAAAACAGCCTGGAGTCATGCTCCATATTTCATTGAAGTTGAATATTTAAAAAGATCAGCCCACTCAAAACCCTATAAACCTTTCTTACTGAGGCCCCTCTGTCCCAAAAATAAAATCTTATATGCCATATTGCATTACATCCAGCTGCATCAGGCTCACTAGCTCCCTTTCAGGAGGAGACAGGGTCTTTCTGGTAAACAGGCTGTCTGCGTCAACAAAGCGTATGCTGCTTTACTGCCTTTCCCAACAGAATCTCTCTATTTCCCTGGCCCTGCCCTACGCTCCGAGTCTTTCATAACAGATCTGAGACCAGCTTGTCCATAGGCATGTTGCAACAGTAAATACTGGCCAAACTGAATCCAAATCAGCAGCAACGTCACGGTTATAACAGTGTTTGCACTTTAGAATGCACATGTAAAATGTTCAAATCGACATGTAATTGTCCCTGGTGGTCAAGCGGCTACAATACTGTGCTGTCAACGCTACAGCCGGGGTTCGTTTCCCCGGTCAGGGAAAGACCGTTTTTGGGGCAGTTGGTAGCGTAATGGTTCAGGAGTTGGCACCATGCTCAGAAGGTCACCAGTTCAAGTCCCGGACCGGTAAAGGTACCACTGAGGTACTCACGAGCAAGGTACGGTCCCCAAGCACTGCTCCCCAGGTGCTGTCAAAAAGCTGCCCACTGCTCCTTCACAGATGGGTCAAATGTAGAGGTCACATTTCATTGTGGTGCCCGGTGGTGTGTTTCTAGCCCAGCAAAAGAATGTGCTTTTATATCACCATCTATCAATAAACAATATATTCTGCAAAGTGATCAATATCATATTGTCCAGTTCTGCGTACTGGATATCTAATACTAATGTCCTAACAGAGACAGGCAATACTGCTCTGGTGCCATTAGCCAATTGGAAGGCATTGGGGAACAGGGACCTTGCTTATATAAATGCAGTTGTGTTGCATAAAAAAGAGACCCTCCACACAATGGCATTTTTCAGTGAGAGAGACTGCTGTGGTAAAGCCAGACTCCAGTTAATGTTACGAACATGAGCACCCATCACCGAGGTGTGAAGAGACAATAGACGAGCCCTCTTCTCCATTTATCCATACGTGGGCAGCAGAAAGGCCTTTTGTGAGATCCAATCAATATCCACAGATTGACATTTTCACTATACAAATGCCTGTTTTCCCCTCACTTGACCCGCGAGTTAACCCGCCGGCCACTCGGCGTGCGAAAAGGCGCTCGTGCCCCGTGCAGGCCTGCTCCTGCCAGTCCTTTTGTGTTACTAATAAAAAATTGTAACAATAATGTCAACCTCGGCGGCGCATTTAATCAAACGTGGGGACTAATCCCGCTCGGGTCAACAGAGCCCGAATGGAAACAAATGAAGCCCAATTCAGATAATATGAAGTCAGGCTGAAGGTCATATGTTTTTTAATTAAACTTAAACAAATGGCGTCAAAAGAGAAAGAAAGGGGGAGAAGGCGAATTGTTTTAGCTCATAATCTCTAATGAGACTTTTGGCGAAGGCGATAAGAGCAGATGCTTCCTGCATTCATGAAAGGTCAGCTCTCATTGCCATTCCCCCATAGCCTCTCCCTCTCTCTCTCTCTCTCTCTCTCTCTGCTCCTCATCCCTCCCCCCCGCAGTTATTTCTGAATACAAATAAATCATGTGAACATACATATTTACCCTTTTAATGAGGACGATCTCCAGCACTATGCATGCAGGGATGCATGAATAACAGAAAAAGTATAAGTAGCAGCAAGAAAAAAAAAAATACTCGGACTTATTAAATTAGATTTAGCTAAACTGGATTTCAAATAGTTACACTTAAGGCGTATGTGGCCATAATGAGGCAGGATAAAGGTCGCCCAGGGATACCATTTCATAAAATACAGTAAACTCTCTCCCAGGCTCTTTATAAACACGCAAACACGTGCCGCCAGCCAAGTCGGAAGCTTCTGCAGAGCTCAATAAAAAGACACATTTCTGACATTTGAAACACAGGGAAAAAAAAAAAAAAAACTGACTGCTTTGATTTCTCCAAACTCTGTTATCGATGCCCTTTCACAGCATCCCCCCTTAACGCCCGGGCAGATAGGGCTGGAGCGCTCCTGTCGCTACCCCCACATTTCCCTCTCTCTCTGAATTAGAGCACGGGAAGCACGTCACTCCGTCAGGCAAACGGGCCACCGTCTGCAGGTCTACTGGGCAAAACTAGAGGTAAATTTTGTCCCCCGTTCGATCAGTCGCTGCCACCTCGTTGCAATTAGACTTAATGTTAGACGTCACTGAAGGTCACGGATGCTCTGAGTAGAGTAAAAAGGACACAAATTAACCGTCAGTTTGCTGTCCGTAGAGATATGTGCATGTGTGTGTGTGTGTGTGTTGAGAGAACACTACCCCAGCTGCAAAAAGAGCAATTAAAAAGACATGCGCCACTACACCTCCACTATGTCCTTCTGAAGTACATGGCAAACCCTCCACACCCCATCCCATCCTTCCTTTCTCTGTCCCACTCTCTCCCACTCATACACACACACACACACACACACACAGAACATCCGTACATGCATCATATGGTATGCAGAACACATTCTAGTCTTTGAATCAGAGACTGCAGAGAGAAGCACACACTGATAGACAAAGTCACGTGACAGGCGCGCGCGTGTGTGTGAGCACCAGTTAGCATTTAGCACCAGCCATTCATCACAAGCAGCACACATGGCGTGAAATGACGTTCCGCATTAAGCAGCAGGCACGAAAGCCATCACAAGCACATTTAAAGAGAAAGAAGGGAAAGGCGCTGCCGTAAAGCGTCGAGTCGCGTGTGCGCCCGGCGCATGACCTTGACCGAATCTGAAATTTTCCTGATGTGACTAAATGACAAACTCTGCTACAATCTGCTACATTCATTATGCAGTTTTCATCAAGCGCGCCGTGCGCAGACTGCAAGCGCGCGACGGTGATTTACCACCTCATATTACCACAATGAGGATTTTGCGCACAATAACCTGCGTAGAATCAAATGTAAAAAGCAACACGGAGCAGCTAATAACGCTGCAGAGGGGCCGCACTCGGAAGACTAATAACACGGCGGAAACGCAGAGAAGCTGATATGTGCTGGAGCATTCAGGCATAATAACGGCAGTACATCGCTCTGTATTCCAATATCAGAGACGGCCCCGAGATTGGATTGAAATTATTGATTTAAATAAATTGAGAGAGTGAACACTTCCTTTGACCCCCGGTAACAGGGAAAGGGGTGTAATTGAATTGTATGGAGCTCTGTATTGGCTGTGCTGGTGGGAGGTGGGGCTGCAATCATTTGGAGAACTCCCCTGGTGGCCCCGAAGGACTACAGACTTCACACAACTCAATCCCAGTGATCGAGGTAAGAAGAAGACAATGGTCTAGGTCGAAGGAATGCATGGCTATGTGTGTGTGTGTGTGTGTGTGTGTGTGTAATCATAAAGCCCAAGAGACCTATAGGGGAAAAACACTGCCAGTACAATGTTTTCATGTGACCTAATGAGTTACTGCAGGGGTTTTGATGTTAGCGCTGCTCTGTTTACAGCCCTCACACACCTGTTTCATCCCATCAGCTCATTATCAGGCTCTTCACAAGTCGAGTCAGGTGTGGTATTGCAGGGAAAACATGAAACGGTGCAGGGCAGTGGGGAGCTCCAACCCACCTCGCTTACAGATACGCGGCCAAGTAACCCAACGGTAGGGCCTCTGCAAGCAGAACACGAACCCCCAGACCATTATTCGAAACCGGCCGAGCCATACAACCTGAGATCGCTCAACGGGTGAGAACTCGTATCCTTACAGCTGTCTGACAAAGGTGGAACTCGCATCTCCGGCTCAGAGAACAGCCAGAGTGCGGGGCAACCCTAATTTGTTACAGGGTCTTGGCTCTCATGCTTTTCATTTTTAATCTAGGAGCCGACGAGACAAAAGCATGGAGACAGCCGTCATGGTGAGCACAGCGACTTCCCGCAGAGCTCCACCTGCAATTACCTCCTCGGTAACACAGAAAAGAAGCCTTACTATAGACACACGAGTAAATAACGACTCTGCTCTGCAAGAAAAACAGTAAACAAACTTAGGCTCCCCTCAGTGTGTATGAGGTGCAGTGTGACACAGGCTTTGATCAGTGCTGAAATGGTGCGTTAAGGTAAGCACACAGTTTATGCTATGGAAGACTGTGAGACATCTAGCTCACAAACACACACACACGCGTTCAACTTGCTGTTTTTATGCGGAAACCCCACTGGCAGTTTTACTATACTACAGCTACACCTGACTCTAATCTCAGTAACCAAAAGCAAATCTTTTCACTTTTTAATCTTTCAAATAAAAGCTGGAACATATTTTACCAAAACAAAAACATTTTTATTGAGAACTAGAACTCAAAAATCGGATAAATCTCTGCTATTCCGGTCTTGTAAGGGAACTAGAGGGTTCTTACAAATACCTAGAAGCCAGGGTTGCCCCTCCCCCAGCAACTACGAAACACTAAAACTCCTCTGATTGAGAGAATGGTGGAGGGGAGGAGGGAAAAAGAGAAGCAATTAATCTGTATGTGCGTGGAGGTCAATTGGCTTGAGTCCTTCATCAGTAGATGAGAAGATAGCATGAGATTCCCATCGAGCCCAGATCTCCTCATGGAGCGGATCACACTCCCAATCAGCCCCCTTATTATCCTCATAATTAAGTTTGTGCGGTCATTAGAGGGGGTTTAGACGATTGGCAGCTACGTCAAATTCAAATCCTATCTGAGGTGGATTACAGCCAGAACCCATATGTAGTGAGAAAAACAGACGGAGAGAGAACAGGAAGTCAGACACATCCTGCACACGTCTATTTAAAAAGACAAATCTAGTTTGGACAAGACACGTTTGGTCCCCAAAATGTGCCGCTGCGCCTTTATGATCATTAACTCCTGTAGCTCTTGCACGGGAGCTCCATGGGTAACATTAACTAGTAATGTGAGCTAATGATCACCAAATTAGCACTAATTATCATTTGTTTGATTAATGCCGTGAACTCCGCAGTTCCAACCACGAATTCAAAATCTGGATGCCAGCTTTTACAAGCCAAGCTGATAAAAGCGGCAAATCAGATGGTCCTCTAAAACATTTTCTCAACTCAACCCTTCAACCTTCGAAACACAAGGTCTGGAGATGGACAAAGAGAGAGTAAGTGAGAGTAAGGAAGGCATGTAAAAGCTGAGGATGAACAGCAGACACTGTTCTACCACCCCACGTGTTACATCTCACTCAACATGGGCTGATGGGAGTGTGATGGACCCTGGGAAATGCGATCTGTGTGCTCACCGTGGCAGGAGGTGCACTCTCTCTGCTGCACGCCACTTATTTTTTTTATCTTTTACGCCCCCCTCTGAAAAGCAGTCCCGCATAAACACATTCACACACACATATGCTGTATATATGCTTGCATACAATGGTGGTCTTCACATGTACTGCTGTATAACATAAATGGGAGCTGGCAGCGTAACCATTAAGGAGTTATCCGAAGGTTGCCGGTTCAAGTCCCGGACCTGTTAAGGTACCACCGAGGACCCTCATGAGCAAGGTTATTTACAAACCTTTTTTTTAAACTGGTCTCAGTGGTCAGTATACATGGCCGTGACACACGAGTGTTTGGCGCACATAACATGTACAGCGTGCCCATGGAGATCTATGTCCACTTCTGCTTCGTCCCACTTAGGATCTGAAGTGTGTGCTACACCGGAGCCCGGCAGCGAAGCGACGCCGCTGGAACGAGCAAATCTATCAGCGGCGGCCTGATTTGGCAGAGAACGTAGCAACAGATGTTTCTGCGCGCAGCTGCAGCTGAACTCTGCACAGCTACAGGTATCCTGCAAGAGAAGCAGCAAATGGGGGAGTATCTGGGTTAAGGCCTCACGCTAACTTCCACATCCTTTCTTCTTCCCCCGCTGCTTGTGTACTGCCGGAGTCTTTAATGGCGTAGTAAGACACAGTCACTGTGTCTTTGTTCAGTAATAATCAGCTTTCACCACTGTGCACGACGTGGAGGTGAGAGAAGAGAGAGAGAGAGAGAGAGAGAGAGAGAGAGAGAGAGAAAAAGAGGGAAAGAGAGAGCAAGAGAAAGAGAGTGCACCTGGTACAACGTGATGTGATGATATCATCTGATCCTTTATATTAGAGATATTGGAGGCACAAACAGCACCGAGGGCTGTGAACTGAAGGGTGCAAAGCGTCGCTTTAGGAAATGCAATTTGTTTCATTTTGTGTGCACCGAAATGTGGTTTTGATTTTTTCCTCCCCCATACGGCACTGAGAAGCATTTCTGTGACAATCTGGAAGACTAACGTAGAGAAGCCATGACTCTACAACCGTTTTGGGCTGCTGTTTGCACATTCTGCAGCCAGCAAGCTCTCTCTTTCTGTGACTCTGAGTCAAATGCTGCATTTATCGCGCTCTGGGTAGCAAAAAGTTCCCTGATCAGCCACTGCCATCCCGTTAAGCCCCTTGCAATGCTGAGCACACTGGCACTGGGAACACCTGTGGAGTCTGCGCACACAGTAGTCCGGCTTTTATGCTAATAGCGTTGGGAAAAAGCCGAGATGGTCCAACAAAAGCCACAGCAGACTGCTTGACAAAGACATTCACGTCCCTCCCTTTTCGTTCGTCCGCCGGTCTGTCTCTTCTCTCCGTTCTCTACCCATACAGCGGAGCGGGGGAGCGAGTCTGGTACCTGTGCGACCCTTTGTTTGGCGGCGGAGTGGGGTGTTGGCCACGTGAGGGGTGGCAGAGGCTGTCAGCGTTAATAACCCACATCTGAAGCAGTGAAAAGACACCAGCAGAGAGAAACTAAAGCTTGCAGCGCATCCCAGCTCAAGACGGCAGGGGATCTAAAAAAAATTTTTTAAAAAAGGAGGGGGGAGAGACGGTGCGGCTCGGAGGCCGTCAAAGAGTTTGCGCCCTCGTCTGACCACCTTTCCTTTTACTAATCCTCTTTGGTAAACCGGCGCACCTCTCGCTAACCCCTGTGGGTTGATGTCTAAGCTTCAGATTTAGACTGACACGGCGCTGGGAAAGCCGCTGAGCGACGCGTGAGCTCGGCCGCTTATAATTGACTCTGCTGAGGCACACCTGACAGTCATATTCGTATAGCTTCCGCTCCAACATATCGAGTTAGCGCCGGCATGGAAGCGGCAGGGATTCAATAAAGAGAGGCACGTGCCGTGCGGCGAGCGTGGTCGAGCCGCTCTCTGAACACGTGCCGAAATATAAGCCGGGGGAAATTAAGCAGCAATGGCTAACTGAGCTTTATTACTTTAGGGCAGCATGCTAATATTGGCGCGCCACTCCAGCGACGAAGACCAGCGCGTCGGAAAGTATTGCGTCTCGGCGGCGATGGCACGAATCAGACGCACGCGGCAGTAAAGAGAGGGGGACGTGTCATGTTTGTATTAGCAGAAAGGCAGAGCGTTTGACGAATGAGACGGGAGAGAAGAGAGTCTGCAAAAAGATGTGAGGAGACACGTTTCAGCCTCCTGGCGAGACCGAAGCCCTCCGTGATCTCGGCTCTCAGTGAGCGTTAAAAGAACCAGGCTGCGAAAGCAACAGACTTGTCAATGATAACGTACGCCTCGTGCATTCTAGAAAGAGACGAACGCATTTAAGCATCGCACATCAAAGACCGAGCCCTCAGAGGAACAATCTCACACTTTTTAGTAAATGAGCAATCAGTCCATAAAGATAGACCCAGTTTTCCAGCGCTCATCAGACACCCATCGAGACAGTTCAAAGCGGGCTCTTCATTTGAACGAACCAACGCCAGCCACCATTTTTAGAAAGAGAAGAATGACGGAAAACAATGTTAGTATGCGCGGTGATTAGTCTAGAACACAGACAGACACACAGATGCTAAATTATTCACTCTCTTCTCTCGCTCTGACCTACGCTATACCCGATGGCACCATGTTCTTGATAACTCCAGACACTTGATAATGAAACTCAATCTCTCATCCGCTCTCTTCCACTCACTAGGCTTCTTTAAAAACATTAGCCTACATTATTAAACACATCAAAAACCCAAGTGTCAGAAATGCAGAGCACTTTTCGCAGGAGGGTGGAAGAAAGCAAGGATAGGGGAATATGCGAGAACGCTCGGATTAGAGACAGAAATTTAAAGCTCTGTTATCCATCAATCTCCGAAAAACCTGGAGCGGTATTTAAACCCAGAGCTTTCTGACCGAGGCACTGATAATAATTCAGCAGGGCCCGAAGGGAGGGAGAGAGTCCGTCTTGCTGCAGGGGCACGACACTCGGCCGAGCATGGCCTCGACTACACTGCCTACTGCTGCACTGGCCTTAAAGGTGCACTCTCCCCAAACGTGCTAACGTGGCTCAAAACGAGCGAAGAACAATTAGCAGCATTAGCGTATATCAACTCGGGCTGCACCAACTAATCGATTAAAACTGATTATTAAAATACTTAGCAACTTATTTAATAATCGATTAGTTGGGTCTACGTTATTACACACATACGTACAGTGGCTACTCCCTAACGTGGGGGCAGTAAGCTGACCAAAGCTGCAGTGGCGGTAAAACACCATTAAGCTGGATGCTGACCGCTATATGAGAAGAATATGAAGGAGACGAGAACCAGTGCAGTGCCTTGCTGTCACAAAAACTGAAGTGATCGCGTAGAAGCGCACCAATGACATTTTTCGCACTGTATTGTGGCGCGACTGTCATGACTGTGGAACGCCATGTTGTGCAAAATCTCCCAGAAATGAGTGAAAAATGAGTTGTAGTCCAAAACGAGTCCAAATTGGCTTCACTTCAATATTTCTTCATTTGTAATTCATCTGAAAATATTTCTTCCATTTTATAATGTTAGAGAGTAAAAAATAAATATAGAAAAATAGAAACAGTTTATGAAAAATGTAATAAAAAAGGTTATTAAAAATGCTGGAAACGAACGTTTCTTTCTTTTCATCCGATTAATAATCAATTAATAATTGTAAAAAAATCGGCTAAATAATCTATTAACAATATAACCGTTAGTTGTAGCCACACTGGTCTCTCGGGGCAGAATGGACCTTTAACAGCACGCCCGCTTTTTAAGTTCTTTCTTGGTGGCACAGATACAAATCCATTCCCAGAGAAATAAGATCTGTAGTTCGAACACAGAGCTGTGCCAGGATGTCGTCAATCCAGCGCCAGACAAGAGACCAAACTAAACCTTTTAGCAGCTACTCCTGCCTTGAGGTTAGGTTCTGCAACACAAGCTGATTCGTGATCTATTGTGCGACATCAAGACACAGAAAGTAATTTATCTAATTTAACTTCTCCGTCAACATCATGAAACAATTTATTTGCTGACGTGTTACAGAAATGGATAAAGCTCAGTAACATAACAATAATCAATGAAAAAATCAATTAAATTGGGTCACTTCTAAAGGACCAGCAGTGGCTTAGAAATCTCTGAAGTGCTATAATTCTCATTCCACAGCCGACCTTCCATCAGTATTCTGCATAGATGCCTAAAGCATTTCCCCCAAACTCAATCACACACACACACACACACACAGTGCAAAGTATTGAGAGCGCTACAGTCCACAGTAATAATTTTAGTATGAGAGGGAAGACCAGAAGGAAGGATCAGAGGGAAAGATAAAGAGAGAGAGCAATTTCTGATCACCAGTTCCACTCTACTATTTCTTTTTTTTTTCCTTCTATTCCTTTTTTTTTTCTCCAATAACACAATTCAAGTTGTATAATGAAGGAACAGGCCTGGCATCACACGTTGATGAATGCAGTTCTCCAGCCCTGCTCTAAAATTCCATTAGTCTGTAATTGCGCTGGCCAAAAGTTCTCATTGTTCTGCACAGCTCGAGTCACGTACTGCCGAGCGAAGCTCTGAGGCCGAGTCTCGGTGTGGGGGGTTTGGATCACTTGTGGTGTGTGTGTGTGTGTGTGTGTCTGCCCCCTTCCCCCTTGTAACCGCCCCGTGCCAACTTCCACAAGAGCTGCAATCATCCGGGTACGAACAGACGCAAAACACACAAACACTCGCTTCTCCGCATCGCTGGGCTCCAGGCTCCTCCCCGAAACCGCCCACGCGGAGAGCGAGCACAGGTGGAGGGCTTTGATTGACAGGCGTGGAATGAGAAGTGACGCACTACCTGGCAGCGCCAGCGATGGGAATGTCAGCCCTGTCACCGTGGGAAGGCGAGCGAAAGCGGCGCCGCAACGCGGATGTCGATGGGTGGGGAGACACCTTGTCAGAGTCGGAGCACAAACTCATTAAGAACCCGGAACATGACCCGGAATATTCCGCAGAATTCCCGGCGCCGGTTGGCGGACGACGCCAATCGTTAACGCGACGATCGTTAGCGCGGGCGGCCGCGGGAGGGCAGGTCTGCGCGTTCCGCGCGCCTGTCTCGCTGGATTAGTTAGGAAATGCCCACAGACTGTAAAACACGAGGCTGAACGCTTCCTCATTAGGCTTGAAGGCGTATTTTGTCTTTACCGGGGTACATGACAAGAAGAGCCCGGTGAACCCATGGAGGAGCACAGCTTCGCTCCTTTACTTTGGAGGACTTCTAACAAATCCGAACACGCTTAAAGGGCTACAGTCACGGAACGAGCCGCCGTCAGTGGGGCCTCAAATGACTCAGCGATCAGGACACGCGCCCTAATGTCAGCGCTCATTAAGGACAGCGGGTGTTGCTAAGAGGTGGCGGCTGAAGCCGAGTGGGAAACGCTTATTAAATGAACCGACAGAAAGGATCATAAGAAGATTTGTATCTAGCAGGCTGATGGGGAGAAAAGAGAGAGAGAGAGAGAGAGAGAGAGAGAAAGAGATTGAGATGGAAGAAAAGGAGAGAGAGAAAAGGGAGCAAACAACATTCTATTCTAGGAGTTATATATACATGCAGGTGGGAGTTGACAAATTCTTCCCCACCTCCCCGCTCTGTGTGTGTGTGTGTGTGTGTTCCCAGATTCCCACAGGGGGACAGTCGGCCTTCTTTTCCCCTGAACCATGAGGGAGGCAGACCTGCACTGGTGCCACGGGCGATCTCGTCATGGTATCCAGTCATCGGTGCAGGCATGCAAAAAAAAAAAGAAGGAGGGGGCAGGGCAGCTATAATGACAGCATGATGAAGTCAGTCAGGCATCTCACTGGGCAGCCCACTCCCACAGAAGGTCCCACACTGGGAGATGTTGGGAAAGACAGACAGCCCACCACATGCAGAGGCATAACTCACCATCTCAGACAGACTGGTGAGGGCTTAAATGCCGATTAAAAATAAATGCAGCCCTATTTTTCCAGTTTCTTTCATCTCGTTCATGGCAGAGAAGCCTGTTTTTAGAGCAGCGTGAACTGAGAGGCAGAGAACGATAGAGTTTTATGTATATTCTGCAAACGCTTGGATCCCAGGGCTGAACAACGTACAGTTCGGGGAGTAAAAAGTCTTGTCCATGTCCAGGGAAAATGCTCAAGCAAACATTTCAATGTCCCAGTGAGGAGTGAGTGATTAGTTTGGTCATTGTGAACACAGCACAACACCTCTGCTTTTGACCCATCCATGAAGGAGCAGTGGGCAGTTTTGGCAGCACCCAGGGAGCAGTGCTTGAGGATGGTACACTGCTCGTGAGTACCTCAGTGGTTCCTTTACCGGGCCGGGACTTGAACCGGCAAACTTTTGCTTATGGGGCCGAGTCCCTAACCCTTATGCAACTAACTGCCCCAAAATTGTTAAACGTGTTGAATTTCACATCATCCCACAATTCTGCGTTAACTGAAATGGAAATATCTTCCCCAGACTCTTTATCAAAGTATTTTATTTAGTTTTTTAATGCTCATTACCTGAATTTTATTTTTGATTTTTACTGCAGCCCAGTTTTACCAAAATAGAAAACAAACTGTAATGTAGACGATCTGATCTAGTTAACCTGTCAGCATAACTACAATCCTACAACCCCCCCCACTCCCACGTTAGCGTGACCTGGTGAATCACACATGTTCGATCTAAGCGCCGTTCCAATCTGGTGCGTAACACGGGGCAACTTTACGAGGGGAGACTAAAAAGGTCGGTTAAAAGGGTGCCAATCAGGGCTGTTCAAAGAGGTGCAGAAGCTCACCGCTTTTTAAAAAAAAAAAAACTGATTTTTAATTATGATGAGAAAGCTGCTTTATACATAACCACAATTAGTACAGTGGGAATATTTTTAGACAAAGACTTAAATGACTGCGCTGATCAAAAGCTCTTTGATATTAAAATGATCCGTGTCAGGCAAGCGGCTCTATTCAGCGGTGAACTTTCTCCATTTCAGCTCCTATTCCATGGAAGAGTGTGGGAGACAAAGCCAGGCATTTAAAGTGAATATGGCAGACACAGCATGAGGCAAATTCATTTGAAGGCGTTTAATAACGAGAGCGCTGAATAGACCTCCGAGTTAATCACCAGCAATGGATCCTAATACGCTGACTGCAGCCATACATACAGGCTGAGCAACAGGTTAACCAATCCAGTCTTTCACAAGCACAACGTGGGCGGCATGAAGCGAATATCTGGCTTATGTGTGCTCTCTCTCTCGCTCACACAGACAGGCACATCCACATCTTTAATAGGGTTGGGTTCAAAAAAATCGATTCACCCATCGATATCGATTCTCGTTCAAAACCGCGCAAGGACGGCTATAAAAACGTGAGACCGGCGAAACCCAAACCAAATAGAGCCATGGCTGAAGCTGCTACGCTCAAATCACCGTCTGGCCTAAAGGCCGATGTTTGGCAACACTTCGGTTTTAAAACAAGTCATTTTATAACCAAGCAAAACGAGTATTGACGCAAAGAACTCTCTAAATAAATCGATATCGAATCGAATTCAAGAATTGAATCGGATCATGACCTTGTGAATCGGAATCGAATCGATTCAGGAAATCAGCAACGATACCCAGCCCTAATCTTTAACTCATCCATAAAGGATTTGATTAAAAAAATACTACAAAACTAGTGATAATCTCGGCACGTCTTTTGACACTTTTAGATTTTTAAATAAACGCAGGAACTTGTCTTTACCTCATGGAGACTAGTCCTCACGTACCACAGTGTTCGCACGAAGCAACAAAAACCTGACAAATCTCCTGTCATTCAGGTTCTCACAAATGCTTTTAAACCTGGACAAACACCCTCAGATATTTTGGGGAGTCAGAGATGCAGTAAATATGATACTTCCTACATAAATGTTGAATACTTTTTTCACTTTTCTGTTCAGCACAATGTCTACTGCTTAGTTTTTCCAACATAAATATTTTAACGGTCAAAGACAATTAATATTTCTGAATTAACTACAGAAATAAAGACTATTTGTGGTTACTACAATATCTATTGTTTAGTTTTTCATAATACTAACATAATGCAAGACACACACAAGCACGTACACGTACACACCCACACAAACCTGGATCTGAAGAACTAAGAGGAAAGCGCACAAAAAGACTTCACAAAGTTGCGATCCTCAGAGGGATAGAGGCGTACAATATCTCAGAGGAGCCGAATCTGAATACATAAATAATAAAGTCACCGCGGTGCACAAGTGAACATTTGTGAATACCTAGCACCGTCTTCGCACTCCTTTGATGTTCATACCCACTGCCCTTACTCTTTGCCACTTCTTTAAACATTCTGAATCAGTTCCACATGCTCTCCCCGCTCCCTCCCTCCCTCTCTCTCTCTCTCTCTCCCTCGCGATGTAGCAGTGGGGGTTGCGATATGTATTTCTAATGAACGCGGCTGTAGCTCGGTAGGTCTCTGATTGCTGCATAACAGCTTTCAATTAGCGAGGAGCGCATTAGCATGATCAGCGTGAGCCGCGACCGGCCCCGATCGTGCCTCTCTCTTTCTGTCTTTCCCTCCCCCGTCCTCCCTGAACTTTCGGCAGAGCCCCACGCCTTTATGCAAAGTGCGGGCTGCTTCGATTTGAAAGTGGTTTTTACTGGCAGGAAAGCGATGTGCAGGTCTACGCTCTTACTTGCAGCAGTCAACAGACTCCTGACAGAACTCAGGAACAATGGGAAGAGAGTGCGTGTGAGGAAGGGGAAATGGGGAAGGAGGAGAGAAAGGAATGGAAACGGAGCTGAGGCCTGGGTTCTGCGCGGTTGTGCATGTGAGGCAGAGGGAGTGTATGTAGGCTAATTCAGGCTGGCTTTCTGACATGGAGCAGAAGTGTCCTCCGTCTCAGCTTTCTAATCACTCCCCATGAGGCCGCGCTCACACTTTCGCCTGTGCCTCAGACTGTCAAAGCGGGACACACACACACACACTTCAGTCCTGAATAAAAAAAAAAAAAAAACCTGTGTTTTAATGGCTATAAAAGAAAAGAAAAAACAGAAAAGCTGAGGTTGAGCAGAAGTGGAAAGGAGCGGTATGGTGCGAGCAGATGTTGCAAGAACGAGTAAACTGGAGCGTAAAGAAGGAGAGAGAAAGGAACAATGGGAAAACCCCATTAAGCAATTAATCTCCCTAAATAAGAACATTAGCATTCTCCGGGAGAGCAGGGAAGGTTTGGATATAGACTATTTTGTTTTTCTGCACCCTACCACCCTCTCTTTTTCTTCACCTCTCTCTCTTTCTCTCTCTCTCTCTTCTTCTCTGGATAATTGGGAGGTGCAGACAGAGCTGGAGCAGGATTACTGGTCCCCAGGTGAAATCCACTGTGGAAGAAGATGGAAAAGGATTTCTCTCACTACACCTCCAGGGAAGAAAGGGAGTGAATGAGAACGAGAGAAGGACTTGGAGTGTGGATATATGTTATATTAGGGCTCGCCACCCTTCAAAGGGCAGGAGAGCGCCGCCACAGAACGGGCACGGCTAGATGATCCTGGAAGAGCTCATTTCTCTCGAGGTTTCTCGCAGACTTCCCATAGACCAGCCGGGAGATCACTGGAGACCTCATATAACTGGATTATTGAGGGAATGGAGAGGAATGTGCAGACGGATAAAGAGAAGGGGGCCACGGGTTTTAGATCATGGGGTGGGGGAAAGGGGCAGATGAGCGGATGTATGGACAGGTTAAGAGGACCAGCCTTCATCCTAAAGCTATGAGCGTGGAAATGATTGTATTTTGTCAGTGTAAAGGCCAACCAAGCGAATCGACTGATTATTACTACGGTGGCCGATTATCGGGGGTTGATATTAGGCATTTTGCCGATTATCGCTATCAGTGTTTAATTTTGACCATCACTGATATTAAGTCATTACAAGGTGTGCTACTGTGGCTCCACTGCCGTCTCTTCTCTCTGTGTCGTTTGCTCTCGACTCGCTGCTTCATTTAATGTCCCGCCCACAACAGTCTCTGGCTATATGTCACACGAGAACCAGGTTAAGTGGAGAGTACGCCGAGCAGCTTTGCTTTCTTCACCACAACGTGCTGCTGCTTAATTTGGAACACTACAATGTTTCAAATTTAGGTTTCACAGCTGTAAAATGTTACTAAAATATTTATTTAATATTATTCTAAAGTTAATGTAAAATAATGGAAAAGTTTAAGTATTTATAAACAATAACGTTATTTAAGTTTTATGTTGGTGTTTGTAAACTTCAAAATTGTAATATCGGTTCCAAATATCGATTATCCGCCCCATTAACTAGCAATAATCGGTATCGATATCGGCCCTGAAAAACCAATATCGGTCGACCTCTAGTACACACTATATGTTTGTTCAGATGTGTACCTGACATTAGAAGCCCCTGCAGAGATTTAAGTATGAATCTTTATGTGCATGCCAAAGCACACATTACACACGCACCGTTAAAGAGAGTGGCTTGACCCCAGTACACGGTCCACTCACCCAACACAACGAGATCTCATTAACTAACCACCCTCTGATTCTTTATTTAAAAAACAAGAAAGCGAAACAAGCTAGAGTATAGAATCCAGAAGGTCAAGACGACAGGATTATCTGGTTCTAAAGGTCATTACTCATGGGCCACTGACAGAAAACACCTGCACTAGCCCTTCATCAGAAAAATTGGCCGGACATTTATTTCGGTTTTAAGCACTGCTACTGAATAACTGTAATAACCACAACTATAGTGTAATATAACTTCTTATCAAATGTCCCAAAACTGAATCATCATATTAAGAGGACTGCTGTGATTAATCTCTTCTCCAAAAGAACACTTCAGCTGGTGTAGCACTGTGAGGGAGCGGTGTGGTGGACACATATAAGTGCTTTAGGAAGGACTCACCTCTGAAAGGCAGCCAAATTTAATGGTGGTTTAATATTCATCAGGTCCTTAACTACAGTCAGAATATGAATATTAGATAAATGAGCCGTACTGCTCTGGCTATTCCACTAGTAATAGATAGTTAACTTTTTATCTTCAGGTTATATATGTTTGTCTTTGACTGCTTAAAATATGATGCAACAAAAAACCTGTGCTCTTTAATATCTGGAGCAACTTCTCAAAGAGCAACTAGTCAAAAATACATATCCAAAAATGTGGATATTTTTATTGAGGTAACCTGAGGAAAGGTGGACATGCTGAGGAGAGAGGGAAATTGTTTTGCCCTATTAGTAAAGAGGTGATTTGCCCCTAAACACGGTGGCCGCCACTGGAAAATCGCGACGCAAAGCGCTGGAAGATGGTGCATGACAAAGCCCACCTATTAGGCAGGTTTCCTCATTTAAGTGGCCCATGAGAATAAGGGAGGTGTTCCTAATAAAGTGGCCGGTGAGTATTTGCTGCTGTGTGTATGTACAGCCTACACTAAAGGACCCATCTTTCAGGAAGACTCTAATGGGGACAGGCATATAGTGTGGCCAGCCAATTAATCTGCCTTTGATTAGCTTCTAATGAGGGTTCACAGCCGTCTCCAGTCGGGGTCACTCGTTCTGCTTTGGTGGCTTGCCGCAAATGAGCTCTTCTCGCGCCGTTGTCTTCTGCTGAGCCCCCAAATAAGGGGGAAAAACTCAACCCTGTAATTAGTCGCCGTAATTGTTCACCCGCATCATCTCTCAAATGCACCTGTAATTACTGCAAACTCATAGGTGCATACACACAAGCACACACACACACACACAAATCTGACCTGACCGGGGTACGTAGCTGTGTCAGGTGAGGCGTTTGATTTAAAACGTAGTGTGATGCAATTTGACAAGCACACACAAAGAAATTTAAAATTTGAGGAGGGGGAAAAGGTCGGGGGTCATAAATAATTATAGTGATTAGTGATGATTTCTCAGTGATGCTCCTGGAGCCACTAAAAGCAACACTGGTATTTAGAGCAAGTCAAATATCAGGTAAAATATCAGCGCAGAAGCCTATGGTCCTGAATTTTACCCTTATTAAAGTGAGTGATTATTTGACATTGTAAACAAACCACAACGAAATGTGACCTCTGCATTTGACCCATCCGTGAAGGAGCAGTGGGCAGCTAACATGGGCAGTGCCTGGGGAGCAGTGCTTGGGGACGGTACCCTGCTCATGAGTACCTCAGTGGTAGCGGATTCAAACCGGTGACCGTCTGATCACGAGGCGAACACCCTAACCGTTACCCTACCCACTGTCCTGTTCAGTAACACATCACACCTGGATCTGACACCTGGGACCCGCAGTGACCTACTGAACCTTTATTGATCTTTAGATCAAATATATTGTTATGCATTCACGCACTGTCCCCAAGCACTGCTCCCCGGGTGCTGCCAAAAAACTGCCCACTGCTCCTTCACGGATGGGTCAAATGCAGAGGTCACATTTCGTTGTGGTGCAATGTGTCCTGTGCTGTGGTGTGTTCACAATGACAAATAATCATGCACTTAAACTTAAATATGTGAGTTCAATTCAGCGTTGCCCTGTCAAGGTTTATTCCTATTTACCACCACAGTTTTTCCTTTGCCCTTTTGTCCTAGACTTGCTCAGCTGCTATGTGACGATGTCTCTGTCAAAGCATTATTCAAATAAAACTGAACGAAGTGAAAACATAGGCGAACGGCGACACCATCCTGTCCGTCGCTGGTTGCTGAGGGCCAGCAGGACACGCGCAGTGACAGCTGGTCTTTGTCAGGGTTACAGCGACAATGACCACTGCCCTGTGCCACGGGCAACAAGACGCTGACGGTTAGCTTGGGTAATGCTTCATATGTTTGTGACAGAGAGGGTCTTAGTTAAAACGTGACCTCCTGTTTTGGCATTACGAAAGCATTGCGAGGAAGATGCTGGGTTTTAAGCAGAGGCGTGCGCTCGCTTGCACGCTCGCACGTACACCGCGTATAATAATATCACAGCGTTGCAGGAGTGACAGGGTAACCTGTGATACGGTGCAAGTGACAGACGTTGGCAGGAACAAACCGGTTTTCTCCCTGAGGAACTGTCACTGTACTGAAAGCTAAATACATCAGCACAGCACCACTGATCTACAAAACGTCTGCTTAGTTCAGCCCCTAAGGCAGCATTTCAGACGGGGGAAAACACACACGCGCGCATGCACCAACACATACATATAAACACCTTTAGCTGCACACTTAGAAAAGCCAGAATCTTTTGAGATTCTAGTCCTGCCCCGTAATACCTCACCGCAGGCCCTCCTCATCAACAGTACGTTGTCTCTGAGGCACAGTGTCACTTCCTGTTTGTCTCAGTGCTCCACTGGGCCGGCCGTGGGGGGCCCAGTTGGAGGAGTGGGCAGGAGCCATCAAAGGAGGCGTCATACATCTCCACGGCAACGGCAGCTGATTGATAGCTGAACCTACCTACCTCTGGCTGGCGACTGACAGTGACAGAACAGTGGCGGGCGGCGACCGGCTCCGACATTCGTCATCAATCAAAGGCAATTTCATCAGTAAAAGTGTGTATCCTTTGCTTTGTCCTGCCTTTCTGTACCCCAACACACACCCACAGGAGAGGTGAACTAAAGATTTTGTTGTTAAACCGCAACTCAATTTATTGAATAAAGTACCCGCCAATAAACAGTCTCTAAGGGATATCTGCATCTTCCTGAATCCTCCAATGTGCATAGCTCTTAATCCTCAGGGAAGAGCAATACTTGAAGTCATAATTTTACATAATCAACTACCCACCTGCACCGCAGATTTACACGTTTTCATGCATCTTAATTTTTTTTAACAAACGTGATTAGACACGGCAGCGGATACATCAACAAACGGGGTAAGAACTGTACAAACAACACGATTCCTGATCTGCCAGCACATTCTTAATCACGCGAGTGCAAATCTGCGAAAGTCTGCCAAAACAGCACATCGAAGTAACCAAGAGACAGAATGAGACTAAATTCCTGCTTAATATTTCCCAGATTAATCAATCCGCCTGTGTGAGAGAAATGAACCCCAAAGGATGGAGATGTGTCAAAAACGTGATTTCAGATCAGATTAAGTCAACATGATATTGATCCTACTGATTACACAGAGCTTTAAACAGCAATTTGTTAAAGCATGGTTACCAAACGGAAGGGAGGCATTTCTATGATGAACTGTCAGCAATCTTTAAAAACAAGACCTCAGTCCCTTCACCCTCCAACCTTCTGGAACAACAACAAAAAAAAAAGAACGCAAGGAAAAAAAAGAAAAAAAAAACCTCAGCCAAGCTGCCAAATGACATTAACGACTAAGTGGAGGGTATAAACCTCATCTGTCAAGCTGCTTCCCAAATCATCTCCTTCTCCAAATGTAGGCGCAGGGGGAAAAGTCTTCTCCAGCTTTCACCCTGACACCACACGCTGGCCTCGGAAAAGTCCTGTCACAGAGAGAGTGGCAACAAAGAGAGTGGCCCGGCTGAAAGGCCAACTCATGCAGTGCAGATATGCAGAACTAATCATCGGCTGGTTGGAGCAGTGCAGGAGTGTGTCTGACAGCACACAGCACCAGACGAGAGCGAGAGAGAGGGAGAGCGAGAGAGCGAGAGAGAAAGAGAGAATGGGTGTGTATTGAAGGATGTAGAGATGACGGTAAAAAGAGGACAGTAGAGAGCTGGAAAGGAATGAAGACGCTTAGACAGATGTGCACACACACACACAGAGTGCGAACCCCAGGCCTCGTACCAAGGTGCATCCATCACCTGTCCCTGTGTGTCGCCTACAGCATCACACACCTGGCTGAGCAACATCTGGCCGCTCACACACCTGTCACTCCCCAAGGGCCTACGACACACACGCAAACTCTGTCCCGAAGGACATCTCAATATCCTCATGGTGCACAGGCAACAAGCCACAGCGTGGAAAGCAGGATCTAGATCTCATCACTGGGATCCAACTCAGAAATTCATGTCTGTGTGAACAGCACCTGCTGTCCAGACAGGTTTTGGAAGTTTAATGATGTACCTTCATCAAGTTTTGGGGTAATATATTTACCACAGTTCTTCTAGAACAAGACGTGACATATTTCCAGAAAAAGAAAGTCATATTACACACTGCTGGCATCCTGACAAGTTTTGTTTTTTTTTATTCTAAATTTTTCAGGATAGAAGAGCATCTTTTCTGGTGTCTTGTTATTTTCAGTCAGTGAACAGTTAGACAACAATAATCTACAATATAACATTCTTTTTTTTAATGTAAAAACAATTTCCAATGGAAGCTTTTTAGTATAGGCTGTGCTATCTTTCCACTCAAAAGAAACCATCTGAAAAGGTTTGGAAAATAGGAACTTCCTACTGTTTGCTCAAATTTTGTATGTAACATTTTAATGTGTCCTGTGATTTCCACACACCTCCAAAATGAATGAAAAGCCATTTGTAAATTGGCATTGCATATTGTTCACTAGTCTAATTAACGGCATAATAACGGTAATAGTCAAAACAGTAATAACATGGCTTCTGGTAGTGGTTTAGGGGTTGGATAATCAGTTACAGACCATTAGGTCATGGGTTGAAGTACCATACTACCCCCAGCATGGCCAGTAAGCACTTAAGCAAGACCCCTAACTTAACTGTGCTTTTAATTAGGAAACTGCTCTGGTTAAGCTGTAAATAATAACAATAATAATTTTACTACTGCAACTACTACTACTCTTAATAATAATAACTAAAGGCACTTTTGCAAGAAAATGCAAATGTGATTGTTTTCTTGCAGCAAGAGGATTAGGGTTAGAGTTATCACATATGTGACCCTCCACGGCAAAACCAGTCGCTTGTCGCAAATTTTTAAAATTGAGTTATGTTTACATGAAAGGGCATAAATCAACCTTCAAAACGATACCTATATCGAATGAATCGGACGACATATGACTGAGATATCAACATTCAAATGAGTCGGGTTTCTCCTGCCACACCGAATGAGAAACGGAGAAATCTGCCTTTGAAGTTGACTATCGACGTAGCACTCACAGACGCTTGGTGCGGTCGCGGCTACGTTTGTATTTACGGTAGCCTACGCTGCATTCACAGCCACACGGATAGCCTACCTGCGTTAGGTTAACTGAACTCGGGAGACGAAGATGGATTCCGGAGAAATATCTTCACGCTAGTCAACCAGTGGATTTACCGTAAATATTGAAGTAGAGCGGTCAAAACAGAAACTTTTAACATTCTGCTGGAATTGAATTCCTCACCTCAAGAAAGTCACGTTTTTAGGATTCCACTGTTTCAAAACACTACAAATAAAAAATCCAAAATTTTACCTCACGCAACATAAATGGTCGTTTTTCTCGGAAATCTCCGTTGCGTCAAGTGACTGGTTTTGCCGTGGAGGGTCACATATCGAATTGGAGTTATCACATAATGACGCGATCTAAACAACATACTGTAGAAGTTAATTTCGGGTTTGTTGGTCGTGACCCACACGAAGACATTTCACTTCCACGAATCCCGTTTATGATGCACTCAGAAACATTAAGTCATTAAACACAATGGGTTTCTCAGAAATAACAAACTAATAACAGAAAAAGGGAAAATGGACATAACGAGTGCACGTGGAAAAAATGTGCGTGAAAGCACACTACACCGCTATAGCCTGCATGTTTTAGAGTTGGAGTGGCGATTCTATCACAAAAACTGTAGGAGGAGAAGCGGCGCCAAACATGGTGTGGACAACGGTATAATGACGCAAATAATACATTTTTAAGGATGGAAAAATGGACAGCACTTGCGAATGAGCGCACGTAGCAAAAACGTGAATGACAGCAACATACACCACTGTAACCCGCACATTTTAGAGTTGGAACGGTGTTTCTAGCGCAAAAACTTTAAGAGGGGTAGCATGGACAAAAAGTAGGTGTAATAATAATAATAATAATAATAGTACTACAAATAAAACAAAGAGCAATATGCGATCACATAATAATAGGGCAATGCGGTGGTTAGTGCAGGTCTTGGGTTCAATCCCTACATTGGCAGTGGGTTCTTTCTGTGCTAAGCTGGCGTGATCTCCCCGTGTTGGCGTGTTGGGTGCACCGGTTTCCTCCCACAGTCCAAAGGTATGCACTATAGGTTGTTTGGTGACTCTTAATTACCCCCATGGGTGTGCAAGTGAGCGTGTTTGTGTGTGTCTGCTTCCTAAGGTGTGTTGGTGCTGGCCCAGGGTTGGTCCTCGCCTTCCGCCCGGTGTCTCAGGATAGGCACCGGTCCCTGCGAACCCCAAAAGGGATTATGCCAGTCCATCTGGAGTAGGTGAAGCTATTTAATAATTTACACAGTGGGGGGTTAGGGCAGAGCGTCTTGCACAAGGCTTCCGTATAAGGAGTCCTGCCCTGAAGATCATCCCAACCTCTCAGAACCCAGTCTGTCTGGGACATAGCAACGTTTGGCTTATTTTATTTGTTTTTGTTTTATTGTGTAAGTAAAAGGTGCTGGTGTGAGAGTATGCTCCAGAGAGCTAGCTAGCTACGCAGATTTATTATTTATTGAGACTGATTCCATATGAGTACGCTTAGTAAGTATGATGCAACGAAAACTCAAACATGACCACTTAATGCTGACGAAAGTACGGTTTTAATTTAACAGTACTTTTAATAAATAGTAGTAATGTGTAATATATAGCTCTTGAAAAGTAACTCCCCAACACCCCATAAAAGATCAACCGCCTATAAAAACGGGGGAAATGGAAGAAGTGTTTATGCCTCTTGCGCTGCCAATCCTAAATCCCACTTGCGCTGCCCGACTCCCAGCATGCAAAAGGCTCCCTACAAAGCCACGGACTATCCGCTTTCAAGCCACATTTGTTTTTCAGCTGTTGTTTATTAATCTCTCCTTGCATCTCTAAATCAGCCCCATTATATTTACAAAAGGACACGTCAGATGCTCTGCCTCTCTTGCTGTTTGGTGGACTAGCAAAGATGCAACTGCTGAAAGGGGGGGAGAAAGAGGAAGAGAGGAAGAGAGCGAGAGAGAGAGAGAGAGAGTCCGACAGGAACTGTCAATGTGTAAGGTTTGAATTTGCACATGAAAAACATGGTGCTGATCTTGAGCGTTTCATTACAGGAGCGTGTAGGGCTGGTAGAGGAAGATCAGAGCCGGCGCCGTCTCCCTGATCTATTTTAACGCTCCTCATCTCTCCCCGCTCCATTCAAAGACAGGTAATTAGCTTTTAAAGAGGCAACGCTGCAAAGCACTGCTTTTGTCCCGTTCTCCGAGCTCTGTGCTTCATCGAGGACAAACAGACGTGATCAGGCAGGGGAAAGGAGGTCCAGAGAGATATCTTAATCATCAGGGACTAAAGTTATGCCAGAAGTAGCATTTTTGAAAATAAATAATTCACACACACTTTTGCTGCAAAGTTCCTGAAGTATTCTTTGCCAGGCTAAGGATTCGGGGCTGAAATCCTGCACAACTAAACAATCCTCTAACGTGTTCTTTACGCTTCCAAAAGCTTCTTTCGGTTCAAATATTATTATTTTTAATGCCATAGGGTTCTAGCTTGAAAACTTCTAGAACCCTGTATCAAATCAATTCTTTTTGGGACGTTCAGGACAGTAGAGAATGAAATCACAGCCGTTTCGAATTCTAAAATATCATTGCTCAAAAGTGTGTCAGAATGAACCAGAGGAGCGCAAAACAAGTAAATTCCATAAAGTCCTTGATGTCCATCGAGCAATGTCCAACAAGCAAACATTCCCGTTTGCGAGGTGCCCCGTGAAAGAAGGGTCTTTAATCAAAGTCAACTGTTTTTTTCTAGGTCTAGAGTCCTAAATGTCTAGGTGTGGCGATAAATACTCATGCCATCTCAGTTTGGAATTCCGCTTCCGCTCTGACAGAAAGGTTACACATGTCGCTCTCGCCCTCTAATCCCATCCCTCCAACCCCTCTCCGTCTCGGCCTATTGTTCCACTCTCTCGCGTGTGCCGGCGGGGGCCGGATCGGAAGGATTAGCCACAGGGAGCTCCGTACTTCTCTCCCTCTCTCCCTTTCAGCACAGTCTTTCTCTCCCTCCCCTCATCCCGGCTGAACAAAAGCGGATTTAAGCCATTAAAGGTGTGATAATCCCACTGAGATTGGGCGGCAGAGTGTCTGGGACTTGCAAATCTGCTCTCTCTCCCCTCCCACGGGAAGAGGGGATGGAGAAGAGATGGAGACCGTGTGAAGTTATTCTAATAGAACTGTAACTTTGCTTGACCGCTGCTTTCTTGGGCTGCGTTTGAAATAAATACCTACACACACCATATGGTGCTCTTAAGGAGGCAATATTTAAGAGCATTACATATTTAAATAATAATAATAATTATTATTATTATTATTATTGAGCAGGGCCATGAAAGCTCTGCAACAGGTCAGGTATGGGTCACTTAATTCATAACGGAAAAAGGTATTGTTTGGTACTGTTGGTACTCTTGGATCCTGACCAGTTGAATAGGACTTAAGTGGACTTAAGGACTCAAGTGACCGATTATTTGTCATTGTGAACACTGTACAGCATAGCACAGCACGCCACACTGTGCACCCATCCATGGCCCAGGGACCAGTGCTTCGGGACAGTACCTTGCTCAGTACCACCTCAGTGGCATCTTTACCGGTCCGGAACTTGAATCGGCAACCTTCTGATCATGAGGCCAGTCCTCACCGCTATTACAGCCTTGACACGGCTGGATAAACTGCCCTCTGGCGGTCTGGAACGATCAAACTCGAGCGGTGTTATAAAACGTCTAACATCATTATTCTCAAGCAGAATTATTAAATCAACAAATAGCCAGATAATATGATTCAGCGCAACAACACAGTTGTGTATGTGATATGATGCCGGTGGACACACACACACACACACACACCCTCCCACTGCAAGTAATCAGCGGGCTGCAGCTGTAATTTGTCTCAGTATATGCCTCTATTGCATTACGAGTCCTATCCCATCTCAGGCCAATTTTAACACAAACTCCAGAGATGCTAATAGGAGGCTTGCATAAAGGAGATAGTTAATACCAAGGCAAATTTGTTTGAGCAAATTGTACGCGGCCGGCACGGGCCACTGCGAGACAGACGCGCTGGCGTGGACGGCTATCTCCCAGACTTATTTAAACAGCTTTCTCTCTCTCTCTCTCTCTCCCTCCGTCACGTTGCCATGCCGCTCATTTCCCGTTCATTAGCTTCCTTCCCCAGCCAGAGCTGCCCGCTCACCCGTGCCAGCATGGAAATGCAGACACATGCGCGTGCCGGTTTAATTTCGAAAGTAGAAGTTAACAAACAGCAGCCTATTTGGCGTACTTCCTGTGATAAATGGAAAACTCTTGATGATGCCTAGGCCGCTTTTCACAAGGGATTGTGGTATAAACCATTTGCCTACTTGTGCGTACAGATAAAAAATTTTTGCAGCTATATGAAAATGATCAAATCTCAAAGCACTTCATTTCTGGGCATGTGAGGACGGGGGGAGGGAGGAAGAGAGAGAGAGAGACTGACAGAGATTCATTAATCTCCTGAGACCAATACACAGTGAAATGTCAAGGAAAGCAATTACAAAACTGACACTGTTTTCTTTTGCCTTCCGTGAAGAGCACCGCTGCGTACCTGCAGCGCTGACGCTCTAATAGAAACAAGCACAGTGGGGGAGAAGCCCGATGTATCGCCTACTGCAGCAGCCACGTCACGCCAGGCGGGGGGCTTTTAGATACGTGGCAAACACCAGGGTCAACAGTGTTCCCAGAAAGACACAGAGAGAGGTGGGAGGGAGGCAGAGCGCGAGAGCTACCAAACAACTTGTAAGCCTCTCTGATGAGTACATGGTGTGAGCGTGCTGCAGATTTGCCTTAACCGCGCGAAAGACGGTGTGGGATGAGAGCATGTTAATAACAGGGAACTGGAGAGAGGTCCCGGTGCGGGTCATTCTGTGGTGGATCAGAGAAGCAGAGCCGCTTAATTTATACCTTGGAGGACGCTGATCACATGCTGCTCTGCCCTAATGAACTCTCCTAGCCGTGCACTGTGCCTTAGGGCCTCCAGGTAAAGGTGAGAGGGGAAATAACAGCCCAGGGGGGCAGGGAGGGAGCTGCCCTGCCGTCATGGGTCATGAGATTCATGGGAACTCAACCCCATGCACATGACGCCTGGAGGCAGGAAAACGCTCGCTGGGGTGGATTCTGAAGGCAAGAGCAATGGGTCTATAATAAAGAGGACAGTGAATGAATGTAGAGAGGGATAAATTCACCAGAAAATCATCGTTTGCTGAGAGGAGAGGACATGCAAGCTGCAGTCAGAGCATAATCAGGTCAATAAAAATTATGGAATTCAGGGAGGAATGTGTTTTTCTTACTACCCTACTGCTTCTCTCATCTGAATTCACCGTGTCCACTAGCCACAAAACATGGCAGCGTCAGAGAAAATGTTTGATCGATGATAGGGATAGGATTAGGATTTGACTGGGCTCGGGGTAGCTCAGTTTTACTCCTCTAGCTCAATTCCATGAACAGGACCTACCAGATAACCTACATCGACACCGTATTGACCACGGGGTCAGCAGTTGGATGTTTGAATGATTTCACAATCCCCTAGTGGCCAAAAGCTATAAATCCATGTTGATGCCAAGAGCTGTGTTCTCCCACTGAAATCAACAGAAATGTAGCAGCTTATTCTGTCTACATTAAAATCGCCTCTGGCTTTAGAACTTTATTTTGTCCCAGATTTCCTTTTTAAAATAGACCTAAAAGTCATACATTATGTACAAGTGCAGAGCAACACAGTCACCCTGTAAATACACGGGACTAAAATCACCCCTTCATTTCACAGCCTCGTCGTCCTTACGGATAGTCTATACATTTCATATACCACAGATCAAACACAGATAAAATGATCCACATTTCTATGAAAGTGGCATGTTACTTTTATCGGGAACATTAACTTAAGCTCTAAGCTGACAGTCCACTTGAGGTGTAAAGTATACTGTATGTACAGGATGAGCGTCGGCGTCGGGCGCCTTAACCCGGCGTTCGGTTCATCCCGCAGCGCCAGTTCTGCTTACCAAAAGTGGCCCACTAGGCACTCGCATTCAATGCCCGGCTCCAAGCCAGCGAGCCGGGCTTCTTACCCATTTAAAGTTGTATATGGTGGTGGTCAAGTGCTTGGGTTTTCAACTGGTTCTGTCCCGGGGACCACCATTCAGACTAAGCAGTAGTCTGCGCCTCACTATCGGAGTAGTTTTTGCTATATTTTCTTAGATTTTTGCATTAAATTCATTATTTATGAAGATGTCCAAGTCATAAATAAAATGAAGCAATTTTCATTGAAAGTGATTTCAGTAGTGAAACTGGGTTGCATGTCGAAGACCACCTGCATTGCCGTTGTGAACCACCAGTCGGAAAACCCTGGTCTATAGGTTAGGACGCTTGTCTCTAGACCAAGAGGTCGTGGGTTTGAATCTTTCCTCCAGCACTATCGTCACTGGATTCCAGAGCACCAGGGAGACTGTCCCTGAAATCAGGAAAATGGAAGTCCGCTAAACTATACAAAGGGGCTACGGTGTTGAAGATCCAAAGATTTTATGTGTATTAAAAGTCTAAACAGTATGATGTCAATTGACATTTATGGTATTTAGTCGACACCCCTATCCACACCGACTTCCATTTCCTAATCACAGAGACAGTCTCCCTGGAGCAACTTGGGGTTAAAGGTCATGCTCACGGGCCCACTAGGTCAGCACTACCCCAATCTGCATGTATTCCATGACAAGTTATTATCTCAGTGTCAGATGTAGGCTAAATGAACGCAGCTGAAAAAATCTGAAGCTGTTGGAGAGATTATAACCAGCTTCTGGTGAGTATGAAGAATGAGCAAAAAGAATAAGCAACACGGGTCACAATCAAATGACCAACTGTTATATATAGACGCTCGTATAGATGCTCAGCTCCTTTTTGCAATCTTGTACATCGTTTGCATACCCAAAATTAACATCTTAACATGTGCCGATGTACTTATTTTGTGTTAAGAAAACTCAAGACGCCATTTGCTCTGAAAAAACTATGTAATCATGCAGTGCTTGACCTAGCTGGCAGCAGGGCCTAAGGAGGGGGCGGAGCTACAGCGAGGTCAATTACCACAAATCTCTCGAGCTTGTGCGGTAATTTTCCCAGGAATATTCACACCAAAACAACGACACTTAGCCAATCAAGATTTAGCCGAGACGGAAAAGTGAGAAGGCTGGAGGGGCTGTAATCATGTCTGATTTCTGAAGTGCTGCTCGCATGCTCTCTCTCTCTGTGTCACTGTCAAACCCCCCCATCCCCCCTTTCAGAGATAAGTCTGAACAACAAACAGTGCTGTTCAGCAGTCAGTGCGTCTTTCCTCGCTCTCCCAAATCAACTCCCACAGGCCACTCGGTCCCCATGACAACCGTGCGGGCACAGAGACGGGACACGACGAGCCGGAGACTAAGCTGCCACTCAGTGGAGCGGCGCAGATCAATCACTACGCTACAGAGAGAGAGGGAGAGAGAGAGAGAGAGAGAGAGAGGGAGAGAGAGGGATTGTAAAAGGGAAGGAAAAGTGAGAAGAAAATTTATAAAAGGAGAGAGAAATTGGTAATGAGGATGTCTGAGTGAAAGAAAGAAAAAATGGTGGGAAAAAGGAAATGAGGCAAACAAAATTAAGGAAAGATGGAGAGAGAGAGAGGGAGAGAGAGAATGTATGTAGTGAGATGAGAGAAATGTGAGAAAAATGGAAGGAGGCAGTCGTAGAAAATCAAGTAAAGAAAGTAGGGAACGTGTGAGGATGTGTGGCTTTAAAAACCAAGGAAAGAAGGCAGGGAGAAATGAACGAAAGGGGCACATGCAGAAAGCAAGACAAAAAGGAAGGAAAGAGGGAAAACAAAGGACAGGAAGGACAGAGTGAAATAGAGATGAAGAGAGGGAGCAGGAGCAAACAGGAGAGGGCTGGCGAAGAGATGAAATGACAAAATCTCCACGCTTTGCTCCCTCCCAAGCAAGCCAGCAAATCAAATCCGTGCACAATTTGCTTAAACAAATCGGGGCATGTCGAATCAAACTCTCCGCCGGCGTCCCACAGAGCCCTGGCTCTTCACCCCCTCCGCTTACTGCTACTGCCCTCTCCCTAACTCCTGCGCTCGCACTTTGCGCTACGAGGAGCGCATCCACATGTGAGCCAACCCCACGCGAGGTTTTTGGACGGCCGCCACGTGAACACGGCAGCTGGGTTCGAAGCTCCCGCCGCGGCCGCAGGGTGTACGTGTGTGGGGCGGGGCGGATCTCTGCCTAATGCGTCCGGGAACAATCCTGTCGCGCCCTCCAGAATTCCCGGCTCGGGGAGAGATAGCGCTAAACGGGTCGCCGCGGGAGGGTCTCGCCTGCGCCCCGTCCCGAGATAAGAGGGAGGAGGGTAAAATTCAATTAGCACAAAAAGCATGGAGCCTTGGCCTTCTCCCCCCAATCCTACGCCCAACATCGCTCGCTGGTCTCTCCTCTCTTATTTCCATTAGGCAGCTCGCCGTCTGAAAGCGAGCCAGAATGGCAGCAGTTTGCGACCCATCTGTTGAAGGTAACGGCAGTTAGGCCTCCCAGTGTGAGCCGGGCTCTGTGGAGTCGCTTTCTGCAGGGACACAGAAAGAGAAAGAAAGAAAGGGAGGGGGAGGGAGGGAGGGGGGGGAGAGAGAGAGAGAGAGAGAGAGAGAGAGCAGGCCCTCCTTTGAAAAGGTGGCAGAACTTTCCATGCGTGCTATCGCCAATCTAATGGAGGATTTCACGCCCAAAGCCTCTCTTAGCCCCTATCTGTGCTCTACCTTTCTTTCGCCTTTTGGCCAGTGCGCTCCCCAATCTCCATATTTTACCCACCGCTACGCCAACGACCTTCTCATCTCCGCATTGGACTCCCTTATCTCGAGCCCCATCCCTCCCCTCCAGGTTTGCACCCGGTGGCCTCCTCGGCCACGTCTTACTTCTACCTTGACCGTTTTCACTGTTGTGTTAGCCTGACCTGCCGCTCAGAGCTCTCTGCTCTCTTCCTGGAACTCGTGGCGCGTGTGTGTGTGTGTGTGTGTGAGAGAGAGTTTCTTGAGGTGGGTCCGGCTGCATTAGAGCAGGTTTGCAGAGTCATTGTGTAAAGTCAGGGAAGAGGAAGCAGCAGAGATTAGAACCTCTCTATGGATTAGTCTAACCAAACAAACGGACTAACTCATCTAAGACTCCATCATGTTCTTGTTCTTTCTGCTCCACAAGAAAGTTTTGACAAGGGCATCAACTACTCTCAGTTCAGTTCTGCAACAAGGACAGAGAGAAGAATCAATACTTAAAATGTACAAGGGTGTATTTTGGGTGTAACATATAAACCAAGCAAAAGTATCCATCTCCAATTCCCCTTAAAACACAAGTAAGCTTGGCGGGTGTCTGGTATAATGGAGCATTTGTAAGCTAAAAGTGCCTTTTACAGGAGGAAACGTCACGTGCGAGCAGACCATCGACAGCAGCCGAAGGGCTCCACCAAAGCTCACTAACCATTATGACACAAACATCGATCAGCCATAACACGATGACCACTGACAGGTGAAGTAAATAACAGAATAACATTGATTACCTTGTCACATGCCTTAGGCCGCAAGTGAACATTTTGTCCTGCGCTGGAAGCATTGAAAACAGGCGAGTGTAAAGATTTGAGGGACTTTGACAAGGGCCAAATTGTGATGGCTAGACGACTGGGTCAGAGCAAAAACTCCAAAGCTGTAGCTATTGTAGGATGTTCCTGCCCTGCAGTGGCTAGGAGCTACCAAACGTGGTGGAGGGAAGGAAAACTGGTGAAGCTGTGACATGCTCAAGGGCAGTGTTGGGAAGGGACTTTTGAAAACGTATTCCACTTCAGAATACAGAATATATGCCCTAAAATGCATTCCGTTAGATTACTCAATGTGTGTAAAGTATTCGGAATACTTTGGATTACGTTCACATTGTCTTGTTTTTTTACAACTGTATGAATGCTGGCTCCAGCTCTGACTCCTCCATTACGTGACTGCGACAACTTACGTCAAATGGACGTTTACATTAGAATTTCGGTTGCGTGTTCTGAAGGGCTTCTGGTAATGAATGGAATTGCCTGAAGTTAGGATCAACATGTGAAACAGAAAAATACTGTCATATAACCGTATTCCAATAACCATCTATTTAAACTGCAACTGTGGCGGAATACAGTTAGCCATAATTTGTAATCTGAATATGTAACGTTGGTACATGTACTCCCTTACTCCCCCCACACTGCTTATGGGTGACCAAGGCTCACCGATACACGTGGGAAGCTCAAACTGCTGGAAATGCTTATGCTGGTTCCTACTGTGCATCACAGTTTGCCGTGTCTGGTGAGGCGTGGACCTACTCGGTATCAGACAGGTGGGCATAATGTCATGACTGATTGTTCTCTTTCTTTAAATAACCCGCTGTTCACAAATATAACCCTTTTCACACCGTCGTCTTTTTGGAAAAGCCTGTTTCAAGTTTGCTGAGTCTCCCTTTGTGTGTAAGAAGCACGAGTGCGTATTATAGTCTTGATAATACACCCTTAAACTAACAGTGAAAAACGGCATTTGATTTTAGAGCAGGTTTTTGTCGGTCTGGAGTGCAAAAAAAAATTCACTTCTCTCTGGCTAAATCGTGAACAATGTCATTTACTACTTAGACTTTGTGGGTGTAAGACGGGAGCACTTACAAAAATACTCGGCGGATCCTTTTAAGTGAGTGAAGGAAAAAGAGAGAGAGAGAGAGAGGGGGGGAGAGAGGGGGAGAGAGAGAGAACACTGGAGCGGGAAAAGAGAAAAAAGGTGAAGAGAAGACCAACAGAGAGAAGAGATAGAGGGAGGAAGAGAGCAGAATGACGAGAGGAAAGGGGGGGCGGGGGGGAGGTGAGGGCAAGTGGGAGAGAGGGAGGGCGAGAGTAGAATAAAGGGAGAGAGCAGATGAAAAAAAGAGGTAAAGTGGGACCAAGAGAGTGAAAGATTAAGAGAGAGAGAAAGAGATGAAGACCGAGATAGAGAGAAGGAAGGAAAACGAAAGCAAAGTGCACTTAGAGACCTGGTGTAAAGTATAATCTATACTGAATGCAGAGAGAGCAGCTATGTGTGAATGGCCTCTAGCAAAAATATTACGCTTGTGAGAAATCATCTTGCTTGTCTTTTTTTTGCGACTAACCACACAGGAAGCCAACTTAGTCAGAAAACACTTCAAAACCAAATTCAAACGGGATGTGGTGGGAGGGGTGTGGGGTGGGGGTGGGGGGCGTGTGTGCTCTTTCACAGGGTTATGGCCGAGCTCCCGCCAAGCAAGAAGGTAAGGGTACGGGCAGAAAGCTACGGTGTGGAGAGTGGCGTGATGGAGGAGGTGACGACGGCGTTGCCGCTCCCGCTCATTAAGCAGCGCTGCAGCACCTTCGGCTGCCGCCGAGCGACAAGCCGGCCGCTGCAGAAAAGGTCAGCGTTTCACTCTGGTTTTATTCGCCTGGTCATTATCACTGCTCTCTTTGAAAGGAAGAAGAGGGGAGGCTTCACTCCAAGGACACGGCGAGACGCAGAGCGAGATGGGAATCGCCGATCACGCTCCGCCGATGATGGCGGGGCAAAGGTTTGGGTGGCGAGAGACAGAAAGACAGAGAAGAGGGAAAGTTTTAAAAAGGTGGGGGTGGTCAGTGGTGATGAGGAGGGGGAGGTATGGCTGAGGGATGGAAAAACGTGGATGCTGATTGTAATTAGTTTGTATGATCTACCATAAAGCATCTATCACCACTGACCCATGAGGGTTGACACACTCCTTCATTAAAGCTTGTCCTCATTTGAGGGGACACACACACACACACACACACACCTCTCATGTATAAACACCTCTACCATACTAGCTTTAATTAGTTTAGACTGCTCCAAAGTAGGAGACAACACACACACACTCAAGGAACATTCCCCTTTCCTTCTATCTTATGGGCACACACACACACACACACAAACACATTGCGCATGTCACTAAGGACAGGCTCCTTTTCTCATGTTAACAGAGTCGGTCTAACCAGCATTGAGTTTTTAAAAGATTAAGTTTTGATCTTCAACTGTGTAACTGGATTAGTGTGTGCGTGCGCGTGTGGTTTCAGCGCGTGTGTTAAAGTCAAGAGAGCGAGAGAGAGAGAGAGAGAGAGAGAGAGAGTGTGCGTGTGTGTGTGTTCAGTCAATGTTCCTGCACAGGCGCTTCTGGAATTAATCGCTCACCCTAATGAAATGTACAAGGCCCGTATGTGATGTGCAGATGATGCATGGCTCAGAAATACCAATAAATCAAGAGTTCTGACAGTCCAACTTTTAGAACAATGACATGTAGCATCAATTAGAGAGTGGATGGGAGAGAGAACAGCGCCTCTCTCTCTCTCTCTCTCTCTCTCTCTCTCAGAGGCAGTGATTAACTATTGCCTGCTCTTTTCTGTGCTTCTGTCATTCCTGCAGGAAGAAGCAGGAAAAATGAGGCAGAATCCTCCAGGTTTTGATGGTAATCTCTAATAAAGCCTCTTAGACTACTGCAACACAGGAAAACCTTGCAAATGCCCCGTTCATTATTATCAATCTCCCAAAGTGAATCATAAATGAAAAGGGAGGAAAGCATCTCTTATGTGGTTGCAGGGATTGTTTCACGAGAGCGGATCCGGTGTAGCAACAAAAGCAATCACGCTTTGCAATCTGAAGAACAAACAACACGTACAGTGGAGCGGCAAATCATTAGTGAGTGATTATTTGTCTTTGGGAACAAAGAAATTTGACCCTTAACTTTATAATGGCAAACAACAAGGGAGAACCCAACTAACTGTCCCAAAAAACTCTGGAGCTGACAGTACGACTGTCTATTTTTTAACGCTTCAAGCTTTCTTCTCCTTCCTTTTTCTCCAATAAATGATCACTGGCACATCTACAAACACAAGACATTGCACTGACTTTCTCAAAAACTATACAAGTTGAAGTCTGCCTGAAATGCAGTATAATTCCTTTATAGCCATGTGTAAGTGTATCTATATAGTATATGATAAAGCGTGTTCCAGTTCATCATCCAACTCCCCGGTGGAACGACAGCTCTGCAGCTCTGCTCTGCAGCAGATCTGCACTCTGAGCTGGCTTGGTCTCCGAGCCCCAGCGTTTCTTAAAGCCTATTAAAACAGGCAGGGGCAATTACGTTGACACCAGAGCATATTGGGAAAAGTTCATATTTCACCCTGCCTCTCTCTCTCACTTTCAGCCCAGCACTCTGCCTCCAATACCCCAGGCTGCCTCAGGACGGGGAGAGACAGAGTGTGCGAAAGAGTGTAAAAGAAAAAGCCCTCTTCCTCTTTAATGCCAACTAAAGTAATTCGCCAAAAACAAAGCGAAGTGCCCTGATGGCAAAAGTGGATCCATTTTGAAAATTATGTCCTAATAGAAATACGAAAATAAACTGTTTGTAAAAGGCATTAGGCAGAAAAAGCAGAACCAAAAAAATGTCCAGATGGAGGACATTCGTTCGGTTTATTCTGTATTTAAGCAGCTTTCCTAAGGTCCTACACCTGCAAGCTACTGTTAGCTCAGTTAGAATTTTTGCTCTCTTTTGTATGTTAATTTTTTAAGTCAAATTTTACATTTTCTCTGCCTTGCTTTTGTGCATTTTTCTGCCACTCCTAAGACGGCCTCATCACAATAACAAGAAAATGTCGAAACAAAAGCTTCTGAAATGATCCATAAAGAAGTCTTCTTAGTTCTCGGTCTAAAAGAATCAGTTAAAATACGATGCTTCGCGGCGAAGTCATTCATTAATCATAAAAAAAGCATTAGCCGTGGACATTATTTATTCAAATGATGTCTGCTTTAAAAAAAAAAATCCTTTTACTTCCTTTGTACTTCTGATACTGTCTGACACCTAGTGTTAGTATATGAAGCCATGTTTGCATTTTCAATTCAAAACTCAGGTCCAGCTCAAACGGTGCCAAGCCGCTTAGCGGGCCATTTCCGATTAGGCCAAAGATTCCTAGCAGGAAGGGAACAGGTCGTAGCATGTGTCTGTCAAACCGCCGCTCATAAACCCTTTAGTCGCGCTCGGCGCTCTCTGGCTTGTTCGACAGTCAACGTTCTCTGGGTTTAATTTTCCGAGTGCTTGCTGACCTTTCCCGGCCGGCTGCAAATCAATTTCAAGCTCTAATTCAAGAAATATACGTTACATGATCATTGTGAGGTCGGGTATTAATAAGGGAATCATGCCTAATGGCGATGTAAAAAGGGGGTGGGTTTCCACTCTCGGCTTGCTGCGAGAGAGAGACAGAGAGAGAGCGAGAGAGAGAAAGAGAGAGAGAGTCAGAGGGGGGTGAAAAAGGGGGAGTAAAAGAGAGAGGACTCTGCTTGGCTTCCTGACATATGCAGGCATGGTAAAGGGCACCTGTAGCAGGTGGGAAAAAGGCGGAACAGGCTTGGGAGGCAGAGAGCGAGTTCCTGTAGCTCATCTCACGGACTCAAAGCTCTCCATGTGGTCGAATACAATCGCTCCATCACTCTCGAAAGCCAATCCCTTTTAGACCTATATCACGCTTCTTCATTTCTGTCTTTAATGCTCTCTCTCGCTCGTTCTCTCTTAGGTCTTATCCTAACTCTGGTCATTCAAGTCATAAAGCTCCCTTTCTCCCGCAGAAAGACCGGGTTTCAGTCACACTCAACCGCTTTAAGTGTTGCCTCAGGCTTAGACTCAGCGAGCATAGAGTGGGGAGCGAGAGACTCCCAAAAAAAACCACTCAGAGCGATCAGACAAAGCTCTTTTACACCCTCGTCCACTAAATAAATAAATAAAGACAAGGCAAGTCTTTAGTTTGGGTGGGTATGTGTGTAAAATTGACCGGCTAGACGAGCGTGTCCGCCCAAGCGCTTAGTTGGAGTGCGCTAACAAAGCCAGAAGTGCCCCAAAGAGAACTCTACTGGTCAGAGATTGTAATCAGAGCTCAGCGCATGAAGGTCACACGCAGCTGGTCTTTGCTGAACTGAGCTTTCCCAAAACACGACCTCCTCTTTCCCTCAAGCTCAGCGCCACCTTCCAAATCATGCTCACATCCCATAATTCTAGTTAAGAGCCCCAGTGCTGAGACGCCCGGCCTCTTCCCACCAACCGCACGCCCCGGCGAGCTAGAGATGCTTCCCTTTAATGACCGCCCAATGAGCTGACCGGTTCGCGGGGGCTCTCGTGCATAATTACAGTATCTCCTCGTGCAGATGTTTCTGTTTTAATTCTCTTTGCTGCTCCGCTGAAGTGTGAAACGCCAAAGCCCAGGAGATCAATTACTGAGGGGTATTTACAGCAGGGAGAGAAGGAGGGAGCAAGAGAGAGAATGAGAGAAGGAGGGAGCAAGGGACAGAGAGAGAGAGAGAGAGAGAGAGAAAAGGAGTGGGTAAGAGATGAGTGGGCAATAAGAGAGGAAAAAAGGAGAGAGAAGAATGGGAGTAATGTAGTGATGGTATAAAAAAAAAAAAAAACGTCCTCCTTCATGTAATTCCCACTTCATTTCCCAAAACTATATACTTCCAAAAATTGTATTTGAGCAAAGAAAAACCTCCCCAAAGTAGGTAAATACACCTAAAATCTCCTTTTACAAGTTATAAAAATGTGAAGTGGAATTACTTTTTATTGAATACAAAACTGCACACGGCAACAGCGTTCTCGCTCGCATGGGATTAACACGCTTGTGTGGGCTTAACACGTGTGCCAGTACGCATGCGTCCACACATATTCGCTCACACACACACACACACACACATACATGCAAACACACATGCACCTGACACAAACCTCCAGAGAAAGACACACTCATCACAAGGCACTGTGCAAATAACAAGTAATTAAGTTTAGGCCGGGAGGTAGGGCACCGAGGGGACCGGGCCGGGGGCCTTTGTGTGCTGAGTGTGTGCGAGTGTGACACCGCGCGGTTTTATTTAAAAAGCAGATGGCAGAGTGAAAATGAAGATGAATGGGACGGAGGCCTGGTGTGAGATGAGAGCTAATTAGCCCGGGCTGCGCTGGGGCCTGCCGGATCCGAAGGCCTACACTGACGCAGCAAAGCCCGGGGCTCAATTAGTCAGACGGGCCGCAGTGTGAGCGCGGGGACAAGGGCAGCGCACACGCCCATATCCTCACAACAGCCTCCGAGGCTGCGGTCCACCCCACCCCATCCCCCACCCCCGCCCTAGAGGGAAGTGGCGGGGAGGGCGGGGGCGGCAGCAGCATCGGCATCCCAGAATGCAACGTGCCCTTCGTTTCTTCTTGCCGGGGGAAGCGCACGCGTGGGAGGTACGAGGCCTCGGCGGTCGTCCCTTTGAATCACCCGCCTGCTCTTTCCCTTCTTGCCTCTGCTCATCTTGGGTCCCTACCTTAATTCCTCTCATCTGTTTAATTTTCTCTCTGTTTCTCTTCAGTCTGTCTTTCTTCACTTCAATCTAATTTAAGACGGAGAGAGCGGGAGAAAGAGGGTGGGAGGAGAGTGCTCGGTAATTGTATTCATGTAAGCTCGCGCTACCAGCTGCACCGCGTCCTATTAAAAGCAATAACGGGCTAATAAGGTTACAGCTTAATTTTTTAAGTGCCTCAATAACGATTATGGCGCAACCTTGACAAGGCAGTCGCTGTTGTTTATCTATTGCTGATGATGCACCATAGTCCTGCCCCCACCATACATAATATTGGGAAATTGAATTTAGACTCATTAGTATTTCAATATCTTCATGAGTGGCTAGGTAATATGAAGATATTCGGCAGTTAGCGAGTCTCCAGAAAGACGCGGCGCCGCTAGATTGGAAGGCGGCCACGCTGAACCGTTATTGCTCATTTTAACGCACTGTTAAAAAGGCTGCACGTGAAGATCTTAGCTCGAAGTTGCCCCTGCGAGGAAACCACGTTCTGCCTGCCAAACCACAGCGGTTAGAGACGTTCTTTCAAAGCGTGGAGCTTTGAGAGCGTTCTGCAGCGACTCCTCCTCCTCCGCCGCCTCTACCAAGCCCGTAGAACTGCGTGTGAAGTGTCATTCTGACAGGTGGGCGACCACCAAGTCTCCGTGGGCAGCTCGGGAGCACATTAACGCTCAGATGTCACGGTAGCTAATGCATGCACATTAGCAACAATCCCCATGCTGCTGCGAAGAAAAACAAAAAAACGCAACCACCCACACCGAGGAGCCAATCACGGCCAGAAAGGCTAGCGGAGACTTGCAAGCCACGCGACTGGCTGGAGACATGCGTGCGACAGGTCTTGAGGAAAGAGGAGTAGGAGGTGGGCACAGACAAGGCTGGTTACAGCGATTAAATGGGGATGCATGGCCAAAGCTTTAGCCTCAAAAGCGATTATGTAACTAGCCTACCAGTCTGCGAAAGCAGGCTTACGAAGCGACGCATGTTGGACAAGCACCAAAATGGCTGGAAGCTTCAGTTTAATAAGCTCTGCGAAATGAGTAATGCATTTTTCATGTTCTTAGAGATGCTAAACGGCAAAATTCTTAGCGGGCGTAATGAATGGCCATGCATCGCCATCATGGGCAGTTGTATTAAGCTTGGAATGCATTAGAAAGGCAGTTAGATCAATCTCAATTTCCCACAGATCTCGTTGGAGGAAGAACAAGGCGAAGCGCGCAATGGCGGGATGGTGATAGAGAAGTCGAGGGGGGGAAAAAAAACAAACAAACAACGCAGTGTTAATGAACGACGACGAACGGTTAGACGGCAGGACTGTACACAAAAACGAGCGGCGACGCGAGGCAAGCACACAGACGTGATGGGAGTCGTCTTCGCTTTATTTACCGTGGTTGCAGTCTTTCAGGACTGGCCTTTGGGCAACAGTTTCAGTCGGTTCATCTGTGGAACACCAGACAGAACAGCGCGTGAGTGCGGGACTCACATACACACAGGCACACTCACACGCTCCGATAACGCGTCTGCGGGGACGCGGGGGCATTGTAACCTTCAGAAACGGGCCTGATTTCGCCCCGGCGTACGGCTGGGCGGTGTGATTGCTCCGGTCTGTTAGTCAGGTTACGAGTCCGTAGGCTTCCTCCTCGGGGGGTTGATTCCTTTCTGGCACAGCCGTATACATTCTGATCACTGTCCATAAAATGGTGATAAGGCGATTGTGCTCTGGCGGCAGGGAGTTGATTTGTTCTAGGCCCTCTCCTGCGATATGTGCATCTCTACTGAGCAGTCGGTCTGGATCGTGTCAGGTAATGAGGACCAAGGGTTTCTACTCTTGGAGCTTAAAGCCAATACCCTTGAAATATTGATTCTATCTCGCAATATGTCAGCAGTGCTAGCGGTTGGGTTTTGCAGTAGCGTTCATTCATGATGAATCTTACTCATTCTGAAACTATGTGTCTCTCACTGTAGTAAAGATGGGAATGGTAGGGACGATATATATATATATATATATATATGCAACAGGGATGCAACAGTTTTCGGTTTTTTACCGAACAATTCGGTACACCCTGTTCGGCTCAATACACCCACGTGAACCGCGATAGTTAGGTACGCCTGACGCACATCGTGCACACGGATTCTCAGGGATTAAAGTTCTCTGTTGCTACGACGGATTTCCGTCAATCGAACTCAAAGGCATATCTGAGATAAAAGTAGATCCGTGACAATTAAAATGCAAGCGAGAGGAGGTGTTGATTATGCAGCATCGCCGGTCAGCTGTGTAAACATGCGTGCAGTGTGTTTAAGGGCTCGCGGCTCTCACTAAAACACTCCAGTCAAATCTTGCCTTCATTACAGACTAAACTCATATTTGAGCTGAAAAATAACAATAACCAGCGTTCTACTCACAAGACTAACAGAAATCACATTTTGCAGTGTTTATTCCGGAAGTGCGTCCATCGCATTACCGTGACGTGGCGCTGAGTAGCGGGCGGGGGATCGTGGGAAATGGTGGTCTCTCCCAGAAATGCCAAAAGTAGCCCATTTTATAGGCCAAAATGAGTCCAAATTGGCTCAAAACTACCCAAAACTTTAGTATTTCTTTATTTTCAATTGATTCGTTTTTTTTTCTTCAATTTTATAATGTTAGAAAGTAATCAATAGGAAAGAGCTATGAAAATGTATTTCTTATTTCAAAAAAATGATATTGGAAAAAAAAATAGAATCTATAGAAAATTAAAAAATACCAATTTCGAACAAGTTTGGAGTCATTTTGGCCTTTAAAAATTTCTGGGAGAGAACTATATCCCACAATCCCCCGCGTGCCATTCGGAACCGCGTCACAAACGATAAACGTGTGTTCCGGAATAAATGCTGAAAATCTCAATAAATTGCTGTGTTGTGAGTAGAACGCTGGTTGTTGTGGTTAGTTATCAGCTCAAACATGAGCTTTGTCTGTAATAACTGTAATGACTGAACTGCAGCATTTTAGCGAGTAATGCCGCTCACAAACAGCGTGTTTATCGCGAAAAATGTCATTTATGTTTTCGTGCATGGAACATCTCACAAATACTTTCACATACAAAGGGATGGGGTCTTGCCTTGATCGCGGAACTGAAAACGTTGTGCGTCACTAATGAGCGTCGGTGTGAAACACAAGCAGAACAAGCTGTAGCGATTGAAAAGAGTTCAATGAAGGTTCGATTCTAGAAAAATTGCCTCGACCATTTTTTGAATTATTTGAGTTATTCAAATAATCGTTTCAGAACTAGAAATAGAAAAGACAAAGAACCTACTGGACGTTAGAGCTAAAATAACATTAATATACCAAAACCGTACTGTTAGCCATGGGCGTTCTATGTGCGCACTATACCGTTGCACTCTGCGAGTTTGTGTGTGTCCTCCTTACTTTCCGCAGACGGGCCTTATCAACTCAGACCGGCGTCTCGACGATCAGGCCAGGCCTACTACAGGCGCTCGGCTCAGTAACCAGCTGTGACATCAGCCAGCCAGCATGAACGTCTGAGCCGGACAGCAGTCATAACAGAGGGGGAGCAGACGGCCGCGTTTCCCCCGGCTCCCCCTTACCTTTTCTGGTGGACGACAGCCGGCTGTGTCCCTGGGGCTCCTTTGCCGGCTGCAGCAACATGATATTATAGGTAGCGACTGCTTATACGAAAGTTCGGCGTGAGGATTGTGGCGGGAGCAGGGGAAATGCGGCGGACAGACCGAATATCCTTTAAAAGGGGGATTACGGAGGGGGGGATTGAAAAGGTAGGGGTGCATCTAAATGAACGAGTGTTGAATGGAGTGTGCTGATGGAGGGCGGGAGAAAAGATGATGATGATGATGATGATGATGAAAGCAGTGAAACTCACCCCGGGGCCTTGGTGCTCTCTTTCGCCGGTCTCTGAATGCGGCTCCGGACTGCAGGGCTTCCAGGAGACAGTCCATCACTCCAGTCTCATCCTTTTCTGTGAGGGAAAGGGGGGGGGCGGGGTGGAAAGGGAGAAAAGAAAAGAAACAACCATCAGATTTTGAGGCGTGGTCTCTCTTCCTTTTCACTTTCTCGGCTTTGAATGGGGGTTTTGCCACAGCAAAGCCAAAAGATTAGAGGGGCCGGACCCTGGGCTGTACATCAGGGTGAAAAGCCGGGCGATTTGAGAAGCAGACAAGCCCTTAACTGGCTCATACATCACCCGTGAGCCTCTCGCTCTAAACCAATCCACTGTATTTGTGCCTTTACCGGCCCTCTCATAAAAACGGATCTGGAGTCGAAGTCGTTAACCCGCAGCCATTGGCTTTTCTGCAGCGGGAGCCTCCAGAGAGGAGAGCGGCTCTGTGGACGCTGCAGACCCTCAGGCAGAATAGAATAGAGCAACGCTGGGCTCAGGCCTGAAACTAAATCACCACTGACCACATCACATCCCACTGTTTCCACACAGTCAAACAGAACACATAACAAAGCACACATTCACTGCAGTAGTGGGAGAGAGAGAGGGAGAAGGAGTGGGAGAGCCGGGGAGAGAGCGAGCGGGAGGGAATCAACCTGACAGAAAAGTGTAGTTTTCAGCAAGTTTTTCCGAAAAGTGTTTTTTCAGCAGTGCGGCGGAATAGGCCAAGGCTGCCGTGTGTTTAACTGGAAAGCACCTCCAGTCTCGGCAGTGTAACCTCGCAACATCAATCCTTTGATATATTGATACCAAGCTTGCAGGAAAAAAAAAAGTGGAGAAAGAAAAGCCCCAAAGTGAATCAGCTTGTGCTTTATAACTCAGCTGAACTCAGCAACGTTCATGATCGGGAATGTCACTGGGCCGTGTCGCTTTAACCGAAAGCAGAGGCCCAATTAGCGAGGTCCAGGTCAGGCGCGTGGCGGTTAGCAGCGCGTCAGCTGAACATGCAGGTCGGGTTGGAAGGGTGCCAGGGTGTGTCAAGAACAGCAGAAACATCTGCATGCGGCGCTAGTTGTGGGAGGGATTCCCACTACACGGTGCCAGAGCAATGGGCTGGCACATAGGACAAGCTGCATGGGCTTTATTAAAAGAGGTGACTTCATTAGGACGAGTAAATAAACGAAGGGTGTTTGTAAAGGCTTGATTTTGACTTATTAGACTTGGCATGGAAACTATATGCTACACCAAGTTTTGGAATGATCTGACAGCAGCTTGTGATGTAGTTTAATGTTTATTCACCGCGTGAGGTACGGTTCTCGATTTCAGAACCACATTTGCATTCCAGGTAGGAACACACCTCGTCTGAACTAATGTTGCTGAGTACTGAGTGTCAAGATTCCAGTTTGATCCCCCTCTAAACCCAGGACTAACACTGGGTAACAAGAGCCAGGCTTCTGATGAGCTTGTCAGAGCACATTTTCGAGCACACAGGTGATGTTAATTCTTCAATTTTGCACGTGGACCTGGGGTCTAAAGTAATTTTACCCATGTCTCTGGTGATTTGAAGGACTTCTGATTAGTGTAGATAGTTGGCCCGTAAAGACAAACGATTAGCAGAAGCCCCGCTGGCATCTTCGGAACGACAGCGCTTAGAACGTTCTGCGAGGGAAATCAAAAAAGGAAAAGCACTCAGGTCTCCCTGTAGAACGTGTCTAGACTACACCAAAGCTTCATCCGTGTTCAATCAGAACTTCACAACAGGAAGCTGCCGCTTTTAAAGTAGCGTAGTCACGCCCTTCCTCTTCCGGTCGGTGGGACCTAACTAACGGAAAACATATGAACGGGACGTCAAAGGAGAGGCTGAATTATTTCATGAATTTAACGTATGTTGTTTGTGAATTCAAAAAAATAATCGAGTCCAAGTCAACACGGTTACGATTCAGCGTGAGGAAGAGGAATTATACGTTTTACGTGAGAACGCTCAGAGAACTACAGCTCTCGGCGCGAGTAATATACATCAACCGCGCACACGACTGAAACTTATGGAACATGGCTGTCTCGCTCTTTAGCTTCACCGCCTCCTATTTCTTTACGTCCGCGGGGAAGCGGAAGAACGAGCTCTTTGCTCGTGTGGTGACACTCGGGAACAAAGCAAACCGGCACCTTGAGATGGTGATATGTGACAGAACCAGAACGGGTGTAGTGACGTCATGAATGCGACTGATGGGCTTGTAGTCTTTGGAGTTACACACTTTAACAATACTGTAATTCAACGAACTGCAGCTTTCTTTACAGGAAAAATTATGTAAAAAAAATACACAAACGTCATATGTGTAATTTAAGAGCGATGTCGACCGGGAGCAGCAATTAATTTTTTCTGTCCGTTAACTCCCATTCAAAATTATCTGATGTTAGGTCCCATAAGGGTCTACCGGAAGGGGCATGACTTCGCCACTCTATAACAATAACTACAGAAGAGTCGACTCGAATTAATGTCTAAAAATGCATCTCCTTCTTACCCTTAAACCACAGAACGTGGCGCATTTCCTTTTTTTCCTCATTAATTCATTTAAGCACTATTTGATTGTGCGTACGCATAACGGGTCAGCTAACCTCATCATATCTTTTAAAAACATATTCCACGTAGCTCTCCCCCTACGCTGTGCCAGACGCTACCCCACACAGTTCCACGTGTGTTAATAGTCTGGGTCTGGCTCGTACGCTGCCATGCTGATTGAGCAATTGTCAGCATATTGCAGGCCAGTTTCGGGCGAACAAGGGGAGTCAAAAGGGCTCAATAATTCCAGGGACAGATAATACAGCCGGGGTCGGGCTCAATCAGCGGCTATTCTTTGACAGTATGGCGGGGACAGAAAGGGAGCAGGTCGGATAATTAAGGGGTAGACCATGATGCTATTGTACAGAGCTTTTACGCGACTCCAGAGACAGGGTTTGGTGCTGCAACACATGCTATCAGCGACTGATTTGCAGGGAGGAGAACTCCACTGACCTTTACCAGTCTAGACCTCTACGAGACGCAGCAGAGTGCCACGCACTTCTTTAATGCATGCATTCAAAAGGGGAACACGACGCAATCGAATGCCCCATTTACGCTAGTGTTAATTGCACATGGCGTATAATCGGCATTCTGGGAAAAAAAAATACAATTTATGAATCAGTTTAACTAACAAAAGAGTGACCAATTAGAAATATGCATGAGATATGAGTTCAAATGGCTTTTAGCGGCTACAGAGTGTTTTGCTGAATCAGCCCGGCTGACTGGAGGAGCTGGGAGTAAAAGAGAAACTACGCAACAGCAGAAACAGTCAAATGATTTCAGATTAAAGAAGCACGAAAACTCAAGGTTTAAGTGAAGCACAGTTACCAAAGCTCTGAAAGACGGGGCATGCAGTGTAGCAGATACGGAGAGAGCAAATAAGAGACGTCTAGTGTTCTCGTATAGTCAGTAAAAGTAATGGTTGTTTGCGTGAAATTGGAATAAATGAATAACAATGAATTTAAACAGCAATAAAATAATGAGATTTATTTTGGTCTGCAAGTAAAAGGATCCTTCCACTAGGTCACCGCCACCGTATCGTAAGTGACGCCCTAAATTTGGGGCTGTCGGTCGTGTAACGCTTAGGGAGTTGGCCCTGTGAACGGAGGACTGCCGGTTCAAGTCCTGGACCGGTAAAAAGGTGGTCACTGAGGTACTCATGTGCAAGGTACCGTCCCCAAGAACTGCTGCCAAAAAAAGCTGCCCAGTGCACCATCCATCCGTGAAGATGCCTATTAAAGATGGCACCAATCTGTAAATGCGCACACGCCCAATTCATTACGCATGGGAAGTACTGCGGTAAAGCTGGCTAATTGTTTGACATTCACACTAATTCCTACACACTGATATGACAATGAGCAGAACAAGCAACGCAACACACGACAACCACAAAAGCGAATCACGCGATTATACTGTTTCGTTGCCTTAACGACGCCAGCTCTCGCTCGCAATCTCTGCGTTCCTGATGGTTTTAGCGCCGCAGGATTAGAGATCGTCACTAAATTACAGAACTGTGTTCAAACGAATCATTTTTCAGATGTTATTTTAATAATAAATTATTTAGCATATACATATGGGTGTGTAATTATTATATTGTTTTAGTTAGGAAAACAGTATTTAAGTCAAGTATTTCCTAAAGCATAACAGAATAATCTCAGTCATGTATTCAGACATTTTTAAAGCATTATTTTCTGTTTAAAAAAAGAGTATCTGATGTGTAAATATGTGACCCTCCACGGCAAAACCAGTCGCTTGTCGCAACGGAGGTTTGTTGTTAGTGTTTTGAAACAGTGGAAGGTCTATACTGTACTGTTGGGAATAAATTTGGCTGAAAAACTTTCCCTTTCCATCCTAAAAATGTGACTCTCTTGAGGTGAGGAATTCAATTCCAGCAGAATGTTAAAAGTTTCTGTTTTGACCGCTCTACTCCAATATTTACGGTAAATCCACTGGTTGACTAGCGTGAAGATATTTCTCCGGAATCCATCTCCGTCTCCCGAGTTCAGTTAACCTAACGCAGGTAGGCTATCCGTGTGGCTGTGAATGCAGCGTAGGCTACCGTAAATGCAAACGTAGCCGCGACCGCACCAAGCGTCTGTGAGTGCTACGGCGATAGTCAACTTCAAAGGCAGATTTCTCCGTTTCTCACTTGGCGTGACAGGAGAAACCCGACTCCTTTGAATGTTGATATCTCAGTCATATGTCGTCCGATTCATTCGATATAGGTATCGTTTTGAAGCTTGATTTATGCCCTTTCATGAAAACATAATAACTCAATTTTGAAAATTTGCGACTGGTTTTGCCGTGGAGGGTCACATATCAGTATCGGTATTGGACATAAAAAGGTGGTATCGTGCCATGTCTCATGCCTATTGCGCCTTCATGGATGGGCCAACTGCAGATGTCACATTTCATTGTGCTGTGTTCACAATGACAAATAATCACTGCTGGGCGTGTCTTGATTATGGATCAAGAGGTCACTGGATCAAATCCAGCTCTATCCTACTGCCAGAACCACCACCACTGGAGCCCTCAGCAAGACCCTTAAGCCCAAGTTGTTCCAGGAAGACTGTGTCTGTGTAATTAGGATTAGAAAGTTGATGAAGATAAGAGCATCTGCTCAATGCCATAAACGTAAACGTACACCACAGACCAGATATATGCATAACCTTCGTGACGTTTAGCAGCTTTTCGTGTTCAATGCCAGAAGGAGAAAAAAAAAAGCAAAAACACTGCATAAAATAACCAATTTGCCTTGAATTCTCATGCAATGCATACTATCACTGCTCTTACTCGCGGGCAAGACATACAGTATGTGTGACTCCCTCAGAGCGTTTCACGGCCCTTTAAAACCATTCCCTGCACTACCTTTCAGGATTTCCCGACCAAAGAAAATGTGCTCATTATTATATTGCTGTTCAAACGTATTCCTTATTATTCATTTATTCACATTTCAGGCTAAACGAGAGTCACTTTAACTGACTGAAAATGTTTGACACGTTCCAGACATCATCTTTAAGAGCACGCAACACGCAAACAAGGAGCCCGTCGCAGATCCAAATCTGAATTTGAATGATGAGCGGTACGAGAGGGGCATGAAAAAATGCAATAATGCCTTTTAAAACAAACACGCTTGCGCACACACACACACACACACACCATTTCTCTTGGTGTGTTCTTCTGGCCCAGCAGATGCTGCGTTTGACAGAGTGGGGGGTGGCTGAGGGGTAGGAGTCAGGTGGTTGAATCAGCTATTTTTACTCAGTGGAGATGGGGTAACAGCAGATGCCAGCTCGCGCTAACCCAAGCGGTGGAAAACAAGGCGTGGATGTCAATCATTTATCATGTTGCCTCGCCGGCAGGGAGAGCGCGTCGCCTCGAGCCTCAGGCAGCCGAGCCGCCCGGCCTGCCGAGCAGTTGAGCGTGGCAGCGGGAACGGCGGCGGCAGCGGCAGCGGCGGGCGGCGTGCTAACGGCCAGGCGGGTCTGAGCCGCGGCTGATCAGCCTTGCGGAGAAGAGAAAGGAAGAGGAAGAGCTTTGAATACACGGATGGAGAGCGGCTGGGTATATGAGAGAAAGCGGGCGAGAGGGTTTCGAGTGCCTGCTGATGGCGGAGAGATGAGGCGCGATGGGCGCACGGGTCTGGTGGCAAAGAACAGAAGGAGCAGCGAAGCAGAAGAAAGATGAACGTGTTCGGCTGACGTCCCGTGAGTGGAAGACGAAAAAGGACGCACTTTCCAATCTCCGCCAGCTCTGCTCATCACGCACACCTAATTTAAACCAAAGGCAAAGTTGTTGGTTTGATGTGAGGAGGTGCGCGACTTTGCCGACATCAAATCCCACAATGTCCTTCAGCGCGCCTCTGTGTTGAAGACTGAGCAGACGGATGGGTGGATGGATGGATGAATAAGGAAATAAGTGTTTCGTGAGGAACCAAAGGAAACGGTTAGACAAAAAAAGAGAGGGAGATGGAGGAAGTGATGGGAACAGGAGAGCGAGAGCGAGAGAGAGAGAGGCCTGCTGGGCTTGTGATGGAGCAGAAAGAACCAGCATGAGGTTTTAATAATGGAGAGAGTGAAGGGGGAGAAAAGGTGTGAGAGGAAGAGATTTGGCACGATTTAGATGCCACCAAAAAAGAAGACATGGAGGTTGATTGGTGTGGCTTCACATCTCTTTCCTCACTTCCAATTCCACTCAATTCAAGGGGAAAAAAAGCATTCTCACGGGAAAAAAAGAGAGCGTGTTGTAAAAAGAAAACTGCTAAATTTAATCTTTCGGAAGCTACCAGAATAGAAGTCTCAAAAAAAAAAAAAAGATGAAGGGCTTCTATCTACCTGACTGTCATTCATCAAAAATGAAGTACAAAACCCTACGACAGCTACAGGTCAATCTGTGGCCATGTGGCACACTAAAATGCCATCTGGTTTTCCCAAAATCAGATTGAGTTTGCATCAACTCGGAGATCAGAAATCTACTCCCCGCCAGATCAGACAGGTGTCCGTACTGGGAACGTTTAAGTGCGCAAAGCTCCAGACAAAAGCCTAAGTGTTTCTGACAGAGGCAATGTGCCTCGACGATGGCGTCCTCCCCCAACATTTATCTGCAGACGGTAAACTGAGAGATCGTGGACAACGGGGCCGGCGCCGCCTCCCTCCACACGTGTGCGTCTTCACGTCGCGCTGTGCTTCCCAATCTCCCTCTTCCGCATCACGGCTCGAGAACAGATACACGGAAGCCAATCTGAGCTCCCCCATACGACCCGTATTAGGCTGACAAAATGCCAACTGCCAATCTGATCCGACAGCCGGGCCTTCTGATTTTAAAGTCGTTTTTGTAACTTAAAGGTCAAAATATTCCTGTTGTTCTCCTCTCTGACGGAGAGCAAGTTTTGCGGAGACGCTTTTAACATGCAAAACTAGCGATGCTGAAAAAGGTGAGGCTGGTGGGGAGAAGGCTGCCAGGCCTGCCGTCTGTGCCTGCTCACACTCTCCGGGCTTTATTACAGAGGCGGGACGTGTAGTTTAGCTGCGCTAGTTTAGCTACTTAGCTGTAGTCCAGCTTTTCATTTACAAGGACAATAAAGTGGGTATGAATTTTTACAGAAATGTGTAACAAGCAAAGTAAATGAATGAAGGTAAATGACAGCAAGAGAAACGGTATAAAGGAAAGGCTTTTAGAGCTGTTTAATCTCAGCTGCGGAGAAAGGGAAGGAAAGAAAATGGAGGAAGAAGTGAAAAGAAAGTGCAATGAAGAGAGAGATTCAAAATGTAGGGAGCCTGCATCTTCGTGAGAGAAAGAGAAAGAGCGAGAGTGTGTGACGGAGAGAGGAAGGGGAAGAGAGAGGGAGGGATGGAAGGGAAAGAGAGACAGCGAGGGAGGCGAGGAAAAGTGATAGCGTGATAGTGAGAAAGAGTGCAAGAGAGATATAAATGTAGGGAGCAGGTGGGGAGCCAGGGGAGAGAGGGAGGGGGGGTAGGAAAGAGAGAGGCAGAGGGTAAGAGGGAGGGACGGAGCAATGGAGGGAGGGAAAGAGAGGGGGCAGGAAAGACAGGGAAGGGAGGGAAAGAGAGAAGGAGGGAGGAAGGGAGAGAGAGGGGGAGGGAGAGAGGAAGGAAGGGAGGGAAAGAGAGCGAGAGAGATGGAGGGAGGGAGGAAAAGAGAGAAAGCTGGAGGAGAAAGGGAGGGAGGGAAAGAGAGATAGATGAGGGGAGGAAGGGGTGGAAAGAGAGAGGGGTGAGGAAGGGAGGAAAGAGAGAGGGTGAAGAGTGAGGAAAGAGAGAGGGAAGAGGGGAGGGAGGGGAGGGAGGGAGGAGAGGAAGAGAGAGAGGGAGAGAATGGAGAGAGAGAGAGGCAGGGGAGGAGGAGGGAGGGAGAGAGAGGGAAGGAAAGAGAGAGAGGGAGGGAAGAGAGAGAAGGGGAGGGAGGGAGGGAGAGATGGGGAGGGAAAGAGAGAGAGAGAACGAGAGAGAGAGAGAGAGAGAGAGAGAGAGAGAAGGAGGGAGGGGAAAGAGAGAGAGGGAGGAGGGAAAAACTGAAGAAGCCAACATACGAAAAATAAAAAGAGGAAATTTCGAAAAGAAGAAAAATAGAAGAAAGTTAGGCTTTTAGGGAGTTGCTTTTATCTCTCTGCAGCAGAGGGAAGGAAGGAAAGAAAAACGAAGAAAAGGGGAGTAGCGAAGGAGGGCGGAGAGAGAGAGAGAGAGAGAGAGAGAATAAAGAAAAAGAAAGTGAAAAACTGAACAGCCAACATATGAAAATAAGGGAGGAAATTGAAAAAAAGAAGAAAGTGGGCCAGAAGAAAGTTAGGGCAAGCTTAGGGAGTTGCTTCACTCTTTGGAAAACGAAGAAAGGGGGGAGTGTGTTTAAAGGGAGAGCGGGAGGGAGAGAGAGAGAGAAGGAAAAAAAGGCAATGAGTAGGAACAGAAGGAAAGAGAATAAGTCAGCCTTTTCGAGAAGAAAGTGATTATCCACTCCTCTTCTCTACTTTCTTTAACACAATATTCTTTGTTCCGTGGCAGTACAGGTCAGATATCGGGTCTCCGGGAAGTGGTGTCTCCCGCCTGCTGCCTGTGATCTGTCCCGAGAACTCTCCATCACTGCTAGCGAGCGGCATGAGAGCTGTAGGAATTCTGGTAGCTTTAATGTCTTTGAGCCCTCATTCTGTGTAACGTGGTGTCCTGGAAACACCTGGACCCAATCCCATCGCTTCTGCCTTATCATTCTTTTTATTATTTTGTGTGTGTGTGTGTGTGTGTAGGTGTGTGTGGTGAGCAGTAAAAGGACTTTTTCTGAAGTTGAAGGCGCATGGCTTCACTCCCTGCCAGGTGGTGCAGTAGGCAATTTATCACCCACTCTCCAACAAACCCCATTCTCTTAGCCTGACTTCAACCTACCACCCACTGCTGCCCCCCCCCACAAAAAAGAGCGTTCTGCTTCCCTAAACACACACAGCGCCCACCGGGGGCGCCGCACGTTACCACCCCACTTTAATTGACAGTCTCCGTGGAGACGAAGAAAGGAGGCGGCAACGGTAACCTGGAAACACACAAAAGACCCTATTTGTGTTGCAGTCTGACTCTGACAGGAGGAGAGGCTAGCGCAGAGCCGCAGACAGTATCAAGAACAGGGGTTCGGAGGAGTGTGTGAGGAGCTGAAGAGCGAGTGAGAGAGTGAGTGAGCAAGAGGGAAAGAGAGTGAGTGATTAATAAGCGAGTGAGTGAAGTACAAAGTGATTGAGGGAGTGTAAGAGAGTGAGTGGGAGAGTGAGTGAGTGAGTGAGTGAGCAAGTGAGCGAGGGAACAAGAGAGTAAGGGAGCGAGGGAGAAAGTGAGAGAGTGAGTAAGCAAAAGAAGTAGTGAGTAATGAGCATAAGGAGTGAGAGATTAAGGGATCAGGAGAGTAAAAGAGTGAGTGAGTGAGTGAGTGAGTGATTGAGTGAGAAAATAAGTGTGCAAGTAATTGAGATGGCAAGAGTGAATGAGCAAGGGAGTGAGGGATCAAGAGACTAAGGGAGTGAGTAAGAGAGTAACTGAGCGAGTAGGGAAGAGGGACGGATGTAGGGAAGAGAGGGAGGGAGGATATGGAAGAGAGGGAGGAATGGATAGTTGGGAGAGGGAGGAAGAGAGGGGAGAAGGGGGAGGGAGGAAGAGAGGGGAAGGGATATGGGAAAAGAGGGAGGAAGGGATGTGGGAAGAGAGGGAGGGAGGGATGGACATAGGGAGAGAGGGAGGGACGTAAGAAGAAGGAAGGGAGGGAGGAGGGAGGGAGGGACGAGAAGAGAGGGAGGGACGTGAGGAGGAGAGGAGGGACGAGGGAGGAGAGGAGGGATATAAGAAGAGAGAGGGACAGAAAGAGAGGGGAGGGACGTAGGAAGAGAGGGAGGGACGTAGGAAGAGAGAGAGGGACGTAAGAAGAGAGGGAGGGACGTAGGAGGAGAGGGAAGGACGTAGGAGGAGAGGAAGGACGTGAAGAAGAGAGGGGAGGGAGGGACATAAAAGAGAGGGGAGGGATGCAGGAAGAGAGAGAGAGGGAGGATGGACATACAGAGAGAGGGAGGGGATTTAGCAAGAGAGGGAATGAGGAATATGGATGATAGGAAGGAATGGACATAGGAAGAGAGGCAAGGAGGAAGGGAGAGAGGGCTGGAGGGGGATAGTAAGGAAGATATAGGGAAGAGAGGGAGGGAGGGACAAAGGAAGAGAGGGAGGGAGGAAGAGGGGGAGAGAGGGCTGGAGGGGGAGAGGAAGGAAGATATATGGAAGAGAGGGAGGGATGGACACAGGAAGAGAGGGAGGGACGAAGAAGAGAGGGGAGGAGGGATGGACAAAGAAGAGAGGGAGGGGAGGAAGGGAGAGGGGAGAGGAAGGAAGATATAGGGAAGAGAGGGAGGGATGGACAAAGGAAGAGAGGGAGGGAGGGAGGGAGGGAGAAAGGGAGAGAGGGCTGGAGGGGGATAGTAAGGAAGATATATGGAAGAGAGGGAGGGATGGACACAGGAAGAGAGGGAGGGACGTAAGAAGAGAGGGAGGGAGGGACAAAGGAAGAGAGGGAGGGAGGAAGAGGGGGAGAGAGGACTGGAGGGGGAGAGAAGGAAGATATGGCGGAAGAGAGGGAGGATGGGACACAGGAAGAGAGGGAGGGACGCAAGAAGAAAGAGGGAGGGAGGGACAAAGGAAGAGAGGGAGGGAGGAAGAGGGGGAGAGAGGGAAGGAGGGGAGGGAGCAAGAGAGAGAGCAGGAGGAAGAGAGGAGGGATGGACACAGGAAGAGAGGGAGGGACGAAGAAGCAGAGGAGGAGGACAAAGGAAGAGAGGAGGGAGGAAGAGGGGGGAGAGAGAGGACTGAGGGGAGAGGAAGGAAGATATATGGAAGAGAGGGAGGGATAGACACAGGAAGAGAGGGAGGGAGGGATATGGAGGACAGTGGGGGTGGACCTAGGAACCGAGGGAGGGAGGGAGGGATGTAGAAAGAGAGAGAATCAGAAGAGATGGATCGAGGGCTGGAGGAAGAGAGGGATGGATGGGCAGTCTGATGAGGCTATAATTGGTGCAGGAGATGATGCAGCTCAGGCTTCTACTGGCTTGAGGCTGACGCTGAGAAGATAATCCTGCTTGAAGCTGATGCCACTCACTCCCTGCTTTGATGTTCAGCTCTCTCTGCTGCTCTCCATTTCTCGCATTTTGCCACCGCACTACTACTACGAGACACGCCACCGACGCTAGACTTAATACCCCTTCAACACACACACACACACACATTAAATCAGCCCACACACAGATGCGTGTGAACTATGCATTTGTCAGAGAACCTAGCATAGGGAGCTAGAGGAGACACGCGAGTTCCAGATCCTGAGACAAACACACCTCCTAATATTACAACCAAACAGTCAGGCTGATCTACGTTTCGCCTTTTAGAAGAAGTCTTTTTCTCATCTTGCCGATTACCAGTATCGCTTAATTTTGACCATCACCGATATAAAAGTTACGACGCGTTTAGTGCCACCTAAAAAAAAAAATCTAAGATTACGAGATTAAACTCGTAATATTTCGAGAATAAACTCGAAACTACGAGAATAAAGTCAAAAGCTTACGAGAATAAAGTCGAAAGCTTACGAGAATAAAGTCAAATGTTACGCAGAAAAAGCCTAAATCTTAAGAGTAGAAGGAAATGTTACGAGAAAAAGTCGTAAATATTTCTCGAGAATAAAACTCGAGTACGAGATTAAAATCTAGTATTTGAGAAATAAAGTCAAATTACGAAAAATAAAAGTTCAATCTTTTACGTGAATGTTTAAGATGATGCTCAAAAGACAAAGAATTTCCCTTATTGCTAAATCTCTAACCTAAAGTAGGGGACTTAACCAGATCCTCCACATCCATAGCTTTCTGCAATTCTAGATTCTTCTAAATATTTCGACTTTATTCTCGTAACATTTCACACTTTTATTCTCGTGAATATTTCTCGAATTTTATTCGCAATATTCTCGACTTTATTCTCGCGAAGCCGACTTTTATTCTCGCAACATTCTCGACTCTTTATTCTCGTGAATATTTCTTCGACTTTATTCTCGCATTTCGACTTTTATTCCTCGCGAAGCTGACTCTTATTCGTGAAGCTGACTTTATTTCAAATATTACGCAGTTTAACTGCATCTTAGAATTCATTATAATTTTAAGGTGGCACTAAAACGCCGTCGTATAAAGTAAGTAGTGTGGCTCCACTGCCGTCTCTTCTCTGAGTAGTAGCCAGTCACGGCTGAAGCCTTGATGTCACCCAGACACGAGCGCAGCGTGAGGCTCTGAGAAGTTTCAGCTGAGCTTGGTGTTTTTAAAAATTCCAAAATTTGACACGGATTTTCTCTTTCTTTTCAATGTCGGTTCCATGCAGAAAATGTCGGCATCACTAATGTTTTCTTATCTGAACTTTGTGGTTAGATAAGAACAGAATTTATAAATCATGGCGAGAGGTCTTACTATTTTTACTGCACACCTGTTTGCTACAAAACAAAGCTTGTGTGAGTGCGCCCACAGCCCTACCTCATGTCCATTTGCTGGGTGTTTACCTACTATTAAAAAGCAATGTGCACATGCTTCCGGGTTATGAGGACTGATAGATTCATCTGAAAGAACGTAACATCAGGGACGTTTCGCGATAAGTGGCAAATTTCGTGGCTCAAGGTGACCATGGCAATTTTTTATCGGTTCGGCATATGAACCTGCAACACTCCGTTACGCACAAGTGGACAGAAGTGCGTGCTTTCAGCAAAAGTGGCCCCACTTAACACCATTCTGATCAGCGAAATTAATTCTCACTACAACATCAGTTAACGACGCTGGCCGGTCTGCGATACGCTGGCGCGAAAGTGGAACGGGGTGAAAGGGGGTCGGCTTGTCAAAGGGCAAGAGGGTCTTTTTCATCTCTCTAGCTCAGTAGCCATAGAGGAGGGCGAGCACCACTGCGGCTTAGTGGGATTTAGTGCCCGCTATTTAAAGGCTGGAGAGTCACCTCAGGCTGAAGCGGAGAGAGAGAGAGATGCATTTGATACCTGTTAAATAGCGGCCTGGGAGACCAGCTGATTCCCAGCAACCAGTCCATCTCTCCATCACTCTCTCTCTCCCCCCTTTTTTGTCTCCCAACTACTCATGAGTCTCTCTTCCGAAGCACGGAGCCCTTCTCTCGGCCACCTGCGGCCCCGGCGCAACCATGATTTGGAGAGACAAGGCTTGGCCATTAGGTGTGAGGGAGGAAGAGAAGTAGAGGAGGAAGGGAAGTGGAAGAGGGCACAGAAGATTCAGAAGTCTGAATCACAGCAGGCACTCGGATGGGGGAAGGACAGAAGAGCGGCAATGGTTCCCACACCCACTGTGAGGAGGCTAGAAGCGACAGAAAAACAACCAAAAAAAGAGAAAGGGCCGAAAAAGCTGGAGGCTTCTTTCAATCTCTCCTCCTTCGTCGAGTCTGTTTCTTCCGAAATACCAAGCGTACGGCCTTATTTGGAATGTTATAAAACCTGATGTAATCTGTCGCTTATCAAACACCGACGTGCACCCTGGGACTTACTGCGGCGATGTGTCACGCGGCAGGCCTGCGGACGGGGAAAAAAAAAGAGCAGCCACGCAAACGTGCCTTCTGAATCGAAATTTCAATCTCCATAGACTCAGTATGCAAATACAACGTGGCAAGATCGACTGGGCTGTGTACAGAGAGAGTGTGTGTGTGAGTGAGAGTGAGAGAGAGAGAGAGAGAGGGGGGGCGGAAGGGGAAGAGAGGACAGGAGAAACAAAGACAAAAACAGAGAAAGAAAGAAAGAAAGGGGAAGGTAAGAGAGAAAGGAAATTGAGAAAAGGTGTGGGTGTGTTGTGCCTGAGAGGGGGGGCAAGAGAATTAGGAAGAGAGCCGGAGAAGAAAGAAAGAAAAAGATGTGTGTGCTTGTGTGTAAGGAACGAGGGGTGAGACACAGAGGGGTGGGAGGGGTAAGAGAGGGAGGGGGAGATGGTGGTAGGAATGGCGAGAGGGAGAAATGGGATGGGAGGGAGGGAGGTAGAGAAGGAGGGAGATAGAGAAAGGGAGGGGGAGAGGAAGAGAGAGGTAGAGAGGGAGGGGAGACAGGGGGAGGGGAGAGGGAGAGAGAGGAGGAGAGACAGGGAGGGGGAGAGGGAGAGAGAGGGAGGGAGAGAGAGGTAATGAGAGAGGGAGGGAGAGACAGAGAGAGAGGGAGGGGGGAGGAGAGAGAGGGTGGAGGGGAGAGAAAGGAGACAGAGAGTGAGAGAGAAAGGGACGGAGAGAGAGAGAGGGGAGGGGAGAGAGAGGTACGGGAGAGAGAAAGAGAGAGAGATGGAGGGAGGGGAGGGATGGAGGCACGGGACGGAGGGAGGGGAGAAAAGGAGGGGGAGAGAGGGAGAGGAGAGAGAGAGAGAGAGAGAGGGAGTCAGGGAGGGACAGAGAGAGAGAGAGAGAGAGAGAGAGAGGGAGGAAGGCACAAGGAGGGAGGAGGGGAGAGAAAAGGGGAGGCACAGGGACGAGGGAACAATTACCAAAAGAGAGAGAGTGTGTGAGAGAAATAGAAAGAAGAAAGAGGGAGAGGTGGAGTTTATTATTTATTATTTGGAGAAATTCTTCAACAGACATGCGAGGAGGTAAGCAAAGAAAGACTTACTAAAAACGACAAATTCTGGAAAGGTGCCGTGAGTGTGATAAGCTGGTGTTTCTCTCCCTCTCACACCAAAGACATCTCGAGGCTTTTGTATTGTTGCAGCGTGGGACACGGGGAAGTGGAGCAACCGTGAAGCCCGTGACCATCCCGCTGGCCAGAAGCCACAACAAGCGGCTGCTGCACATGCCACCGCATTGCAGAGCGCCCCCTATTGGCACGCCGCTTGACCTTTTTCAATTTCAACCCAAAATATGATATATATTCTGGCTTCTACAAAGCAAAACCGAGGGCCGCATGCAAATCTCTTTCGTTTGTTTTGTTTTGTTTTGTTGTCAGCTTCCAGGCGTTCAACACATCGTTCGGGAGTGTTGCTCCATTGTCTGGGAGGAGACAACTCTCGGAATCAGATTTTTGAAACGGCTGAGCAGAATCAGTGAAGCTTCAGTGACTGTCCTTTGCAGAACCTTGGCACATTCCAGCGGAGGATTAGCCTCCGTGTCCTTCTTATACTCTCAAATGTAGGAGTACAAATTCATAAATTCAGCTTTAGCTTTTTTCATTAGATTTTTGCCCGTCTGCGCCGATGTCAGAAAGAAAAACAGTGGCTCTCACACGGCATGAAAAGGTAGCTTCAAGCTCACATAGTCCACTCCATAGTCCACTGGGGGGTGTGTGTGTGTGTGTGTGTGTGTGTGTGTGTGAGTGTGTGTTTTCATTCCTCCAGCTAGCCTTGCATAATGATGGACAAAAGGTCTGAGCCACAGCCTGCACATCCATGGCCTGATCGGGAGGAGCCTTGACATCAGATGTACACTGACTCACTACAGCCCCAATATAAACGAATGAATGAATGAATGAACGAATGAACAAACGAGTGAACAGATGACGCAGTCGAGAAGCAGCGCGTAGGACTGTATCAGATAAGCCGGAGCCACTGGTACAGGATTATTGCTGCAGCCGCCTCATCAGCGCAGTGAATGGGGAAATTGTTTTTGCTGATATTGGGCCTCTGCCTCATCCTCTAACCAAATCACGAGACAAATATAATTTCCTTTTCTTTTTATTCTATTACCTCCACCACTCAGTCACTTAGATGGCTGCTTATTGCCTTTCGAGAACGCTATTTTGTGTGTCAGCGTGTGCGCTTAAACACTGAACCGAAAGCCTCTTTCGTTACCGCGGCACGCGCTACTATTAGAAGTCAAGCGAACCTAGTAACCTCTCTGCATTTCTTTTACCATTCATGCGCTCACGGGAGGTCGCAGCTTCTCTGTAAAGAGAGCCTGGTCCTGGAGGAGTGAAAGGAAATGCATCGCCATCCACAGAAATGCAGACTAAAGAGAGAACATCCTGTCCTTGGCCACCCTGCGGTCCTGCAACTCTGTGAGCCAACTGGCATCCATCCGTCTTGCTCCCAGAAAGACTGGTTAGGAAGGTGGATATTTTTTTTCGGTGCAGTCGGAGGCGTAACGGTTAGGTCGTTCGCCCCGTGATCAGGTCGCCGCTTCGAATCCCAGACCGGTAAAGGTACCACTGAGGTACTCAACAGTAAGGTACTGTCACTGTCCCCAAGCAATGCTAGCCATGTGACCTGCCCACTGCTCCTTCACAGATAGGTCAAATCCAGAGGTCACATTCCGTTATGGTGCACTGTGCGCTGTGCCCACAATGACACAATCACTCACTTTCACAGTTTGGGATTGGGGAGATTCGGAATTTGTGTTTGACCCAGAGTTTGGCTAATAACTGTAATCAAAGTGAAGATAACGGAAAGTGCGTGCTTTGGTGCCCTGCTGGGAATCTTAAACGTGTAGTTGATGAACAGTGAGAACCTTCTTGAAGGAGGTAGGACAAAATTTAGCTGAGTTGCTGCTTGAAACAGCTGCACCGTGTGCTGAAATGGCAGTCCAAGCTGGGGAGATAAACGCTAGAGCTTTGCGGCATGGAGTCGGTGTTTACTGGGGCAAAGGAGCGCTCCACTGGACGCGAGGGCAAATAAAATGGTTATGAAATAGCTTATGAAGCGATTTCATACTGCTGTTAACGGGAGTTATAAGAAGCAGAAAGTAGCGGAAGTCTTATTATATCCTATTACACAAAGCCTTTACTGTTTTGCAACTAGAGCATGTAGGGGACGTGAAGAGAGAGAATGTGTGTGTGTGTGTGTGGCAGGTAGAGGACTGGGATGCCACCAGTGGTCCATGATGCTCTAACAAAGTTTCATTCACACTTACGTAGACATGCATACACATACTGAGTATCCCCACACACACACACACACACACTGGTCGGTCGGTCGCACTACACTCGTTTCTCTAATTAAACAGAATTCTCACTTGGCTGCTCCCGCTCTTATCACAGCGCCACATTCACACGATCCGACGGCCGTGTCTGCAAAGTTTTTTTTGTTTTTTTTTTCTCTCCCTCGCCTTACCTGCGTTGACCTCCAGCAATCTCTTCTTCCTCTGCTGCCGTTCCAGCTTCTCGCGTTCGGCCTTCTCTTTGGCCGCTCTCGCTCGCCTCTGCTTTTCCTCTGCCTCCCGCCTCCTCCCATTCTCCTTCACCGCTTGCTAGGGGGAGAGTGAGAGGGAGAGATGACGTTGAGATGACAGCGATCACGCAGACAAAACCGATGCACGGACCCAGACTTGCCAGAACCAAAAGAGTAGCAGAGAGTGTCTGCTGACCACAGACTGGGGCACAAAGACTTGGACGAGCTGATGTTAACCAGGAAAAAGGAAAAGCAAAAGAAAAAGGAAAAAAAAGACGGAGCGAGGGAAAAGAAAAAAAAAATTTGTAAGGAAGAGATCGGCAAATTATTATGGGGATACTGAGGAAGACGAGTTCCAGAAATTGAAAGGAAGAGGCCATGCAAAAGAGCCGGAGAGGTGAAAGCAAGAGAGGAGGGAGAAATATGGGGTGTTAAAAGGGACTGGGAAAGGAAGAGAGCTCTCATTAGCACAGCCCTCTTTTTGCTGATTTTGACAGCGTGCGACCATTTAAAACTATTTTTGCAAAACTTTTTAGGGGTAAGTACGGGGCATGTGTTTTTCCCCTTATCCACCTCCCTTTCTTTCCTTTCTTCTTAAGCCATTAGCGAGTGGAGTCGCTTGTTAGGAATCTGTAACGCCTCGTTTCCACTGAGACGCTGGATAATTTTCTAAAGGTGCGAACGCATGAAATGAGAGAAAAAGAAATGGGCAAACCTAAAAAAAAAAAAAAAACCAAATAACATTAGGGCGCAGTCACCCTGGCCTTTCATATGTGCCCACCCCCACCACCTTCCCACCACCGCCAATCCGCCTCCTTCTTTCTGTCCAAGCTCTCTAAAAAACCATTGCGGCGCCTTCTTAAATAAAGCATGCGGGGAGCTGAAAATGACTCACCTCTAACACACCGCAAATATAATAGAACGGCTGAGGAACAGAGGTACGGGCAGCGAGCAAAGACGTGCAGAGCTGTAAATGCCCAAATGGTGTCAAACAGATTGAGTAGAAGAAAGAGTGCGGGAGGTGGGGAGGCGGGGGGGAGGGAAGGGAAGGGAAGAAGAAAGAAAAACCCCGCATTCAGCCCAAATAAGTCGATATGGCAATGATGTCTCTTAGGGCTTGCTTTCTGTCAGAAAACTCTTCACTCTCACCTCCTTTAACCCCATGCCATGTATACACTTCTTTAGGCTTTGCTTTCCGACAGCTCACTCAGTGTCAAGTGTCGGCTCGGCGCCTTCGACGCACTCTACGAGGCCTTTAGACGCGGAAGATCCCGGCCTTCCACTCTCACGGTTTTTATTTGCCGGGATGTACGAGTATCGCTCGCAGACGTGGTGTAGCTTATACAATAGAGTTAGAGGCGCTTATTCCCCCTCGACTCGCTCGGGGGTTACGTCCGGAGTCTCCCGCTATCGCGGCAAATCCGTAGGCCGCGAGCGCGTGCAGACGCCTCTAAATCACCTTTAAGCAGCTTTTCTGCGCCGGCTCTGCGTCTGCGCCTGCTCGGCGCTTTCAACATTTTCATTAGCATTAGCGGGGCGGAGGGGAGCGCTGGAGTGTGAACGAGCCTCTAACGCGCGGTCATCAATATCAACAACACAAGTAGGAGAGATGAGACTCGAACACAAAACGGTCAGGGCTTAAAGGAAAGCTCAAGTTACAGTGAAGGAGACTTCATTTAGTAGAGTTAAGTGAAAAGCTAAATTTATTGCACCTCTACCAGGGTAGAACAGGTCTCAAATCTCAGGCCGGTAAAGGTACCACCGAGGTACTCGTGAGCAAGGTACCGCCCCCCAGGCACTGCTTCCCATGTCAGCTGCCCACTGCATGTATAAATATATACACATACCAAATATGACAAATAATCCAAATAATTCTCACGGGTAAAATGACATCAATTAGACGTTCTGAATGTCGGTCTGAAATAACGTTCAATTAATTGTCCGGTCGTAGGTCTCAGCTAAATTTGTCGCCAACTAATCCAAGACTTTAATAAGAAGTAAACAAGTCTGTGACAAGACACCGACTTGGGAACATCAGCAGCGATCATCAACAGAGATCCCAGACCGATCAACCTGCACTTTCTGCCCTCCAAAAGAAAGAGCGGGAGAGTGGGATGGAGGGAGGGAAGAAAACGAGAGAGGGTGGGGGGGGAGCCACTCTACGGCCTCCATAAAACCACTCTAAGCCGTTATCATGCCTCCTCTGGGGAAAGCGATGCCCCGACCCCGGGCTCTCAGCAGGGTGGTGTTATGGAGACAGCAGAATTGCACCAGTTTCATCAGTTCAGAGGCACTTCACCTACGCGGCTGTGATGCGGGAGGCGCCGGCGTCAGGGCTGACAGGGGAGCCGACGGCGAGCGCGACGCGCGGTTCAAACATCAAAAAGCGTCGGGATTGCTAGAGATGGGGCATCTCGGCGTAGCGGTTAAGAAGCCATTACGCTCCAGATTTGAGGTGGTGTTTCTGGTCATTATGACCAAGTCGGCCACGCCAAAGTGCAGGGAGAAGCAGTCAGACGCAATATGGGCAACTTGCACAAAATGAAGACTGCAAAACATGAAGTGTGGAGTTTTTTTCACAAGTTCTTATGCCACGTCCACGATAAAAAAAACAGTCGGACAGCAGGACAGCGGTATGCAATGCTGTCTTTAGTCAATACAGGCAGTGTCGGAGAGTAATGGAATGCATGTACCCACCTTGTGTATTCAGATTACAAATTATGGGTAACTGTATTCCGGTAACAGCGCAGTTCTTGTTAATGGAGATGCTCCCTTGTGGCAAAAATACGAACTACAACGCTGGGGGAAAACAATGAGACATGAGAGTTTATCACAGTTTCTATACCGACTATTTTTGATCACAGTTTGATCGGCTTCACCCTTCAAGCTGAGCATAACAGTAGTGAATAATGTGCTTCATATGAACACCTAAGGCAGTGATGAGAGCACTGGGTGTCTAGGTGTAGGGTCACTATCCTCTACTTAATTAGCGTCCAATGAAGTTACACATTGACACACATCACGGCAGATCATTTTATTACCACTGACGAGTTGTGGGAAGCCTTCAGACATGAATGGAACAGCACTGACGCAGCACGTTGTGAAAGGCTGTAAGACTGCTCACTCAAACAGCTGAATTTTCTAACGACTAACAAGGGAAACACCGTCCCTTTCTAAACTGTACACTGGCTACATTGTACTGCATACAATATTGTGAAACACTGTTACTTATTGCAGCTGGATTTATTCATGCAAAAACATGCAATAAATTGTGTTTGCCTCGTTTTTTGCCCAGCAGTGTGTATGTGACTCTGTGCGGCAAAACCAGTCGTTTGTCGCAATTCCAGCAGAATGTTAAAAGTTTCTGTTTTGACCGCTCTACTTCAATATTTACGGTAAATCCACTGGTTGACTAGCGTGAAGATATTTCTCCGGAATCCATCTTCGTCTCCCGAGTTCAGTTAACCTAACGCAGGTAGGCTATCCGTGTGGCTGTGAATGCAGCGTAGGCTACCGTGAATGCAAACATAGTCGCGACCGCACCAAGCGTCTGCGAGTGCTACGTCGATAGTCAACTTCAAAGGCAGATTTCTCCGTTTCTCATTCAGCGTGGCAGGAGAAACCCGACTCCTTTGAATGTTGATATCTCAGTCATATGTCGTCCGATTCATTCGATATAGGTATCGTTTTGAAGAAAACATAATAACTCAATTTTGAAAATTTGCGACAAGCGACTGGTTTTGCCGTGAAGGGTCACATATTTTATCATCTTTAAAAAAGGGGAAAACAAAGAGTTTAAGGTTGATCTACTGACATGAAACGCAACAGCCAAGTCTCGTGAATGAGGTGAAAATTATACGCCACACTATCTCTGTCTCCACAAGAAAAACTGTGGAAGGTGTTAAATGGGCAAAAAGTGGGAAGAAGAAGAATTACCGGGACAGTCTCCTAGGACTAAATGTGTATTAAAGGCCTTGCCCAGTGGATTAATAGTTTTAGACTCAGGTTAAGGCCTCAGGCGTCAGTCAGTACTCAGCCTCACCACAGCTTCTCTCCTAAATACTGCCGTTTTAGGATAGATAACAAAAACAGAGTACCTTCCACATGCCCAGTAGAAGTGTTTTACCATCATGAAAGAGAGGATGCCAAGAAAGAAAGTTTGACCATTTAAAAAAAAACGTAATCCTACATCCAAGTTTGTTTACTGACGAGGCGCAAAGTGCCAAGCCATAATCAGATATTCACAACTATCAGAAAGAGAACAGAGTTTAAGAAGCACAGAAGGCAGTGACTTCCACATACTCCCGTCTCCACGTCTAGGTAAGTGTTGTCAGGCCCGACCCCCAAACAACTGGGATTATGTCGGAGCGGCCGCAGCTCTAAAGCGCGAGCAGATTTATACCATTCCGTGTTCACTTGAGCCTCTACAAAGCCTGGCTGGCCGGCTGGCTGGCTGGCTGGCTGCTGACAGTGCGAGGAGAGTTTGTGCTGCAGACGCACTCACATGTCCACACGCCTTTGGGTGCGCCTGCAGGCCTGACCGCTCCTCCAGCCCGGCTCCCTGAGGGTCCCCTTCCAGGTAGAACGGTAATGAACAGGGAGACGCACTGCTCGCGAGGTGTCATAACGCACCCCGGCCTTCTCCGTTCTACATCGCTTAATGACTTCCAATGGCAATTAATTAGTTGACACGCTGAAGTCTGTGTGTGGTAACGTGCAGTCAAATGGCGAAGGGGCAAATAACTCACAGCATGAGAAGGAGGGAAGTTAAAACAACATTAGCGTTTCGCGTGATCAAAGACTGCATAAATTTCCATAGTGCTGTTTAAAAGCCCCAAAGAAAAGGACCACCTTCACTACAACAAACATGTAGTACACAAGTGGATAACACAACAGCAGCCGTTTTAGCCTATTACTACACTCGAAGTAGGTGGTACAGCATGTCGACTGGGCCCCTAAAGGGACAAGTGAGTAATTATTTGTCATTGTGAACACACCACAGCATATCACACAGCGCACCACGACGTGATGTGACCTCTGCATTTGACCAGGTCGTGAAGGAGCAGTGGCAGTGCCCGAGGAGCAGTGCTTGGGGACGGTATCCTTGCTCGTGAGTATCTCAACGGTACCTTTACCGGTCCGGGGATTCAAACCCGCAACTTCCTGATCAAGGGGCCAACACCCTAACCGTTACGCTACCAACTGCCCAAATTAATAGCCAATAATAATTTCTAGAAGGGCATCTAAAAGGGTGTCACATAAGCAGCAAGTGATAGAGTAAGTTAGAATTAGCTATCGAAAATGAGCGCCGGGGCGCAGCCTGATTTATGTTCACAGGTTTCGGGAGGTAGTGACATGCAGAAGGGAACTTGAAAGCCAGCGAGGATGATCAGAACCAAAGTGGTCAAATTTGGCACGGTAACAGCAGGGTAACAAGCCCCCCGCGCTCTTTATGAGAACCATCTTTTATTACTTTAGAGAGTCGGGACCTTGGTTTTATGTCTCATCTGAAGGACGACCCCGTTTTACAGCTCAGTGTCCCCATCACTGCACTGGGGTGTGGGGATCCATACAGAACACCGGATGAGCGCCCCCTGCTGGTCTCATCACCAGCTCAGACCGCGTCATGCCGAGATTCTGCTGTGCTATCGTACGTTAAGGCAACATAATAAGATCAGACACAGAGGGGCATCTCGCTAACTCTGGCACAGGTTAAGTCGCCTTTTTTCTGCCTGCTGGTCAGCAGCTTGGTGTGTGGGCAAGACTGATGAGGGGAGGACAGTGAATCCCACACAGACAGCTGAGAGTGGGGAAACTGCACTGACTGTGCTATCCATCTCCCCCTGAATGACCACTGAGCACCAATGAGCAGCACACACCCACACACAATTACTACAGAGCTTATTCGGCTCTTTCATTCACTCGCATCATATTTGCCACGCGTGTGACGTGGAGAGAGAAGCGGACAGAGCGAGAGAGAGAGAGAGAGAGAGGGAGATGTACAGTTAACACCTCTAGTATGTTCATCTAGTATAACAGAGGTTCCCAAACTACTTGTTAAAGAATGGTAGGAAAAAAACGGCTTTAACTCGCCAAGGCTTATACACAATAAACCGCACAATTAATTAGCAGACAACCAAATAAAGAACAATTACAAAATAACGTCTGATGCACAAGTGGTGAAAAGTTCAGTACGTGTATAAAACTTTATCTAAAATTCCATCGGGACACTTTGAAAACCAAATCTGCTGTTCAAGAGCAGCAGCGTAACGGTTAGGGAAGGTTGCCGGTTCAAACCTTACACTGGTGAAGTTACCGTTAAAAAGTACTTGTGAGCAAGGTACCGTCCCCAAACACTGCACCCCGAGTGCTGCCAATTTAATCCATCCATGAAGGAGCAGTGAACAGCTTTGGCAGCACCCGGGAGCAGGTACCTTGCTCATGAGCAGTGCTGGGCACATTACTTTAAAAAAGTAATTAGTTATAGTTACTAGTCAGTTCTTCCAAGTAACTGAGTTAGTAACTGAGTTACAGCATTATAAAAGTAACTAGTTACCAGGGAAAGTCACTTATGCATTACATTTTTGAAAAATGTTAAAAATGTGGATCCCCGTCCCCCCTTTGATGCAAATTTAGCTGTATGTTCAATTATTTCTAATAACACTGACTATTAATTATGTGTAATTAATGAAATAGACACTTAAAATAAATAAAAGTCTAAATATAAATAAAATACATTTTTAACAGAAAACATTGTACACAAATCTACACTGTTCTAATATCGCTGTGGGACAATGTGATGCAAGACACCTATCAAATGTAATATATCATTGTAGATTTGGTCATTACTATGTATATAATAGTAGAATGATACAACACAATAGATGTTTTAGAACTTTTCATATTTATTGCGCATCAACTGGCGATCAAATAGGTCTAAATTAAATTATGCTTGTACTCTACCTTAGCCAATCATCATCCCTTATGCGGTTGTCTCACTCCTCACCAAAGAAAAGAAAAAAGCTTTGCCGCTCCTGTAGCTGTGAGCTCGGTCGGATGAAAACAGCTTGATAACAGTAACGCGCCGCATGTTATTGTTATTGTCAATAACGGTAACGGCGTTGTAACGATGGAAACAGTAATTGGGTGGATTACCCGTTACTGAAAAAAGACCTTTCAGTAACGCCGTTATTTTAACGCCGTTATTCTCATCACTGCTCATGAGTACCCCAGTGGTACCTTTACTGGTCTGGGACTTGAACATACAAAACACTCCGATCAGAAGGCCAACTCCATAAGCTCTATCCTATATACAACTACCAACTTTATATCCCAGACCTACACTGATGAAATGAAAAAGCTATTTACTGTAATAAACGTCTACAGGCATGTGTTAAGTACATAAATGTGTCAAGTATAAACCAGGCTTCAGTCAGATAAACATGGTTTGGGCCCAACATGGTCATAAAAATTAATTTACCATAAATATAAGTGACCTTGAAATTTCGAGATTAAGCACGGGCATTAACGCCTTAACGTAAAAGCCCTACTTTCAACATATTTTCTCAAAACTGGAAACACTGATCTAATTAACAGACGATGCAGAAAGAAAGGAAAAACTAAGACCAGATAATACAGAAAAGATCAAGAGGAAGACAAAGAAGTGCTAAAACTGATGCTCAGCATTAAAAAGGAGACACAAACGCTCTATACTTTTATCTGTGATTAAGACTCAACATGCTGGCATCCAAGAGCCGGGAGTCTAATAAGACATTCTATAATATGGGCATTATGATGAAAAGTGGCTCAAAATATCAAGGACACACAGCTACACCACGCCAAGCCTCAGAAAGACAAAGTGCATCAGGAATTACTCTGTTCACCCTATACTACATTTGGGGACATTTGTGACCCTCCACGGCAAATTTCCAAAATTGAGTTACGTCTTCATGAAAGAGCATAAATCAAGCTTCAAAACGATACCTACATCGAATGAATCGGACGACATATGACTGAGATATCAACATTCAAAGGAGTCGGGTTTCTCCTGTCACGCCAAGTGAGAAACGGAGAAATCTGCTTTTGAAGTTGACTATCGACGTATCACTCACAGACGCTTGGTGCGGTCGCGGCTACGTTTGCATTTACGGTAGCCTACGCTGCATTCACAGCCACACGGATAGCCTACCTGTGTTAGGTTAACTGAACTCAGCAGGGTTCCCACACCTTAGTTAACATCAAAATTCAAGGACCTTTCAAGGACTTTCCAGGACCAATATCCTCAAATTCACAGACCACAGGCGGTAGCATTTACCTACTGCTACCGCTGAATATGTTATCAATAAACAATTTTACATGCTAATTCAATAAAAGACTGTGATTGGATTCCGGAGAAATATCTTCACGCTAGTCAACCAGTGCATTTACCGTAAATATTGAAGTAGAGCGGTCAAAACAGAAACTTTTAACATTCTGCTGGAATTGAATTCCTCACCTCAAGAAAGTCACGTTTTTAGGATGGAAAGGGTAAGTTTTTCAGCCAAATTGATTCCCAACAGTACAGTATAGACCTTCCACTGTTTCAAAACACTAAAAACCAAAAATCCTAAATTTTACCCCACGCAACATAAACGCTCGTTTTTCTCGGAAACCTCCGTTGCGACAAGCGACTGGTTTTGCCGTGGAGGGTCACATTTGTGGTTTAGTGGAAGTATACTCGCTCACAAAGAGGTTGTGGGTTTGATCCTCGCTTGATCTTACCTCCAGCAACACCACCACTGAATCACTGAACAAGGCCCTTGACGGCAGTTTGACCTAGGGAGACTTTAATTAAGGAAACTCTAGGTAAAATTATTCTAGATAAAGCGTGATAAACATCATCCAAGGCTGGTACACTTCTACCCCAACTGTACAAAGGTGCCTTTCCGATATGCAATATCGCACACTTTTTGAACTCGCAGGTACAAAACACAGCATAAGCTAAGTAACCATAGCTTAGTACCAGAGATTCACAAGTCATTTTTTCCAAGTCAAGTCTCGAGTCATTTTTTATTTCCAAGTTCAAAGCCCCTAATGACTGTATTGTATTGTATTGGAATTGTAATATAAGAAATAATTTATTTATCTTTATTTTATTCCCTTATCTCCTTATTTCAAGTTTGTTAAGTTTGTATATTGCATCTCTATTTTATTTTTAAAAAATTTTTGCATAAATTGCACAGTCAGGAGCGGATCAGGATACATTTCACTGCATGTTGTACCTGTATAATTTGCATGTGACAAATAAAGAATCTTGAATCTTGACTGAAATGAACTTCTCTCATCGGATGCATGCCGCCAAGTCCAGATAACACTGCATTGCTGTATGTTACGAACTGAAAGCACGCGCTGTACGGTCATCTACTATTATAAACGACAGTATCTAAATTGATCAGAGTGCTCACTTAAGAGTGCTATTTCAACACAACGTGAAGACACACAAAGAAAGCTTTGTTGAAAAATGGGTTTCGAAATATTTGTCTGCACCACGGGACACAGACTGGTCAGCGTCGTCGATATCTGTGACTGCAGGCACGCGTGACGTTCACGCGAAGGAGGGAATTACACCAAAAATTACACCAAAACCGGGTGCATCCCATAAAAGGGCAGTGCATACCTCGCCTTGAAATAATAGAAGACTGGTGCATTTTTGGCTTTTCAGAGCATTTGTACTCGGCACTTGCACTCCGCTGTGGCGTCGACTGCAGCCATTATTATCGCGGTTGCAGCATTCGCACCGCGTCAGTAACGCACCCGGTGAATCCTCCCTGTTATATTCAGCTCACCATCGATTTCCGTCAATACATTGGAACTGAAATGAATGAAATAAATGAAGATACGAAACAGTAATTACATGAAATAAAGATCGCTGGCGAGTCCCAAATCTCGAGGCCAAGTCAAGTCTCAAGTCTTTTGAGGGCGAGTCAGAAATCGTCTCGAGTCATTGCTTGTGTGACTTAAGTCTCAGACTTGAGTCCCCATCTCTGCTTGGTACCCTTTAGGTGGTGTTCCAGAAGTAGCGGGCAGGAACCAAAAGTGAAAGGAGAAACCCTGACAAGTAGGTTCCTCTAAAGTATTTAACGTAACTCAAGGTTGGCTCACAAGCTTTCCTTACAACAACCACCTTCTTCTCAGCGTTTCTTTGTTTTCTTTTACTCCTTAGTCTGCTATGGCGTTTTACAGACTTTGGGCAAGTTTCGGTGACCGTTAGTCCTGTAGAATTGTGTAATGCGAGACGACGTCCAGTGACTGCAACAACCACCAAATTCGTCGATGCTTTTAAAAAGTGTGAATGAACGTGAGCTATTATGTCAAAGTGAAAGTGAGTGATTATTTGTCATTGTGAACACACCACAGCACAGCCCACAGTGCACCACAACCAAATGTGACCTCTGCATTTGACCCATCCGTGAAGGAGCAGTGGGCGCCCGGGGAGCAGTGCTTGGGGACGGTACCTTGCTCATGAGTACCTCAGTGGTGATTTTACCGGCCCCGGATTTGAATCTGCAACCTTCTGATCACGGGGGCGAACATCCTACCGTTACGCCATCATTGCCCCTAACAGCTCAGCATAGCACAGCACAGCATCCAGTGCACCACAACAAAATGTCACCTCTGCATTTGACCCATCCCTGAGGGAGCAGTGGACAGCTTTTCTTGTTTTTTTTCGTACCATCCCCTGCTCATGAGTACCTCAGTGGTACCTTTATTGGTCGGGGACTTAAACCGGACACAAGAGAAACGTTTTATACCCTAACAGAAATATTCAGTACCACACTATACCGGGATGCGGAAAAGTTTCTTTAAAAAGTTTTCCAAAAAAACGAATAGAAAATGAATACTCAACTCTACAACGCAAATCTGGAATCTACGGCTGAACGTTTGCTTTAGACTCCAATAAAAGACTCCTATCATGCATGACTACATTGTTACTCCCTGACACAAACAGGCAGGAACCATAACCGCGGTTTTACTAAGCACGCGGTAAAAGCGCAACAGCGAAGACCCGAGTGGGAAGGCGAAACGCTGCATTATGTCAGAACTCGGCGCTTTCGCTTTCTGCAACCCTTTTCTCATTAAAGTAGCCGATCTCCCTCTCCCGGCCTCGGCTTGAACTTAATTATGGCGAACGTGCGAGACCGAGGGCCTGCGCCGCTCCCCCTCCCGCCGCCCCAGTCAAACGCCGTCCGCCGTTATGAGACGCAGCAGATAGAGTGAGTGAAGCTAATTTCACCAACTGTAATTGCTTTTGCTTCAGGCAGAAGAGGGCGGCTTTTGTTTACATTAAAGAACGCGGCCAATGTCAAAATGAGAGCATTCACAGACTTTCAGCCTGGAAATTGGAACTGTCTGGGGGAAAGTGGCGCTCGGGACTCGCCTCGCTGCAAAGATTTGGTTCAAGTTTGAATTGCCCGTATGCACAAACGATCACAAAGAACCAGAGTCACAATCATTCTCAACAAGCTTTTTGGCGTACAGTACAGAGACCACAGCCCATCGGTTGCCAGGCACAGTGTGTAACAGTCCCTTTCACAAGCTTTTTATTTAATGGTCAATTACTGTCCATTCGTACTTGGATAACTGAGTCGGGATAAGAGCCTGAAAAACACTCTCAACCTAACAACTGTACTAAAACTCCTGTAATGGCAGCGCAGTTTTGTTTTTAGTTCAAAAATAAGACCATGTCAGTGTTAACCATTACAGCCCTGAGAGAACTCGGGGTGTTTTTCTATAACTTTGTTTTTAGGCTTTTTCTAGTGCGCGTGTAGACGTTAGCCACGCGTTTTATGTTGTTGTGTCCAGGACGTCCTGCACTACTCAGATTAGTCATAAACTGATGTGTAAATGCTGACACTATCTAGAAATCAGCCCATTTCTGATGAAAACTAACTTGCTCCTGTCATTTTGGACATTTGTGACCCTCCACGGCAAAACCAGTCGCTTGTCGCAACGGTGGTTTCCGAGAAAAACGTCCGTTTATGTTGCGTGGGGTAAAATTTGGGATTTTTTTGAAACAGTGGAAGGTCTATACTGTACTGTTGGGAATAAATCTGGCTGAAAAACTTACCCTTTCCATCCTAAAAACGTGACTTTCTTGAGGTGAGGAATTCAATTCCGGCGGAATGTTAAAAGTTTCTGTTCTGACCGCTCTACTTCAATATTTACGGTAAATCCACTGGTTGACTAGCGTGAAGATATTTCTCTGGAATCCATCTCCGTCTCCCGAGTTCAGTTAACCTAACGCAGGTAGGCTATCCGTGTGGCTGCTACAAACGTAGCCGCGACTGCACCAAGCGTCTGAGTGCTACGTCGATAGTCAACTTCAAAGGCAGATTTCTCAGTTTCTCACTTGGCGTAACAGGAGAAACCCGACTCCTTTGAATGTTGTCATATGTCGTCCAATTCATTCGATACACGTTTTGAAGCCTGATTTATGCCCTTTCATGAAAACATAATAACTCAATTTTGAAAATTTGCGACAAGCGACTGGTTTTGCCGTGGAGGGTCACATTTTAAGACCAGCGTCTGTTTTATTGGCTCGCAGAGTTGTTATTATGCAGAGACTTTCTATGGCTTAAAACTGTGAAGAAAAATGAAGCTAGTGTGAGTGTAAGTGTGGAAACACTTCTTTATCTATTTGGAATCCATCTAGACACAGAAAAAGTTATTTAATAGCAAACAATGCATTTGCTATGTTTCTTTTTTCCTATTAATTACTCTCTAACATTATAAAATGGAAAAGAACTATTTTCCGATCAATTAAAAATGAAGAAACACCAACGTTTTGTGACGGTCCACAAACTCAGCGCACGTTTACATCGCAAAAATGTAACTTATGCTTTTTTATGCAATTACTTCAGTTTTTGTGCACAGAACAACACCAATAATTTCACATACAGAGGAATGAAGATAATATCTGTTAAGTGCAAAGTCTTGCGATTCTGACAGTATGCGTGTGGTTTCTGTAAGTTAAAAGGATTCGGAGTTATTAACAACGCTAACGTTAAGACAGCGTTTATTCTGCCCGGCCCCTGTTTTATAGATAAGAATATTGTCATGCATTCGGTGCACAAAAACAGAAAAAATGCGTAAAAAAAAAAACGGAAACGACATTTTCCGCGATGTAAACACGCACTGTGTGAGCTCTCGCCACTCCCACGTGGAACGCCATCACTCGCAGAAACGCTCCAGTTCAGTCAAATCATCCCTTTATTTCAGACAAAACTCATATTTGAGCTGATAAATATCAACAACAACCAGTGTTCTACTCACAAAACGGCCATTTACTTGGGATTTTCAGTGTTTCAGTGTTAACACGGCCATCGCATTATTGTGACGCGGCTTAGAGTCGTGCCCGGGGGATCGTAGTTCTCTTCCAGAAAGGGAGAATATATCAAGATATATATTGCGTATCACGATATAGCTTAAAAATATCACCATATTATTTGTAGACCATATCGCCCAGCCCTATGCGAACTAACAAATTAACTAACGAGCGAACAAACGAAAGAAAATTAAATGTAATATGTTCGTTTCCAGCTCCCACTTTGAGAAGCACTGGGTTAAGAATCTTCACCAGCCAGTTCAACTAGGATCCTGTGTTGATCCACAGTTATGGTCTTCATCAGATGAACTTCATCCAGAAAGGCTTTTTTCCTGATTACAATGACGGTCTCCCTGGAGCAAAAGATCTGACTCAGGAACTAAACGATGGTAGGGCTAATTGGGTTGGATTCAAGACTAGCTCTGTCCTACCTTTAGCTCAACGATGGTGGCGCTGGAGGTAGGACAGAGCTAGTCTTGAACACCAACCCAGTTAGACTTGAGCTTACGGCTTCTAGACGCCTCCGCCTCACCTCCAACCAGATCTTCAGAAACCGTCCAGTGGAGTAAATTTAGGCTGGGTGATATACAGGATATACAGCAGGCGCACTGTGAAAAATAAAGTGGCAGTATACGAGGTTTCTATCAAAGGGTAAGCCGGCCAAGTGAACTACTTTCTCCACTTTAGCCTGCAAAAAGAACCCGCGCTTTCATCATTCAATCGGGGCTGAATGAAATGCATATTTCGTTGCGTCGCCACTCAAAGCGCCGAGTCGGCTGAAGCTCAAGCGAGCCAAAAGGGCAAGTTGAATTTACACGTACACTCAGAACGCCAAACGACCTGTGGCAGGGGCGCTAAACAAACGACGTCGGTGTGTAAGAGATAAAAATCTGTGTAATGGGCTTGGGAGAACGAGGGAAGCTCAATAGGAGAAGGCCAAGAGCTGCCCGGCAGGTATCGGTTCACGCCGGCCAAACGTCCAGTTAAAGACAAAACCCAGTCGATAGGCCTGGTCAATGCCATTAGTCTGAGGGCGAGGGGGGCCAAAAGAGGCCTCTTTAGCCTGAGTTAATGGCTATTAGAGCGGAGAACAGCGGGGAGCAGGGGGACGTGTCCGAGTTAAAAGAGCTTTCTGTTTGCGGGAGGCAGAAGATCCCAAAACAAAGGGGGAGTTAAAGTCCGACAGCTAACGGCGCTCGACTGAGAAGGAGGAAAAAAAATCCTTAAAATGATAGGCTCTGAGAAATTGGGAACGGGTGAAAGGGTGGACGAAGCCTCTCAAGCGGAGCAGGACACACATGCGTTTCCATGTTCATCTCCCCTCCGTCTGTGTGTACGTCATTAGCCACGGTCAACTGGATTCCTGTCAGCTCCACTCTCCTGCTGTAGGTTTGATTCTTACGCGCGAGCAGGCAGAGGCCAGAGAGAAGGCAAACGCTCTCCCACGCATGCGCTTACACACACAAACACACACACTTTGCCTGCGTAACGGCACAACGCACTCTGTGTTCATGAGTTCAGAGCTCAAGCACCGACGGGCACCAGGCGGAGAGCATGATGGGCCATTAGCGGCTCGCCAGCTGCAACTGCCTGAGTGAACCATGTGCTAATACGAGCGGCCGTTATCGAGGCCCGGCTCGCACAGACGTCCAGCGATTTTCTGCCAAACGGCCCGTCTTGAAAGAAATTTTCTTAAATTCGTTGATGCCCAGAAGCGCGCGAGCGCGTGCGTGGTGGGCCGCTGATTGGTTGCAGCTTCTGGCTGGAGGTCAGAGGTCAACAGTGGTAATGATAGCGCGCGGTTGGCCGGTGGATGAACTCCCACTGACGGGATTATGGGATACAAAGTGGTCAAGGCCAAAAGCGGCCACGAGGAAAGGGCAGAGAGGAAGGGAAAGAGATGAAGAAAGAGAGAGAGAGAGAGAGAGAGAGAGAGAGAGAGAGAGAATGCCATATGTTAGAGTGGGTGGAGGAACTATATCATAAGGTCCTCTGAACTGCTGTCAACAGTCATTCGGACAAAACGACAGCCTCTGTCCCTCGACCTCGTTCTGGGCGGACCGTCCTCGGCAGTGGCTCAGGAAAGGGCATCCCGGCAGATGGTGGTGTACCGGATAAGAACTCGGCGCTCTGAGAGAACTTGATCTTTGGCCCTCATAATTCACTGGCCAGTTCTACTCAACAATCTGCTCAAATTTTTTTTTTTTCCCCTCCTTCCTTTCGGCCATTTACATGCCAGAGCGAGTTCCCGGCACTTCCCGGAGCTTGCACGAAGGTGTGAAATCAAATGGCTGATATAACGTCCCGTTTCATTCACACGCTCAAATTCACGTTTTACAGTCAGGTCCGTTCACTGCGTACAGCAGCAATTCGCACCTCCCTAATTAACACAAATAAGCTGCATTTTCCAGTCTCGTCGTCTCTCTCTTTCCAACGCTGCAACCGATGTTCTATATTGAGTCGAACTGATAAAGCAGAGTCTAGGAACGTGTGTGTGTGTGTGTGTGTGTGTCTACCTCTCCCCTTCTCTAATCAGGTAATGAGAATAATCAGAGCTTGAGGTGTAACATTGCCTGCAGCAGAGGAGAGGAGCACCTTCATCTGTCGTTCAGTTCACCGCTCTATTTCGGGAGCGCTCTCGCCTCCTCGCGCCCCCCTCCCCTCCGCGGTGCGGGCTAATTATAAGGAGGCTGGGTGAAGTGGGTCGTGGCGTAAAGGTGCTCTCCCTCCGTTCCGCTCTCCTCCGCACCGCCTCCCTTTACAGGAATTCAATTATTCTCATGGGTTTCGTCGGCCTAAAGAGGAGAGTCCTCCGTTACAGTCCGCGATACATCAACGCGCTCTCGCGCGCTCTCTCTCTCTCTCGCTCGCTCGCTCTCTCTCGGGACCCGTCTGTCACTCCCTTTTTCTTGCTCTTGACTATCTCACGTGCCCATTTAGAACTCTTGTCTGCAGTCTTATCTTCTCCTTTATTAAAGGTCTTCAGGATCGTGGTCTCCATTACTTTTACTGGAAAACGAGAAAGACTGGGGGAAAGGGAGGGGAAAGTGTGTGTGCGCGTGTGCGCACTTCTCGGAATCAGTGTAGCGGTGGCCAACAAACAATCTTCATCCAAACGCAGCCGTCCTGTCCAAGTCACTCAAGAGAGAGAAAGGCCTGAACTGAGAGACGGAGGAAGAGGAAGACTGTAAAACACTGACTGAGGCAAAGCGGTGTGTGAGTGTGTGTGTACATGTGTGAGTGCGTGTGGGTTCATGGGCGTGTCACCGAGTGGATGACTGAGCGTGTGTGCGTGTGTGTGTGTGTGTGTGTGTGTACGGGAATGGATGGCTCCACAGAAAAATGTGTGCGTGTTGAGAAGAGAAGAGGAGCGTGTGCCGGACTGTCGGTCCCCTGCCACTCCTCGGAATTGATTTAAACAAGCTGCTATTGAGGGGTGGAAGCTCACTGGCCTGAAAAAGTTGTGTGTGTGTGTGTGTGTGCGTGCGTGTTTAGACAGACCCACAGGGGGCAAACCCAATTTGATGACCTTCTAAACAGTCTCGTCCCAAATGACAGCCTCAAACTGCTGAAAGTAAGCCAAAGAGACAAGCTGCTCCGCGACTCGGCAATCTGCAACAGCGACTTGCGTTTAGGATTTCTCGTTTTCTCGGGGGCAAATCATAATGAAGAGGCCCCGCTGGCCAAGCCCGCCGTTACTCCGCGTTTCTGCCTCGCTAGCAGCCTCTAGGTCCGTCTCACCGGACATTTAAAGGAGTCTCCCGTCTCGGCGACGCAGTGCTTTTCTGGTCTCGTCTTCCGGTCTCCCGCCGCGGCGGCGAAGACACTTGTCTCGGCGGGGACGCCGCGCCGAAAACGAGGGCATTATCATGCGTCTGACGGGAAGGGCTGTCGGTCTGCCCCACCGCCCCAACCCCAACCCCACCCCGAATTTTCAGCGTTTCCATCATGAAATCATTTAAAATAATAAAAGCAATGAGATTCGTCTCATCATCGCCGCAGCCAAGTGGAAAATAACTTTGCATTTCAAATGGCATTTCATAAAGCAGACAGCGCGCGCCTCTTTCCCCAGATTACTACACTGTAGCAGTCAGAATCGGAATGAGAGGAGCCTGCATTCGTATATACACACATACTTGCACCCATTTCCACAAACACACACACACACACACACACACACACTCTTTCGCCATCTCAGCTGTAGTAAAGGGAAGACAAAAGGCGAGGAAGCGTGAAATCCATTTTGGTGACTCGCGTGTTGAGGCGGCGGTCTAGCGCCGGAGAGCGTTGTTGCGCTGCTAATTAGCTAGATTATCTCTGCCCCCCAGCACAGGACCACTGCACTCGGTCTGATGAACACAAATCGCACTCCTGCAACATGCAGGCAGATAGAGACAGACAGACAGAGAGAGAGAGAGAGAGAGAGAGATTAAGCGGGGCACTAGTTTAACTTTGGCTAAGTCTAATTCAGGTTCTTTTGCCCACTGACCGCTTCTGGGACGGGTCACGCCTCCCTACAGTGGCCAGCATCTTCCAAGTAGAGGGCTCCGATTGGAGCTCTCTGTGGCCGCCGAATGACACACAGCACAGTCGAGAAATAATATACAAGGTAACCAAAAAGGTTCTTGCCGTGTTTTCGACCTCGCACTGGAAGAAGCCATCACTGAGACGGAAATGAGAGTGTCACGTCCCGGAAAAGCGGTCGAGATTAGAACGGGGACGTTGACCTCGTCCTATGGATTTTTTTTGTCCTGCATTTACGTACAGCAGTCGTAGCTGGAGTAGGGGCGAAGAGAAATGGCGGTGTCGAAGCAGTTCGGACGGGGTTGCCCGCTTTATGACATAAAGGCGGGCAGCCGCAGCCGCAGCCGAATCCGGTCGGCGAATTTGTCAAGCGTTTTTATGGATTATTGTGTCAATGAACGCACCGCCAGGCGTTGGTTCCAGAAGTTCAGGTCGAGAGACCTGTCCCTTTCTGAGGAATATATAAAAAAAAAAACGGCAAGAACTTTATCTTTACGGGGCATACTCCGGACGCGCGTCCATCGCATTACTGCGAGGTGGCTCAGTCATCTCTGTGTGGGGACTGTGGGAAATGTAGTTCTCTCCCAGAAAGAGAGAATATATCGAGATACAGATCGTGTATCGCGATATAGCTTAAAAATATTGCGATATTATGTTTAGGCCACATCGCCCAGCCCGACCTATAATCACGTTTTTTTGAGTTTCCTCATCCTCAAAGAGGTTGTTTGAATAGTCACGTTGCATCACTTCAGCCGTAACAGCGTCACTATAGCGATGTCACGTTAGCAACCAATCGGGCGTCAGAGATGTTGGCAAGCTAGTTTTTACCTTACTCCGAAAGTAACAAAGGATCCCGTACCAAGAAAAGTTGATGGATGAAGACTGAGCTGACTGAAAAATACGTCTTCACACTCCCCATGAGGAGCACAAAACCAGCTTAAGAGCCTAGAGGGAGTCAGAGCTGACGAACCTGCGACCACGTCACACGCCTACTAAACCCAAAGCAGCACGTCTTGTGATTTCAGAAGCGGCTTCAGGCTTCGAAGATGTATTTAAATATCCAAAGGTGGCTCATTCTGCATCTTTTCATGGTTGAAAGAGAGTGACATTGACGACACCTACATAGCTGAAATATCTTGGTTAACACTAGAGCTGCGGCGATCGATTCTTTTTGTAATCGAGTATTCTATCGATTTTTTCATTGATTAATCGAGTAATCGGATGAAAATGTTTAGAAACAGAAAAAAGACACCACCGTTGTTTTTAGGTTTATTCTAGCGTGCGTGTAGAAGTTAGCCATACACACTTTATGTGGTTGCATTCAGGACGTCCTGCACTACTCACATTTGTCATAGTTTGATGTGTAAACACTGACACAGTTTTGAAATCAGCACATTTCTGGTTTTTCAGCTTTATGTCAAATAAAAGTGTTGCAACTGTAGACATAACTACTAGAAATACTAAGAACATTGTCTGTTTTATTGCCGAGTTGCAGAGTTTTTATTATGCATTCTATGGCTTAACATTTTAACACTTCTTTATCCATCAAAATATAGAATAACATTTCTTGATAAATAAATGTTTTATATTTCTTCTTTCTTATTGATTACACTGTAACATTATAAAATTGGGGGGGGGAAAAATTGAAAACGTTCAATGTTCAATTGAAAATGAAGAAATACTGAAGTTTTGGGTCATTTTGAACGAATTTGGTCGATAAAATGAGCTGCTTTTGGTCTTTCTGGAAGAGAACTACATTTCCCACAATCCCCCGCGCCAACCGGGCCCCCACGGATGGGTCAAACGCAGAGGTCACGTTTCAGTGTGGTGCACGAATAATCGCTCACTAACACTAATAACCTGAACACGCACAATCCCGCTGGAGGTTCAAGTAGCTGTACTGGGGTAGAATAAGATCAAATCTGTCCACAGAAGGGGTATGAGGGGAGGGGGTTGGGGGACCCCAGCAGTCGGCTATCAGTACGCAGGTCCACGTTTGTCGAGAACTCAGCTAAGAACATGGAAAATTGGAAAGAAGCCAAACACCCAAGACACAAAGCCACAACCCACAAAACCACCAAGGTCAAAGACGTACCACAAACATGGCTCTGAAGTTGCTGAGGTCGGTGAACAGCTCCTCCACGGACGTCTTCTTGGGGTCGATGGCGAAGTACTCCACCATGTTCTGGTACAGCGTTCCCATGTTGCCGTGCATGATCACCAGCTTCTGATACTGCTCCCGGGCCTGCATGGAGAAGCTGTGAACATCTGCAGTCAAGGCTTCAACCGTATGAGAGAGTGTGTGTGTGTGTGCGTGAGGCAGATAAAGCTTCAACAGAATGCCGTGCAGCAACGCTCCCGTGATGGAATGCCGGCGCGAAGGAGCCATTTTTCTTTATGAAACACGAGAGTCAAAGCAATTATTTGAGAGATTAAATATCTCGGGAATTTGTCATTATAATCTGATGAACTAGCAGCTCCCGACTTAAAATGTCATCAGTTCCACCGCGAAACAATTTGGCCCATGTTGAGATTGCGCAGTCGCGCCCAATCCAGCAGAGGTGAGCTAAACTGACGCTAATGACCCCTGTTTGGCGCAATCGCGTAACGTTTCGCCCGCTTTTTCAACACCGCGGCGAGAACGTGTGAGGACGTCTGCATACTGCAAACACCTCAGTGAGCCTCATAATTCAACTTGGGTATGTGTGACTTGTGTGTGTGTGTGTGTGTGTGTGCAGTATGTGTGCGCAGGAGAGCCCTCATAAGCACTCCTCTCGTCATCAATATAATTAAGGAAGTTAAAAAATAAAATGCCCGCAATCATAAGTCTGAATGAAAGTCACATGAAAGTGCATTAATCAGCCGAAACAACTTTACCAAAACATAAATTAAGCAATAAAGCGCTGCTTAGCGTATTGCTAACGGTGCACATGACTTTATGGCAAATACTCGCCACCTTTCACATGCTCCACTGCCACTTAGAGCCGTTATTAAGCGCTATTAGGCAGGCTTGAAAGGCAATTGACCTGGTGCGGATGGACGGACACACGCAGACACACACACACACACACACACACACACACACACACACACACACACACACACAGCTTTATTAACTCAAAAGAGGGAGATGAATACTCCGCCCCGGCTGGGGAAAAGAGGTGGGTGAAAATCTTTGAAGAAGATCAAAGTTTTCCTCTCACAATAGTGAGCGAATAGGTAGCCGTCCACATAAAGGGACAGAGGGAGAGAAATCAATGGCCAGCGGGGGGGAAAAAAAGACATAAAACAGCGCTGGCACACCGAGAGAAAATCTTTCGCTGGGTTCAATGGCAGCAAAAAGTGTCAGGCACCAAAATATATACCTCTGATTATCCAGAGCATGTATCCGGAAGACATACTGTACAGTTTTGAGGCGACGCAGGACGAAAATACTCTCACTGATATGTGGATGTCCCTCCTGACCTGTAGCAATCCTCCAGCAGTGACGCTGTGCCTTACACACTCACTCCAGCACAACACAGTTGGTAGCCTAACAATTAGGCTGTTGGTAGTGTGGGTTATGTGGCAGCTGACCCCATAATTTGGTACCGCTGAGGTACTCAGGAGTGAGCAAGGTACCGTCCCCAAGCACTGCTCTCCGGGCCGCTGCTCCTTCACGGATGGGTCAAATGCGGAGGTCATATTTGGTTGTGGTGCACCGTGTGCCGTGCTGCGTTCACTATGACAAAATCACTCACTTATATTCACTCAATCACAACACACACTTCCATGTCAGTGGAAACGCTGGGTTGAGAAGAAAGCTGGGTTTTAAAAAACAATCTTTTGCAATTCAGTTCAACGTTTATTATAATAATGTCAAATCGATTCAGTTCTGAGATCAACATCACACGACCTTGAGGGGGACATTTAACCCAAGCAGTGTATGTGTGAGTGAAATCTGAGTGGAGTGTGGGGGACGGACATGTGGAATGTGAGAGTGTCTCAGTGCTGGATACATGCCGGGGTTCAATTATGAAAAGCAAAAACTTGTTCATGTTGGTCTCGTCATGAACACAGTCCACTGCGCGTCACGACGAAATGTGACCCCTGGATTTGACCGATCCGAGTTAGTGATTGGGGAGCAGTGTTAAGGGACGGCACCTTGCACACAAGCACGTCAGCGGTCTGAGATTTGAACCAGCAACCCTCTGATCACGGAAGGAGCTCCTCCATCGTTACCTGAGCACTTCATCATCATGGCCAACGACGGGGCACTGTCTTTTCATATTATAGTACGTGCAAAGGGTAAATGACCGCTACACAGGGCAGTGGTCATATAACGGTTAGGGCAGTCTCTCATATAATGTAAATGTTGCAGGTTTAAGTCGTGGACCGGTAAAGGTACTAGCGAGGTACTCGTGAGCAAAGTACTGGTCCCACGTCAGCTGCCCTCAAATTTAGTGAGTGATTATTGGTCACTGTGAAAATAAGCACCACAACGAAATGTGACCTCTGCATTTGACCCATCCGTGAAGCAGCAGTGGGCAACTTTTTGGCAGCATTCGGGGATGGCATGTCGCTCATGAGTACCTCAGTGGTACGTTTTTTTTTTTTTCCAACTTGAACCGACGATCCCTACAATCATGAGGCCAACTCCCTGACCGTTTCTCTACCAACTGCTGTCACGGACGGGTCAAACACAGAGGTGAGATTTCGGAATGGTTTACTGTGTGTTCACAACGACAAATAATCCGTCATTCTATATAACGGCAGGTTGATACACAGATTCTAGTGAAAGTGAGTGATTATTTGTCATCGTGAACACGCCACGGCACAGCTCCACGACGAAATGTCACCTCTGCATTTAACCCGTCCGTGAAGGAGCAGTGGGCAGCTAGCAAGCGCCCGGGGAGCAGTGTTTGGGGACGGTACCTTGCTCATGAGTACCTCAGTGGTAACTTTACCGGCCCTGGATTCGAACCTGCGACCTTCTTCCAACTGCCCGGTTCTAACGGATGGATCTAAAAATTTTGAATGAAGTGTCCAGTAAATAAAGACAATGTACGTATTTCTTAATAAAGTGGCTGGCGAGTGTATATTTAAGGAAGAATAAAACATGCACACACACACACGCACGCACGCACTCACACAGTGATTGATGCGAAACCCCTTCAGCATTCGATACGTCATGCATCAAAGTTATTAAACTGACTACAATTAGCGTGCTCGAGCTTTGCATATAAACCGCTCATGCCTCCAGTCATATGAAATATTGACAAACTGTTGCATCTGATCCTCTTAAAGAGATGCTTTGTATTAAAGCGCGAGTCCACGTGTGTACGCGCCTGCGTCAGTGTGCAGGAGACGAACGCGCGCGTCCTGCTAGAGCCGTTTTCTTACTGTCACAGCAATCCACTTTGGCGTCGTACCGTAGTTGACGTGCGTCAAAGTTAAACAATACAGTAATTCCGAGCGAGATGGAAGGCTGCTATAAACCCAGGGTAGGAGATATTACTCAGGCACGCAAGTCTGTAAATCATAGCACTGACACAAGTTGTTTCATCGAAAAATATATGATCTCGTCTCTCACTTTCAAACTGCCTTCGTCTGGCTCCTTTCAAACTCTCTCTCTCTCTGGCTAACATGAAAGTGCGAGAGGCAGCCTCTAATCCTAGCTGTGAGGTCAGCGATGCCTGAGCAAAGATGGAGGTTTTTCCCTTTAAGTGTCACTGCTAATATCCTCCGACTTTGATGTTGTCTTATGTAGTAATCCTGTTTGGGGCTGTGTGTGTGTGAGAGAGAGAGAGAGAGAGAGAGAGGAAACGAGAGATGACGGGGAGTAAGGATGGGACGGCAAGAGAGGGAAGGACGGTGAGAGGGAGGGAGGAAGACAGACAGAGGGAGAGAGTGAGGGGCGAGGGAAGAAGGGACAGGGAGGGTGAGAGATAGAAGGGGGGAAGGGAGAAAG